>CM065638.1:79038195-79519620 GCA_033220585.1 Dipteronia sinensis | reverse complement strand
TGCTGTCATGCACATCACTGCTTATATCAAGTTTTCAATGATTTAAATTTGTTGGAGTTAATTATTTTATGTATTACATGCTGCTTATCTTTAGTTAATAGTTTGAATAAGAGGTTTGGTTAGTCTGGTACCAGATCTTATCTCTAGGATGTTTTCTAAATTTGAATTCATGTTCTTTCTTTATCTGGAGAAAGATTCTGATCTTCAGATTTAGGTAGAGGTAGTTAGAAGCTTAGTTGTGTATTTAAGTGTTATGTTCCAGCAGTAATTGAATAAGAAGAATTATGATTTCTTTCTTTCAAATAATTCTACAAAATTATTGTTTAAGTTTTATATTACATTAATGTGCTATTCTTTGTACCCGTGAATGTAGAACCTAAATTGCTAGAGGACTGTGATAATAGATATTGTTGTTGCCTTAGATCACAGTTGTATTTATTAGCTGACAAATTTATAATCATAATCCTGTTTTTTTTTTTTTTTTTTAAATGTAGTGTCCTAACTCCTTACTATTCAGAGGATGTTCTATTCTCCAAAGATGCGCTTGAAAAGCCTAATGAAGATGGAGTTTCAATCCTTTTTTACTTGCAAAAGATCTATCCAGGTTATCTTTTTTATTTTATTTTTATATGTTGTCGTATTGAACCATTATTTCGACCTGATATGCTAACTCTAGGATCTATGATTCATTATAGATGAATGGACAAATTTTCTCCAAAGGGTTCAATGCAATAATCAAGAAGACATCACAGGAACTGATATTGAGGAATCCAGACAAACTCAGCTGATAGAAGAACTTCGTCTGTGGGCATCATATAGAGGCCAAACATTGACCAAAACTGGTATAAGTTCTGTTCTCTTTCTCCCATTCTCTCTCAATAAACGGAGGACTTAGAATGTTATTTTTCCTCTATTTGATAACATGTATTTTTTGCTTTCTTTCTTCCCCGCTTTCAACAATCAAGTACGAGGAATGATGTATTACCGAAAAGCTTTGGAACTTCAGGCCTTCCTCGATATGGCAAATGATAAAGGTACGAGGAAGTGTAACCTGTATTCACCTCATTTCTGACAAATTGTTGTTCTAACCATTGAAAAAAAAAATTGCATTGATTACTGTACCCAGACTTAAGGAAAGGCTACAAGGCTGCTGAACAAAATAGAGAGGAACAGTCAAAGAGTGAAACATCACTATGGACACAATGTCAAGCAGTTGCTGACATGAAGTTCACATATGTGGTGTCGTGCCAGCAATATGGCATTCATAAACGATCTGGTGATGCTCGTGCCAAAGATATCCTAAAGCTTATGATAACGTATGTCTTCCAACTCAATACTTTTGGCCTTCTTCTAGCTTCTATGAGAAGTTCCTGGTTGCATTCCCTTACTCCCCCTTTTGGCAGGTATCCATCTCTACGTGTTTCTTATATTGATGAGGTTGAAGAAACGAGTAAAGACGAATCAAAGAAAACAGTTCAGAAAGTTTATTATTCTGCTCTTGTGAAGGCTACTGCACCAACTAAGTCTATGGATTCTTCTGAACCAGTTCAAACTTTAGACCAAGTACAAGTCTTAAGAGTTTATGGATATTGCATTGGATTACTCAACAAATTAAGCACGAATTTCTCAACTGTTTATTTGTATATTATCGTGCAGGTTATTTATCGAATAAAGCTTCCAGGACCTGCAATATTGGGAGAGGGGAAACCAGAAAATCAAAACCATGCCATTATTTTCACACGTGGAGAATGCTTGCAAACCATAGATATGAACCAGGTATCTGTTAAATATTATCTGCTTAGAATTTATGTGAAACTCAGTCTCTTAAAACTCATGTTTTCTAATATTTAAAAAATAGGATAACTATATGGAAGAAGCTTTCAAAATGAGGAACTTGCTTGAAGAATTTCTAGAAAAACATGGTGGTGTGAGATATCCAACAATACTCGGACTTCGGGAGCATATATTCACTGGCAGGTACTTTAGTTCTTCATTTTCAAATCTGGATTATGACTGCATTTCTAAATGTAATTAGAATATTGTATATTTGTATATCAATTTCATCAATCTTTATTTGTTGTTTTATGCAGTGTTTCATCCCTTGCATGGTTTATGTCAAATCAGGAGACTAGTTTTGTGACTATTGGCCAGAGATTGTTGGCTCACCCTTTGAAGTAAGTTATCTACTCTTGTTACTTGAGGGGCACATAAGTAATCACCTTAACTTTGTGTTGAAAAGGTAACTTACTGCAAGCATGCAGTAGAAACACATTTCATTTGTAAGACAGACTGTGTGATGTAGGAAACAACAATATGGTTTTCTATTTTAGGAAATGCATTACATGAAAATATATCTTATTGCCAGTGCACATTGACAAGATTTTCAACTGCAATCCTAAGTCTTCTTGCTTACGTAATGTTATGTTCTAAATCAATACTGTTGGTGCTGATTCAGAGTCCGGTTCCATTATGGTCATCCCGATGTGTTTGATAGACTGTTTCACCTTACCAGAGGAGGTGTAAGCAAAGCTTCCAGGGTTATCAATTTAAGCGAGGACATATTTGCAGGTACTTTCACATTTTTAAATTTCTGAAAGATTAAAAAATGGCTTAGACTTCATCATATATGCGGGTTTGCAGGATTCAATTCTACATTACGTGAAGGCAATGTCACTCATCATGAATATATACAAGTTGGCAAGGGGAGAGATGTTGGTCTTAACCAAATATCTTTGTTTGAGGCAAAGATAGCTAATGGGAATGGCGAGCAGACATTGAGCCGTGACGTATATAGGCTTGGGCATCGATTTGATTTTTTCCGAATGTTTTCATGTTATTTCACTACAGTTGGTTTCTACTTCAGTACTTTGGTATGCAATTAATGTTACCTTTTTAAATCTGTATGATATATTGACACATAATTCTTTATAACTTTCTGACACACTATGGTCCTATCAATTTGGCAGTTAACTGTGCTCACAGTCTACGTATTTCTCTATGGCCGCCTTTATCTTGTTCTCAGTGGACTTGAAGAAGGTCTGAAAACTCAGCCAGCTATAAGAGATAATAAGCCTCTTCAAGCAGCTCTTTATTCTCAGTCTTTTGTGCAAATTGGATTTTTGATGGCCTTACCTATGATGATGGAAATTGGCTTGGAAAGGGGCTTTCGTAAAGCTTTAAGTGATTTCATATTGATGCAGTTACAGTTGGCTCCTGTATTTTTCACATTTTCTCTGGGCACAAAAACCCATTATTATGGAAGGACATTGCTTCATGGGGGTGCAGAATACAGAGGGACAGGTCGTGGTTTTGTAGTGTTCCATGCCAAGTTTGCTGAGAATTATAGGCTTTATTCCCGTAGCCACTTTGTCAAGGGACTTGAGCTGATGATTCTACTTCTTGTTTATCAAATACTTAGTAATACATACAATGGTGTAGTTGCATATATCTTGATCACTGTATCAATATGGATCATGGTGGGCACTTGGTTGTTTGCTCCTTTCCTCTTCAACCCGTCAGGCTTCGAGTGGCAAAAGATTGTCGATGACTGGACAGATTGGAATAAGTGGATAAGCAATCGTGGAGGAATTGGTGTGCCTCCAGAAAAGAGTTGGGAATCTTGGTGGGAAAAGGAACAAGAGCATCTTCGTTACTCAGGGAAACGCGGTATCATTGTCGAGATAATTTTAGCATTGCGCTTTTTCATCTATCAATATGGGCTTGTTTATCACTTGACCCTTACCAAGAATAACCAAAGCTTTCTGGTATTATCTTTACACCCTTTTATTCCGATCTTATCAAAACATTTGAAGTATAACTTAAACGTTTACTTGTGTTTGCAGGTTTACGGCGTTTCTTGGCTTGTCATCATTTTCATATTGTTAGTGATGAAGGTGAGGAAATATAACAGAAACTACTATCTATTATCCAAGCAATAGTGATTTTTCATTCTCTGCTTTATCTCTAATAAAATTTTGAGGAAATATTTTCCCCTCCGGTCCATATAAGTCATGATTTTTTGGTACTTGAAATTATCTTGTAAGAGGCTTGGTACTATGTGTAGATTGTCAACAGATAATTAGGGCATATAAAAAAATTTCTAATGATTCTGAGTATTTCCTCAAAATTGACAACGTATTGACAGCTTTAAACGCGGACAGTTCTATAGTAAGCATGTGTATGCTTATGTTTACATAAGACTAGGAAGCGCCCACCAGAACTTTTATCTTTCTTGAATAATGTTAAACAATCTAAGAAGAGCTAGACACGGTTGTATGTAACATGAGGAGTTTTTCTGAATCCATATCCTCTTGAACCTGAAAAAGCCTAATTTTGTTTTTGGCAAATATATTCAGATCCTGAATCCTGATTGCTTCAATGGGTACTGGCATTTCAGGATTATAGTTATTGCTAAGTGCTTTAATTGCATGTGATAAATCAACCTAGCAATTGTTTAAAATCTTTAAGTTCAGAAGTGAAATTTCCTTGGAAATGTTAGATCTCAAAAGCCTCATGTTTTCCTTGTTTGAGTTCATATGATTGCAGAAAAAACTTAGTTACATGTTTCTATTTTCACAATGTTTTGATGTGGTCTGTCTAGAAGCCAACAAGCTAATTAAGTAAATGGATGACTCTATTTGGATAAATATTAAAATTTTATTTTCAATATTTACAGGCTATATCTGTTGGGAGGCGACGATTCAGTGCAAATTACCAGCTTCTATTTCGACTGATTAAGGGTCTCATTTTCCTGTCGTTCGTTACTATTTTCATCACAATGCTAGCACTTCCCCATATGACCTTTAAAGACATCATACTGTGTGTGCTTGCATTCATGCCAACAGGATGGGGATTGCTACTGGTCAGTAAATCATTTTCATCCTCTTCTTTTTTCCTTTTCAGTTATTTTTGGATCATAGTCATAACCTATCCCAAAGTAAAAGACTTCGCAGACTATGAACAACCAAATTAATAGTTTTTACTTTTACTGAAGCTTGCAGCAATCACCCTATACATTGTTACTCTCTTTGATTTTTTTGCTAAATTTCTTCAACTTTAGATTGCACAAGCTTCTAAGCCACTGATTCAACATGCTGGAATTTGGGGATCAGTTCGAACACTTGCGTGTGGTTATGAGATAGTCATGGGATTGCTTCTGTTCACCCCTGTGGCATTCTTGGCCTGGTTCCCATTTGTTTCAGAATTCCAAACACGAATGCTTTTCAACCAAGCATTCAGCAGAGGTTTACAGATTTCTCGTATTCTTGGTGGCGGACAGAAGAAGGACAAGTCCTCCAAAACTAAGGAGTGAATCCATCCCAAGAAACCTTCTTCTCATCATTGTAAATATCTCTGTCAAATGTAGATACAATATTTCTTTATGTATTTTGGACAAGAACCAATAAAGATTATATTATATTGACATCATATTGTTCATAAAAATAAAATTGTAGAATTTTAGATTCGATAGAGCTGAAAAAGTTCATGTTCTTTATTCAAGGTTGGATTTATCTCGGATATTTTGGAATTAAAATCAAAGGAACTCTTTATTTGAAATCGTTAACTTAGAACACTGAACAAGACACTTTGAACATATTCTAAGAACAACAATTGAAATAGGTGGTCAACTGAATAACAAACCAAACACGAAATAATCCAATCACATCAGCAGAACACTTTATTCTAACAGAAGCAGAATCTTTACGCTAAATAGGCCAAACTATTTCCCATGGCAGTGACCATTTGTGCTTGTTGGTAACTCATTGCTTTCTGAAGCTGAAGGATTCGTAATTGGTTTTGAACTGCTGCTACCGAATACCCGGATGCATCTGCTTCTTCTTCTTGGCATTCTTCAGATTCAGCAAATGCACAGCCTATATTTGTACCATAATCACCACAGGCATTGCAAGTGAACATACCTTCCGAGTAAGGTAGAGAGAACAACAACTTGAGAGGGTGATCAGGGTGGAACTTGTGCTGAAGCTCTCTTGGCAATCGAAAGCATTCCTTGTGAAGGAAGAAATCACATTCGGACTTGGTGCACTTGAAAGCTGATGAATTCTTAAGGTCTAGTTCACAACCAGAACATATAATTTCATCTTCTTCTTTGGCATCGAATGGACGCAATGCATGACAGTGGTTTAAATGCTTCACTGCTGGTCTATTAGACCGCTTTTGGCTGAATGCTGTTGCCATTCTATAGTTTTGTCTCTCTCTTTTCCTCTTGCTGACTGCTGAGTATCTTATTCTACTACTTGAATTCATGAAGATAGCAAGCAAGTTGGATCTCAGGTTTCTCCAGCATATAAGATTCTTCAATGGTTACACTTTTACTACATAAAGGCTTCTTTAATCTTTCTTTGTAGTTTCTTGATCGCTCATTATTAAAGATCAGTTGACTTTTAATTTTCTTTGATTATGCTCTTTATACAGTTGTGCTTTCTACCTTTTTTCCATTCTGCTCAAGCATAAGGATAAGCATGGAAAGAGAAAGTCATCTCATTGCAGTATTATCATACACCAATTGGTAATATTTATACCTGAATTGGCCAAAGAATTCTTCTCTTTGTGTAATGGAAACCATGATCACTAGTATAAGACTTTTCTATTGGTATTCTTTTGGAACCAGAATTTCTGAAACCTTCTAGCTAGCTAAGAAATTAACTTAGATTGCACCAACTAGCCAACATTAATTATTCATTTTTGCTTCTCTCTCTAAAGTCAATAAATGGAATGAAGGCTTTTGGTAGCATAACTTAAATAAGCTGCAAGAATGAATAGATTGAAAGAGACGGAGATTATATAACTAAAGGAGAGAAAGTGTATAGCCAAAGGGAGATATGGGGAAGCCAACTAGCCAACCTGAACCTGCAACTGCAATCCAGCATTTCAGCCACCCACATCCATTGCAACTCTTCAATTACCGCACCCTACAAACCCCAAATGCAGCCTTATGTTCAGGTTGCAAGAGCTCAAGGCCTCTGGGTGGATCTACACTTGCAACTATTGCAACTACTTCCTCCACATCTCATGTTCAAAGCTCCCTCAACAAATAACTCACCCTTTTGATCACCAAAACCATGTCCTCTCTCTCCTCCCAAAACCCACTTACTCACAGGGATTATTTAACTGTGATGCATGTGGCAAGCAAGGAAATGGTTTCTCATACCATTGTGGAACGTGCAACATTGATCTCCACACAATTTGTGCTACTATGCCATTGCTTTTGAGTTTTGACCCCACCAATCTCACCCTCACCTTCTCAACCTCACATTCTCACCCCCTTATCATAACAAAGTCTTTTCTTGTGACATATGCAAGAATATGGGTTCTAATGAGTGGCTGTACAGATGCAACTTTTGTGAATTTGATGCTCACTTGGTCTGTGCCACAGAGAAGGCAAAACCTCCAGTTCAACCAGCTCATCAGGTGAATCATTTCCAAGCAGCACCGCCAAGTCCTACTACTTACTACCAGGTTTCCAGGAACTCAATATGCACAAGCACCTCTTTTACAAAATCACTCACTAGCCAACAACAACATGAACAACAATGTCCCAGGTTCTGCTGTAAGGTCTGTTGGGAGAGGTCCTCAGCAAAATGTTTTGTTGAACCAAAAGATGATAGGTCTGTTTCAAGGTATAGGCCAGTCATTGGTTGGTGGTGGTGGTGGTGGTGGTGCTATGACTGACTCTGGAGTTGATGGTGGTGTTGGTGATGGAAGCTTGTTTTCATCAATGAATAATGGTGATTTCAGTGGAATAGATATTGGAGGATTGGGAGGGATGGATCTTGGAGGACTAGGAGGATTTTGATTAAGCAAAAATTCCCAATGCCGGCATGATCAGTCCTTGAAAGGTAATGATAAATATGTAACAAGTTATAGTGATCTCAATCACCACCTCTCACCATCATATTCTAACATTTGCACGAGAGAAGACTTGAGTTGAAGACTCTAATGTATTATCTTACAAACAAGAAGCTTTCTATTTGATCTTAGACTTATACATTGATTTTTCAAGTTATGTTCCTTTGAATAAGAATTGTGTAATCTTGTGTTTTGACTTTTGAGTAGTCAATTCAAATGCTTTCTCATCAACATTCAAGAACCAAAGGTCCGGAATTCAGAAACATTGTAGTGAGAGACACAATCTCATTTTGTCTTGTACTAGTTTTATTAACCTTGTCGTTTTCAATAAAAACAAACCTTATCAAATACATGGTATTATTAAACAGATTCAGTTCAGTTCGACGTTATTGGAGGAGAACACGACTTGAATTCACAACCTCAATAATTTAACTTTGAGAGATACAACCGCATCTTTACCTTGTACTAGTTTTATTAACCTTTTAGTTCACAACCAAAACAAACTTTTTCCAATGGACCAATGCACATGAGTAAAGAGATTCAGCTTTGCCACCAAAATTGATACGACGTCGTTTCATACAAACACAATAATCATTGAACAAAACCTATCGTATTAAATAAAAAAAGAAAAATAAACGAAACTAAAAAGGCTTAATTGCTTATCGCCTCACATACCTGATACCTCTAACACAGTTGGCGCTCGCCCCCCCTCTCTGCTTCTCTTCATATAACAAATTACAAGCTGTGAATCCATGCCATACTCGTCACTCAAACCCAGGTTTCTTTTTCTTTTCTCTTTTTAATTTTTTTTTTCATTCTCTCTCTCTGTTCTTTTTTTATTCCTTGATTAGATTATGTTGATTTTGTTTGGTTGAAGAGAAAACGATAATATAATCAAAATATTGCAACTTTCCCGTCTCTGGGTATGATCAGGAAAGTGAAAATTCCCCCAAATTTGACTTTTTTTTTTTGTTTTCCCTAGGTCAAGTTCACGATTTTGTTTTTCTTGGAATCAATAACAAGTAATCGTATTTCAATTACAAAAAGCATTTTTTTTTTTTGGTGTTATAAAACTAAGATAGCTTATCGTTTCCATCTCAATTGATTGTAGCTTTTTATGTTCAAGGATTAGGATTTAATGCTATGCATTATTTGGCTTTTGTAGAACAAGTTGTTGAATTGAAGATGACACTGGCAGAGATGAGATGGGTTACCAATCCAATTCAGGGTATATGAATAAGTCTAGGTTTCTATCTTGATTTGGGTTCTTGAACTAACAGTTAAAAAGTTAATTGATTCGTGTTGTTGTACATTTTTTTGATGGAAAATAATATGAGAGAAGAGACGATGGATCTTGATTTGAATTTAGAACCTTCGGATCCGCCCGGTGGTCCTATCCCGGGGTTAGGATCTTTACTGAGTGAATTGGAAACAGCCCATGGGCACATAGAGGAACGTATTAGACAGCTTGAAGCGGTCACGTCCAGGGCTAGACAACGTCAGAGATGGAGGCAAGGTCAAAGTAGTCCCCAACCGTTGAACATTTTCGTGGAACAGTCTAGCCCGAGTCTGTCCCCTGATGTCTCTGAAATAGAGACCAGTGTGGCTAATGCTCATATTGAGGCTAGCTTGTTTGCCGGAGAGGTTGGTTTTGATTCCCAAGAAAGGACAGATGATGATAGAACAATTGGCAAAAGGGATAGTAGCCATTTGGTTGCAAAGGCATTGGAGATGGATACGGAAACTAAGAAAGCAGGTGGGATGTTTTTTGATTGTAATGTGTGCTTGTACATGGCGAGAGATCCTATATTGACCTGCTGTGGTCATTTGTTTTGTTGGCCTTGCTTCTATCAGTTGCCATATGATCATGAAAATGTGAAGGAATGTCCTGAGTGTAAGGGAGACTTAACAGAAACAAGCATTATTCCAATATATGGTAATGAGAGCAATTACAGTAGTAAGTCGAAGTCGAAGGATCCCGTTTCGGAGCTCCCTCCCAGGCCCAAAGCACCCAGAATTGAGAGTGAGAGACAACGGCTTATTAGTCGAAGATCATTTTCTTCTCCAATTGAGATAGTTAACAACATAATTAGTGCAGTGGGGGAACGAACTCGGTCTCAGCAGTTGGATGGTGCACAAAACACAGGTGAAAGAACCAATGCCTTGTCCAGTCGATATGCTACTTCACAGGCATTGCCCACAACGGAGATGGAGGGCAACCAGCGCCATCCTTCATTTCAAGTTTCAAGAATGTTATTACAAGGAGCTGCTTCATTTTCTTCTCTTTCATCTGCATTGAATTCTGCAATGGATTCTGCTGAAAGATTAGTGGAGGACCTTGAGGCTTTTATTAGCAACCGACAAGGTGGAAGAAACCCACCAGAAACTTCAAATGTTGATAGGGATTCAACTTCTAGTATATTTGCTATTGTTCAGCCTGAAAGCCTGTCTATGGATACTGTTGCCGAAATTGATTCTGCAATGCCCTCTTCTTCTTTGAGGTCTCTCACAGCTGATGTCCCTGCTGCTGTTGCACACTTGGATAACCAAACAACAGATACTGCTCTAGAGGTTAATCCAACCATGCCCCCAGCTTCATCTTCCAATGGAAGCTCTTTAGCTCCAAGAGTTTCAGATGCTGACCATGGAGCTTCCCGTGGGCGTAGAAGGAGAAGGTTGAGATGTCTTAGCTGAAAAGAAAACTGATATAAAGATCATTTTAAGGTTCTTTGTCCAGATATTGTACTTTAGCAGTTTTTTTTTAATTGTTTTTTTGTTTTTAATTTTTAGACATTTTGCATTTCAGTGATCTCATGTCCCTGAATCCCTATGTATGAAGTCTGAAACAACTTCAAATAAGTTTGGGATCATTGTACAAGTGTTGTGTACAAGCCTTGACGGATTTAATTGAATGTTTCTGACTCTGATCATAATTTATAACAAAGCAACACTATATATCTTGTTTTGTCATGAAATTCTGTAACAAGCGTCCTCTTTTGAGTCTCTCTACACATGGTTTTCACTTAGTAAAAATTGCATTCAATAGAGTTGTCCTAATAGAGTTGGTATTGCAATTATTAGAGAATATTTGTGCGCAAGAGATAATGTATGGAATGGGCTACCATGGAAGATGGGTTTGTCAATGGAAGTGGTGCACCAGCCCATATCCTGAAAGTGGGCCGATTTCAATGATCATGTCCACCATTCACTTGGGTCTATCATAGAGTTTGACCAATATGGGCCTCTGAGTGCTGATGTTGAAGATGGGGTCTTGATCTTTCTGATCGGCTATTATTATAAAAATCCAATGCCCCATCATGATTAAAAACAGATAGATTACAATGGAAAGCAAAAGAGCATCACTTTAAGTTTAAGCTGATGAGGAAATTTATTATTGACTAGGACTAGATTTGTAAAGGGTAGGTACTACTTACTATGCAAGCCAGGACAAAAGAAAACATATGATAATAACATTATAGCATGTTGAGAAATTTTGTCGTTTGATTTGAATATGTTAATAATTATTTGCGAAAAAAGAAATAGAGGAAGGCAATTATGAATTTGAGTGGTGAAGTGATTTGGTGCATAGAAAACAACATTCCCTCTACACTTGAGGCCTACAACACTGGCACATAGGGAACCACGTTATTATTAGTAGGATTAGAATAATAATGTGTGTCTGCCCAACTTGTGCTTGTGAGCTAGTGGGGTCCTTTATTAGGAGGTATCTGATGAAAATTGATAATGATGAAGATGATGATGATAATCATGATGATGATAATTATGAAAGTGATGGTGATGGGGTTGATATAAAAGGGAGGGCATATGATCTCTTTCCATCATGATTGATCCAGACAAATGTTATGATTGAACCACACGAGAGATGCTTATATTTCAAGCTTTTTCCTTCTCTCCTTGTTTGTCTATAAAGCTTCTACTGTCTACAAATGGTTGTTTGAAAGAAACCAGTTCACAGCACAGGATCAAACTTATCAATTATTGTTCCATGCTATGATTGTTATCGCTAGGACAAAAATTAGAAAATGATAAAGCCAAGAAACATTCTTCATTCTTCCTTGGTTGGGTCAAAGTTTTATCACTCACTGTTTTAATTTAACTAGCTAACCACATGAAGGACTTGTATATATATTTATATTTATATGATGACAGTCAAAACTCAGAACAGTCTTCAAGAGCTGTAGGACCCTTATTAGGACTATTATTGATGTACATATATTATTAGAGAAAGTCAGTTAAAGTTGCATATATTTTGAGAAATAATTACCAGTGATTGATGACATGTTTCCGAGATATATATATAGTATGCAACACTAGATCATGATAATTGATATGCCATCATTTTATACATATGTATATACTTAAATGATACGCTATGAATAAATTAGTGCATAATTCAAAACGTTTTGTTATGTTGTAGTTAAAAAATATATATAAATATATTAAAAAAAGGTGCATACATGAATTTTGTAAAATACTGTGCAGGTTATTATATTGAGGTGGGCTATAAACTATAAAGAGGAGGAGAGAATGCGGAAATGTGTCCCTAGCTTGGTGAAATCCAATATAGTTGATGATGACGATGATGAAGAAGAAGAAGGTAGAATGAGAGATTCGAGAGTTGGGAGGAAGAAAAGCAATAAGAAATATAATGATGAGTGTAGTCAGGAGCTGCACGCGTTGTTGAAGTTGATGTGACTTATAATGGAGTCTCTGCAAAACTGCAAATGTAGACAGCAAAATAAGGTCCCCCCACCCCCACATGATTAGTTGATTTCTATTACATCTTAATTGCTTTGTCTTCCTATTCCTATACATGTATGAGACTCGTAGGTACATAATTAACATTAATATTTGTTGTTGTATTTAAATTTGCTATCTGATCAATCAGGGCCCCTCTCTCTCTCTCTCTCACTCAAGAAGTGAAGTGTTAAATCGCGTACCCCTCCATTAAACTTTTAGGGCAGTGTGCTTTCTCCTCTTGATGAGTCTTTTCAAGTTAATTCCATTAAATACAGCTAATCTAAAAAAAAAAAACCAGGAGAAGAGGGCATTGATCTGCAGGAAATGCAATGATGAGAGGAGTGGATTGAAAAAGACAGATGAGGGCTGTCCAAACTAGGCAAAAGGCCTTATTTACACCAATATTATACCATTTTCAATCACTCCCCTATCATTATTGCCTACCCCTACTGGACCCCCATATATTCACACCACAACACTACAGTCTACAGTACCAGCATGCAGAATATATCAAATAATTTATATATATACTCCTCCATATATTTTAATATATATATATATATTATATGAAGAATAATTCTCAAGTCATGCAAAGAGAGAGATATATATATATATATATATATGATCCGTACTAATGATTGCTTGTGTTGGGACTTGTCTCCTTCACAAGCTGCACCTGTCCCAACCCCACACCCATCTTTATGCTGACTTGGCTTTTTTTTTTCCTCTCTTTCACCAATCAAACACTCCATCACTGCCACCTCATCACTCATCCATTTGACTTTTTAATTCAGGGGGTCCACCCCGCCTCTCACGTGACCTCAAGCCAGATCAAACGCATGCCCTGACTTCATCTCCTTTGGGGTTAGGGGTAATTGCGTAATAAGTTGAATGAAGGGCACTTTGTTCCATCAAGTAAGATTCGCAGCAAGATCTTCTGATGATTTTCTAGTCTTAAATATTTTGTGGTGGATTCTTTTTACCACCAGCAATAGCAGGAGTCAGAGTTGATAGGTTAAATAAAGTTGACAAGTGAGAGAGAGAGAGAGAGGTAAGAGTAGCATCTTTGGATTTTGTCAAATTAAATGATGTTATTACTACTTTTATTATAGTCACCTATAACTTTAGAGTAGTTAGGTCGTCTACTTAGACCTTCTAATTACTTCTTCCTCCTTTCATGCATGCCTGCCACGTATCACCTACTCCTCCATCTATGTTCAATATTGGCATCCAAGGAAATATTTTCATATTAATTTCTCTCACAAAGTCACGCACGTACTCAGAGAAATATATAAAAAAAAACCAGAAGGGGCCGGGGTTTGCATGGAATTCAATAATTGCAAAGATGGTAAAAGGATGACAAATGTAAGGATAATGATGTAGTAGGTAGTGGACGGTCACAAAACCTTCAAAAAACTTCTCAAAAAAAAAAAAAAAGGGACTCCATTAAGAGGGTCTCAATTATTGCTGTGACCCCAAAAGCTCGACACCTCTCCTTGTCCTACTCTTTTCCTGTCTTTCTTAATTATTTTCCTTTGGGACCATCATCCTCTCCCTTTCAGCCTAGCTAACCCGGCCCCGATCAATTAGGGTGGGTTTAGTACTAATACATCTCTTGAATACAATGGTAGTTAACATTGATACACATATATAAAGTTTACACTTAATAATGTGAATATGTGATGGATCATAACATATCCTTTCTTATATATTTGTTTAGCTTCTCTTATAATTAATTGATAAAATAAATATATTCATAGGTAATTATGGTAATTACCTAGGCATTCATGAAACCCTTAAACAACGCTAATTAATCCACCCATAAATATATTCATGCAAATGGCAGCTCCGAGGTAAAAAGTAAATCTGTAAAAGTAAATTCTTGGATAAACAAAAAGGCAATCTTGGGCTGGAAAAATCTATTGGATTTGACATATGCCTGACCATTAAAAAAAAAAAGAGAGAAAAATTTACGGTCAGACAGCGTAATCCAAGCCAATCATCCCTTAATTTCCAACGGATCACCCTTGGTTTCAATTTTCAAACTTCAAACACGTTTCCTCTCCTACAGTCCTACAAGCCAATCCCCATTCCCATTTATTGAAGCGTTTTCGCTGGTGTTGTGTTGGTTGGTGGGTCAGCAGCCTCGCTATAAACTATTAATATGTTTTACATCAACTAATTATTATGCTATTAATCATTTTGAATAATTACACGCTTAGTTTATAATACATGATGCTATGATCATTAGCCTTGTGTCAATATTTAATTAATTGTCATAAATCTTTCGCTATGAAATAGATCGAATAGAATTGACCATACGAGATTGATCCGATTGTAAAATCTTTCACGTTTGAACTATGAGATTACGGGTTCGAATCTTTCTCCTTTTAAAAAAAATTTAGAATTTATATAATTATATAATACTAAAAATATATATATTGGTTAGAACAACCGAATAACATGACATGTTGATGTAATCGTGGAGGATTGATATATACACATACGTATATGAAAACATTATAATTGTTGTGTGACATGAAATGTTTCTAGCATAACTATTCATGCAAATAACTATTGGGTCCATGGAAGCATGTCATGGCTTGTAGTCACAATCATCAATCCACAATCATGAAGGTTTTTATGGCAAACATTATGTTCATTATCATTGATATGTACATGATTTTTATTTTCATTTTTTAAAATAAAATATAATGTCCATGATTTTAAATGATGTTGATTAAACCACAAAATGAAAGTTAACCAATGCTAGAACTAGAAGCAATCTCGTCACATTTGGTGATAGTCATATAATTAGAAATAATTAATACTATCGATTATGCTTGTCACTGTATATATAAATCAATTAATTAATAATTACAGCGTGCATCATTTGGAATTAATAACTTTAAAAATCTACTGAATTACACCTTCACCCCCTAATTTTTTTAAAAGGACAAAATAAAATAAAAACAATTTCTTTCAAATGGAGAGTAATTTATTATGCACAAGTCGTTCACGAATATATATATACACATCAAATATTCAAACACTGGAAACATAGGTAGCTACCTCCATTAATAAGTTGCCGGCTAGTTTGACCCTTCAATTTGAATTACTGATGCAACAAACAGGAGACCAAGACAAATGGTGTTCGATTTTAGGTCAAGATCTTGTAATGATAAGATTGTATAACAAAAAAGTCTCCCATGTACATATATAATTGAATCACGACAATCATTTAATTGGTGTACTTTTGTGAATTTGACTCTATCTTTGAAGACTTGTATGTACACTGGACTATACAACTTTTCCACACAAAAAAAAAAAGACTTGTACACCAATATGCATCAACTAATCATGAATCAATAGAAAACTTATTCAAATAACATAGAGAAGGAGATTAAATTAAATTAGTTTCACTAAGGAAAGAAAGAAAATAGAGAAATGACTGACTTAATTAACAACAGACAAGCAAACATACCAAAATATAAAAATGATAACTTTACGTACAGATATTCTTTACCCTGAAAAAGGATCAAGAGAAAACTTAGAAGTTCTAATGCCTACCTCTCAATTCCATTCCAAAGCAGCAAATACCAATTACCAACTTGGCTCATCCTTTAGAAAAAAATAAATAATAATAAACTTGGCCCGTTCGAAAATCTTAATTGTTATACATATGAGATTGATTATATTCATTCAATCAAAGTATATTATATAATAATAAGATTAGAAGAAAAATAAATAAATTGAAAAAGTAGTCATATGGATCAAGAATTTACCGATTCGGTCGATATCAAATACTAAAGCAACTTATATAAGGGTGGTGTTATAATACATGTTAGCAACTAAAAATTTATTAAAAATAGAAAACATTGATTATAGGCTGGTGTTAACCTATGCCTTAGGTTAACAACAACTTTTTTTTTTTCATAAATGGAAATAAACACACATATCAATATATGTATTTATTATCTTAACACAATAAATGTAGTGTCTATTTTCCATTAATAGTAAAAAGTGATTGTTAACCAACGACATATGTTAATACTATCATTTATTATTATATATATATATATATTGTTTTAGTCAACATAATACGGGTAGTGTTAACCTGTGCCATAAGAGCATCCCCAATAGGTAGAAAAAGAGCATCCCCAATAGGCAGAAAATGAGGATGTCTTTTACTATATATATGGAAGCTTGATCGGAATTTGCTACAACAGCTTTCCTATCTCGCTCCCTAAATATTTTTCAAACCAAAGGCTCCCTAAATATAAGAAGTGAAACCTCCCTCCTTATTTTTGTTTTTTCACTCCCGGAATAACATGAGTCCCTAAGATGAGTCCACATCCTTCATTTTCAATGGTCCATATTAATTCAACAAAAATTCTTTTTTTATTTAACCCAAAATTCTTTTTTATTTTAACAAAAATTCTGTTTTATTTATTAAACATTATTATATTTCATCTATCCGATTCTCCTATGCCAATTTATCAATGTATTATTATATTTTGTAGCCTATTTTATTTTAAATTTACTCTTATTGTGTACTTATACTAATTATCTTTTGGTAAAATATTAATTATTTTATACCATTGTGATTTTATTCATGTGTTGTTCTAGTTTACATTTACTTGAAATAATTATATTTTTTTAATTCAAATTTAGAAGAAAAATAATAATAAATAGTCATTTTTAGGGAGGTTTGTTGGAGTGTTGACTCCTTATATGGTTACCTATCCGTAAAAAGTACAACTGGCTCCTAAATATAGGGAAAATTTAGAGAGCCTTTTTAAGATGTTACAAGGCACGGATTAACAACTAAAAGTTTATCTAAAAAGAAAAACATTTATTATTTTAATCAATGTAATAAATATATATCTGTAATAAATGTTTAGTAAACTTTTAGTTGTTAACATGTGCCATAAGGTCACATGTTAACGATAAGACTTTTGCTTACCCCCCTTCAAGGGGATGAGCATTACCCCCATCTCCAATAAATGACCTGTGTTCAAAGAGAGGTATTTTTGTTCAAAAACTCTCATGTATTTGGATAAAACTACCCTCTCCCTAGACACGTGGCATGTATTGGGGATGAGGGTAATGGTCACCCCCCTTGAAGAGGGGTGAGCAAAAATGGACTCCATGTTAACACTACAATACAATAAATATATATTTATAATAAATGTTTTCTCTTTGTAGTAAATTTTTAAAGGCATAAATTAACACTACCTTTTGTATAATTAGAATGGACAAACGAGGAGTTTTCAGGGACTTTACTAACAATTTCAATGTAGAGATGACAGTATTCCCCGTGGCGCCGCGCCCCGAACAGGGCGGAGACGGGGATATAGATGGGGATAAAGTCTTGTCTCCGAAGGTGAAGCGGGGCGGGGACGGAGGAAGCACTCTCTGCCGCGATTTATATTATAAATATATAGATATTATATATATATATATATTTATAATATAATCTATAATATTTAAAAATTTAAAATTATTTAATATTAATTTTTTAAATAAAAATAATTTTATTTTTAACTGGACTTTAGAAGTTGGTTTTTTTTTTTTTTTGGAATTGCAATACTACTAATGGAATCTGGTTTTTATTCAAGTTGACTGAATTTACCTCATCAACGTTTTCTCATAAAGCCACAATATAGAACCCTCAAAAACATAAAACTAATTCACACAGATCACCCAACTCACCTTAATAACGGACAATATATCCCTTAGGGTGCGTTTGGTATGGGGACGGGACGGGACAGGATTGGACTGGACAGGACATGACAGTTGTTCCATTTTGTGTTTGGAATGTCTGGGACAGAACTGTTGACTATACTGTTATATGTTTGGTATGACTGGAACAGAACGGGACAGGACGTGACAAGAGGTTTAAATGACCATAGTGCCCTTATTGTTATTGAAAAATATTTTAATTAATAATTTTACAAGATTATTTAAGATGGATGGTTGGGATTAACTTAATAAATATTCAGATATTTATTATTTTCCAGATTGAATCTCCACCGTCCATCAATCACCATCATGATTGATTAATTATTTCAGATATTAATGATTGATGGACGGTGGAGATCCAATCTGGGATTGGTCTCCACCATCATTCAATTAATCTGGAAATTTAGATGTCTTCAAATTGTTCTTAAATCTGGAAATTCTGGAAACATTTTTTCTTGTTCTTAAATCTGGAAACATTTTAATTAATCTGGAAACATTTTTTCTTGTGCTTAAATCTGGAAATTCCATCAAAAAATCTGGAAAATCAGATGTCTTCAAATCAAAAAACAAAACAAATCAAAAAACCCAACAATATAAAAATCAGATTTCATCCAAAATTTTGGAAAAAAAATTGAAAAAAAATCAAAAATTCTGGAAAAAAAAATTGAAAACAAATAAAAAAATCTAACAATCAAAAATCGTATTTCATCAAAAATCTGGAAAAAAATTGAAAAAAAATTAAAAATTACACAACAATCATCGGTAACATTCAAAACCCCAAAATCAAAAATCATATTTCATCATAAATATGGAAAAAAAATTGAAAAAAAAATAAAAATTACAAAACCCCAATAACCATCGTCAACGTTGATCAAACTCAGATTGTTTGGAGAGAAGAACACCGATCGATCGGCGGTGTAAAGCAAACCAGGCCAATCGGGTTGTTTGGAGAGAAGAACACCGATCGATCGATGTTTGGAGAGAAGAACACCGATCGATTGTCAAGCAAACCATGCCGGCGAAGAGTTGCGGCGATTTGGAGAGAAGAACACCGATCGATGCGCGGGCAAACCAAGCCAGCGATGAGTTGCGGCGGTTTGGAGAGAAGAACACCGATCGGGTTGGGGTTAGAGAGAAGAGAGAAGAGAGGAGAGAAAGGAGAGAGGAGAGAAAAAAAATTAGGGTTTTAATTTATATAGATGTAATTTTTTGAAAGTTTCAAGGTCAAAGAAGTCTTTTCCAGACTTGTTCCATGGCCATTGACAAGTTGGCCGAGGGTGTAGGGTGAGACAGTTTTTTGGGATTTTTGTCCCATTCTGTCCCATCCAGTCACACACTAAAATCGCACCAAACGCGGGACAAGGACAAGTTGTCCCACCTTGTTCTTTCATGTCCCGCGTAACAAACGCACCCTTAAAAAGAAAAATAAAGATCATCTTCAATAAAATTGATCACCAAAATTTGGTCCTATAAAAAAAGGGTTACAGGGGAATGGGACGGTATGGGGGATGCCCCTCCAACCGGGAATCCCTAACCCCGCTTCTCTTAATATAGGGACAGAGACATGGACATGAACATGGAAGGTTTTGAGGGACGAGTATGGGGATGGAAAAACATTCTCTCACCCCAACCCCGATCCCGACCCCGACTTCCTTTTGCTATTCCTATTCCAATGGGAGGAGTCGTAACTCTTTCGTAGTTAAGTTATGAACTTATGATATCCCTGTCTGTCACGCGCTAGGTAGGAGAGTGAGGCAGTGGGTGGGGTTGGCAAGCCAAAATGCCAAATCTTTTATAGAAACTCTATCGTCCTATAGAATTAGGGTTTCACGTGTGTTTGTCAACCTGGGTTTGTCGGTCAAACCACTTTCTCACAAGAAATTTTGTTAAAAGAAAAAAAAAAGGTAAAATGACTGTTTGGGTCTGCGTTTACATTATTGATTATATATATATATATATATATGTTAAACAATTTAGACTAAAATCTCTATAAAAGACTCTTTCTACTTTCCACTCCATTCAATACAAAAACCTCTCTCTCTCTCTCTCTCTCTCTCTCTCTCTCTCTCTCTTAAGAACAAGATATGGAGCTTGGTTTGAGCTTAGGAGATGCTTCAAAGACGTTTGGGACGTTCATGGAGAAGTCTCATGATCGTCATCACAATCATCATGTTACAAACAAAAGCTTGGGGTTTTGCATGGGGTTATCAATCGGTCCAAATGTCAACAATACTAAAGAGACTGATCAACAAGACGAAGATCATGATCATGATGATGAAGAATCAAAGAAACTTAAATCACCAGAAGCAGAAGCACCTATTGTTCAGCTTGATCTGCTACCTAATACTCCTGTGCAACGCAACCCATCTTCATCAGCACAGCTCCTTGCTTTTCCATGGGGTCAAATGGGTGGTGGAGGTGTTGGTGGTAGAGGGTTTGACGTCAACAAATTCCCTCTAGTAGTTGATCATCAAGCAGAGACTGATCAAGATGGTGCCTCTTCTTCACCCAACAACAGCGCTGCCTCTTCTTTTCAAACTGATTTCTGTATCTACAACAACAACAACAACAGCAACAACAAGAGAGACTTTGATAGTAGCGGCAGCGCTGCTCTTGGTAATCACGATTTAGAGGGCGAGAGAGCTTCTTCGAGAAACAGTGATGATGATGAAAATGGTTGTACCAGAAAGAAACTCAGACTCTCCAAAGACCAGTCTGCTTTTCTTGAAGAAAGTTTCAAAGAACACAATACCCTCAATCCTGTAAGTTATTCATTTAGTTAATTTCTCTGTTTTTCTTATGTGTCATGTTTATGGTTATTTATTTTACTGGTTTTGACAATATATATATGTAATTAATTGATGGGTGTAGAAACAAAAGCTAGCACTTGCAAAGCAGCTGAATCTTCGTCCTCGACAAGTAGAAGTATGGTTTCAAAACAGAAGAGCAAGGACCAAGTTGAAGCAAACAGAGGTAGATTGTGAGTACTTGAAGAGATGTTGCGAGACATTGACAGAAGAGAACAGAAGACTACACAAGGAGCTTCAAGAATTGAGAGCTTTGAAGTCTTCCAATCCTTTTTACATGCAATTACCTGCAACTACACTCACCATGTGTCCATCTTGCGAGAGGGTCGCAACCACCACCACCAACCCTCCAACTACCACCACCACAGCCGTCGCCACAACCACCCATAGCACCGACCCAACATCTAATAAAGGCAGCGGCAGACCCAGGTTCTATCCATTTTCTCACAACCCAAATCGTGGTCACCAGTCCACCACTTCAACTTCAGAGAAGTAGTTTAAACGTTTTGGTTAGTGGTGGCGATGGACTTTTTTTTTTGGTCTTGTTGTTGGTCTTAATTGGATTTTTTTTTTTTTTTCAAATATTTTTGTACATAGACAAGTCTTGTGTGACTGGAAACAGGTTTGGTGATGGGATGATTTTTTGTAATGTTCTTTCTGGGTTTTTGTGGGGTGATGATAGAATCAGAAAGAAGAAGATGATGAATAGAGAATTAGATTTATTTATTTTAGGGAAAAAAAAGACAAAAAAAGAAAAAGAAATTAAATACACTTCCTAGTCGTAGAATGTTAGAAGAATGATTATGAAGCAGTGTAGTAAGGTTATTTTCCAATTTCCATATTTGATGTATTATTGGAAAGAAAATAGAAAGAAAATGAATGGATTTTTTGTTGACATGATTGAATTATATATATATTTATTATTATCAAATGGAATGAATGGTTGGTGGATAAATAAAATAATTAATAAGAGTATGTTTGGGCGTGGTTCAAGGCATGCTTTTAAGAGAGGGAGGACTTTGTGTCTGCTCCTTTTTATTTATTTATAGATAAATATAAATAATTTGAATTGAAAGCAAACAAACCCACATTGAATTTAATTGAGTAGAATATATTAGAGGAGGAGGAGGAGGAGGCGTGGGTTCAGGGAAAGAGGATGTCAATAATCAATAATCAATATTCATCAAGATGTCCCTTAAAGTGGCCTACCCTTTTTGGACTCCCAATTATCACTTCATAGTTCCATACAATACCATAATAATAGTATAATATTTCTTCTTTTCAATTTTTATGCTTTTGCATGGCACTTGACTTTCATAATGCTATGTTGTTATATACATCATACGAGATGATGATGATACATGCATGCATGGTGTCTCTTGAGACTTGAGTCTTGAATCTTGATGGTGGGTATGGGGAGGTCGCATATGGGATGATGGGAATGGGACCCCCATGCATATGCATGCATGAATTTGGATCAGAAATCCTTGTTGGGAATAATAATGAAAAAGGAGGTACGTGAGAAATGAGAATGGAAAGCTCAACTACCATTATTATATTTAAAAATGTCAGCCAATGATTATATATATATATATATATTATATTATATTATATATGTTTTGTGTCTATCTCACTTATGATGATTTCATACATACATATATATACCCATATCTTAATTAATTCAATACGCAAGAAGACTTATTCTAATGGGAACAACAATCGATCATCTTTCATTTTCAATCTTTGTGATCAGTTTCAACGATTTGAGATATAGACCATGATTTATGGTGGGAAGTGGAGATTACCAATTCCTAGGTAAGTAATTGAATGAATGATCACACCACTGACCAGTGACCACCCATTAATTAAGTGGGTATGGGGTTTCCACTTTTTTAATTGTTTCTTCTTCTATGACTTCCAACAAATTGATATGATGGGTCAAAGAAAATCATAAAAACTGTATAGACTTGGTCATGGACCACCCCATTAATTCATGTCTAATTTCATGTGAAACTATTTTCACATCCAATCAAACCAAGTTATATATGTACATCTTCCATTCAAAATTATGCTTATATGATAAGACTACTTTATTATATTTACTCACTAGTCACTACATATGTTTAGGAGAATTAATAAACGAGCTAATTATGCAGATGAGGTAGCAGACAAACTAGAAAAGAAAAAAAGCAAAGGAAGAAAAGGTGTCAAAGTGAGAATGGGTTGTGGTGTTAGCATGGTTTATACGCTAAAATGCAATGATGGAGAAATTGAAAGGTAATAGAGATTAGTAAGCGTTGAAATTTTACATAAACAATTCTTGTTGACTTTAAAAAAAAAAACCTTTCAAACTCTCATTCTTATCTCTTGAATTATAGATTAACAATAATAATAATAATCTATTTATTAAAGCACGAATTCGATTGTAAAGATAAAATAGGTGGTAGTTGATGGATGTCATTGTAGTTGTAGGTATAATATAATTAATTAATAATGATGTTATGGTTTCATTTGGATTGGATGGGCTGCTTGTGACATCACTGCTTTTCTTTTTATCAACTTTGATTCCCTATCGCCACGTTTCAATTCATTAAATTATTTGAGTTTAGAAGAGTCCAATAAACATTTTCTAGAGTCCAATAAACACTTACTTTTTAGTCTTTAAACTTGATTACTATTGACTTCATCTTTGCATTTCCCCTCTTGGTCTTGGTTGGCTACTCCAATCTTTTGACAAGATCCAACTTTCAGGTGAGAACACTAGAGAAGGTCAAAAAATATTTCAATAACAATTTCAAAACCAAGTTATCATGAGGAAAGATTATTCAAAATTTTTGAACATAAATTCAATCAAACCAAGCTCTAAGAAAAAAAAAAACAGAAGGAAATTTCCATTTCAACCAAATATAAAACCTGGTCCAAGTCCAACTCTCACAATCTATAGCCCTCCAAGCAAGTAAAACAACATTCTCCATTCTGCTTCAAGGCTCTGCACAAACATTACAGCAGAGCATTCTATATCTATATTTTATAAACAGCTTTCACATTGACTCACTAACAAATCTGCTACCAAATTAGAGTGCTTCACATATTTCTCACTCACAAGAAAGAACTACCCTTTGTTTACTAATTGATATGTCATGAAGCCAACTGTCATCCAAGCCCCAAAGATAGCAAGATAGAAAGAGAGAAGATCAAGCTTAGTGCCGTGTTTCCGTGACTTGAGCTGATGGCAACGTTGATTAATTCAGTTTCCAGCAGCAACATCATTTCGGGTTGGCTCTACCAGGGGGGGAAGGAGTAGACCAAGCCTAGTTTTGAACCTCTCAATTCGTTTCGTTCTCTTTTCCCTTAACCTACAGGTGAAACAAGAAATATAGCTAAGTCAACCTTGGTGGTATACACAAGCAATCATAGTTGAAAATATGCTCTAATGCAAAACATCAGGATTCAAGAATGTTGCTGTACGTTCAGGTACTACGCACAGTGTCATCGTTTGCCAAGTAAATATAGTGTTCAGATGGTATAAGTTGTAACTTGTAAGTGACATTTCGGTCCACATAACAAACCTAAACATATGAAAGGTTGCAAAGCTTAAATAAAGTAGATCGAGTTTTTTGTGGAATTTCGTGGCAGGAGTTAGCAAATATATCATTATTAAAAATTTACAATACAAGATTTGCTTTTTCACAAAAAACCTACCACAGAAGCGTAAACACCAGTACCTTAATTTGTTTTCCAAGTTTTTGAGATTTTGTCACCTTTCTCCTTACGAGAAAAAGATATACAAAGAACAAAACTTATGACCAATGCAACCAGTAATTAATTGGAAGTGACTGTTCATATATGTCAAGGTAGCCTATCCTAACTACAGAAGAAAGTTTGTAGTTGCTAAGAGATTGATTAAAAAAGTGAGAAACTTACTGTCCTCGAACCCTTTTAGCATGCTTCACATGCCTTTTCAACAGATCTTGTGCAGATAAATGATCAACAGAGGTTTCATCCTGAAATCAGAACAGAAAAATGATAATCAGAAATCAGAATATTGAGTTCATACAGATAAATGCCATGAAAACATTTCCTTGGACTGAAATTCCTATGCACCTTAGGAATCAGAGATTGTGGCTGGTAGAATAAATAAAATACAAATCCAAGGTTAAAATATGGTTTTCTTCCAGTCTTCATCTGAAAGTCACTAAAAGACTTGAACCTTTCCCCATCCCACAAGAGGTGCCAACAAAAATGCAATCTCTCCCTCACTTAAATATCAACCAGTATTAATATTAACATCAACGCATCCAAAAACTAACCTCTTCTTTCTCACTGCCTTCTTCTTCTTCACCTTCCTTTTTATTCACTACATTTATATCTGCCATAGCCATAGGCAAAGGTCTTGGTAAGGACTTTATGCCATCCCCATACTGTGGCTGCCAATAAAATTACAACATAAGGGCTAAGGCTACTATCAACCAGGAAAGGGAAGGAAAGCAATACACACACAAAAACAAGTTAAATTGAAGTATTCTGCTATATTGTAAATTGACATCAGTTCTGCAACTCAAATCACGAGACAAGGAAAAAAAAAGAAGATAAAATTAAAATGAATGTCTTCTCTTGTATCTTGTATGTACATTAATTAACCTTTTCTTGGTAGAAATTACTTCAACTCTATTGCTGAAATTATATTCTGACAAGTGACAAACATCGACAAATAATCAATTGCTTCTAGCAAATCCTAAATAAGTAAATTGTTGACAAATAGTTAAAATCTAGAAATCTCTTGATTCAATAATTTGCTGTTACAGCAGTTAATGACAGGCCAATCCCTACAAATCAACATGAAATATCAAGCATATATTTAACCAAAGGTTTTAAGTTGACCATCAACTCTGAAACAACATTGTCCATTATATTATATCAAAAAAATAATAAAATATGAAAACATACATGACATTTATTCTTTAAACAGTAATGTTGTCAATCAAAACCTAAACTAGAAACTCAGTAAGCAGCATCCTCCCAAACAAAATAATTCAACATACAAGGATGTTGAATACCATGTACTGAACTACTAAAAGATAACAACATAATCAACATAAATTCAAAATGAATTGTCACCAAATACAATGCAAACCTGAGTTTCCTCGGGAATTCCATTTCTCAACCATGATCGACAAAGTGTATAAAGAGTAGCCCCATCTGATATTCTGACCTACAAATATAAGCCAAAGGCAACGAACATAGAAACAAGCATCACATCCAAGGAACATATTAAATCGTTGTCTTAAGTTTAATACAGGAATATGCTAAATGATTTTCTCATATGATACATGCTCCATATTACTGCAGTAACATAATGGAGCTTCTACAAATTTTATCACCTTCTTTGATAATATGAAACAGGCATGAGACAGTTTGCATTGAATGGAAAACAAATACAGAAATAAAATAGATAAAAGAGAAAGAAAAGGAGAAAATGAAAGCATAGGTAATACTATTCTGACTCAAAAACAAGAAAGCAGATACTCGATTTTTCATTGTTAGAAAACAGATACAAAACCTACATAACCTAAAGTAGACAATTAGACACTACATCTCTCTTCCTCCATCCCACCTTGCCCCACACCTCAACTCTCTCTCTCTTCTCTCTCTCTCTCTCTCTCACTCACTCACTCACTCACTCACTCACTCACTCACTCTTAACACACAAAGAGACATGCAAAGACTGACTGAATATAACATATCACATCGGTAGCATTGAAAGTTATATAGTTGCATGGTATATACACTACTTTTTCCATCCTCAAAGAAAAAAACGGAAAAGAAAAGAAAAACATCAAGAAAACCAGTGCAAATTCATGTTGCACACTTTTAATATCAGAAAGAATAATATTGACCATACTTAGTCCAGTTATCAACAATATAATTTAAATGGCCATGACCGTTCAAGACAAATAGAGAATACACTATGCATATGACATATCATACCATGTTTGGAAAGGATGTGCGAATAAAAAAAATAACAAAAGAAAGAGTCTTACTTTTCGGTCTTTAATCATGACAATAGTTTCTTCTTTTTTATTCCTACAGAAACCAGTGCGAGAACTATAATGCTACTGCAAATCATATGTATACAACAGTGGGGAAAGGGAAAAAGAAAAGGAGAGATATATATATATATATAGATATATAGATACCATGCAATATTACCTCAAAGTTTTGTACCCATTACTGTCAGAAGTTGAGGATGGAGAAGGAGCAACCTAAAAAAGAGTAAAAATCATAAATTTACTGACTGCAGTAAAATAAATAAGAAAAAAAAAAAACAAATACTGTATTTGGGTTCAATAAAATTGATAATCTGATTGAAAAAAAAGGGGAAGAAAAGAATTAAGGTTTTGTGAACAGAACATCACACGTGCATACAGAAATTGAAAGTTTCCAAACAATGAACCAATGGGATTTGGTACACAATGTATTCATTCATTCGACAAAATTTAACACTGATAAACCACTCAAACAGGAATGCATGAGCTGCATCCAAACAAAGAAGCAGTACCAAATATTTAAATTGCCCCATTCGTAATATAATTACCACAATCTCATTGACAGAACAGAAAAACAACTCAAATTTTATAGGGTATCTAAACATGTCAAAAGAGAATGGCCTTTTAGTAAAAAATCACATTTGGCCTAATTCTTGGTCATTTTGTACTTCACATATGCTGCAACAAGCAGAAAATGCACACTTACGATACAATCCAAATCTATGTTGGTAAATCTTAAGTTTATATGGAAAATGCAATATCATATTCTTCCTAATTATATCAAAAACCATGCAATTGTATGAAACATAAAGCATGAAAATGAGATAGATGTGCAGCTCATCTTATGTATCAAGAGCTAAGTATACAGCTCAAAGTTGAAATTTTCATACACAAAGTAATAAAAGCCCTCAATGATATGATCAGGTTCAATAAGGTCATGAAAAAAAATTTCGATTTATTTATCTCTTATTTTTCCAATTAGCCAATTAAGAATTCTCAGATGGACTAGTACTAGCAAGTGCATCAAAGATGCAGTAATCGATTCTCCCGAGAGGCCAAAGAATCATACGAACAATTGATTCCTGCATGATACACTTTTCATCGAAAGAGTTTTACCAATTCCAACAAATTGTTTTTTATATTTCTAATACCACACCATGCATATCCAGGAGCAAAAGAAAATCTCTTCATCCATATACATTGGAAGGCTATGAGAATTAAGTTCTACCATGTTTACATGAACAAAACCTAACCCAACAGAGAAAAAAACCATGAGTAAAATCCATTTACTTCACCAAGTAATAATGTAGCCCTCTTTCACTAAAAGATCACATAAGATTTATAAAAGGTAAAAGCTTTCTAATTGCAATCCAATAAGAAACAGAACTTACTTCCCAATTGATTTGACCACAAAGACATAAAATTTGGCAACATACGTTTCATATTCAAGCTTCAACGAGCAAATAAACTATAAAAATCACAACCCAATTAAGTGACCAACAAATTAAACCAACCCATCATGAGAAAAAAAAAAACAAAAAAAAATGGAACCTTGGGGTGAGCAGACGAAACCGGAATTCCTTTAATGGGAGGATTGTGGTAGGGGTGGTGGTGGTGGTGGTGTTGTTGTTGTTGTTGGTTGAGCGAAGGCCTGACGATGTGGTGGTTCTGGTGATTGACATCCAAAGGAGGCCGAGGGTGCGGAGGATACGAAAGTAGAGGGCCGTGGCGAGGTGGGTACCCACCGTTACTGGGATTGGCGACGGTGACCGTCTGATCTGTTGAATTGGGACGGTAAGGCTTTGGTATGAAGCCGCGTCCAGACGATGCTACTGGGTATATGATTCCCTGTGATGCACTTGGGTTTGATGTTGATGGAGGTCTTATGTTTTGGTACATCTGTTGTTGTTGTTGTTGTTGCTGGGTCGGTGGCGGTGGTGAAGTTGTTGCCGTTGAAAAAGAGTGAGTGGCGGTGGCGGACATGGTGGTGATTTCAGTGGCGGGGGATTTTGGGGTTTATATTGGATCCTTGTGTTTTTGAAATTAAAAATAAAGGCATACACAAACACGACTCGCTTTTATAGTAAAAAATCAAATTTCAAAGTAGTGAGATTATTCACATGTAGCGTATACGACATGTCGTTTTATATAAAATTTTCGAATACAGAAATTCAAAAACAGCCCTCCTGAATAATAGAGTTTTGTTTTTAACCACTTAAAAGGTTTTAATCGTTTTAAATCATATTCTATGTTAATTTACCCATATACCCTTCATTTAACATTTCCGACAGATGTCTCACTTTTTTCAAAACGCGATGGACGACTAGAAGAGAAGCCAAGCGACGCCCGATGTAATCTCTTTCAAAACCTTTCAAAAAAAAAAAAAAACTTTGATTCTCAAAACGCAGGGCAGCATTCATTGGTAATCTCTTTCTCTCTCTCTCTCTCAGACGCAGCTGTCGCACACGAAACCATGATCTTTGTTGGTGGACTCCCATTTTCGACTGAGGCGTCGTCTTCATCATCATCTCAGGTACTCACTCCACTTTATCCATCTCTTTTTTCTGTTTAGTTGCTAAGGGAAAAAGAAAGAAAGAAAGAAAGAAAAACTTGCAAACATATTATTCTTATAATCTCAATATGACTTTCTTTTGCTCATCTCCTCAATTTTTATATTTTATTTGAATTACCCTAGTTGTTCATGATACCCACTTCCCAGATTTAATGAATTTCAAAGTTTTGGTCATGAACAGAGGAGTGAGAGTGATACACTGTTTGGTTTGATGGAACACCCAATTCTGGTGTCCGCTTCACAGTCATTCAAGTGTATGCAGGAGAGGAAAGTTTCAGCTTTAGACGATTCTGATTCAAAATACGTTTATGTTTTCCAGAGAGAATATGCAACCGTTGACTCTGCGCTTGTCCATGTATGCTTCATGATTGACTTTGATTTTTATCTTTTGTCTTCTATTGATATATCGGAGCTCCAAATTTCTGAAAAATATGGTTGAATTTTCAAAAATTTGTTTGATAGTTACTTCCTTGTTCACATTTTTATCATCCAATTAATTATATCTTTGTTACTATTTTCGAACATCTATGAATTCTCTTTATCCTGAATCATGGAAAGTATGTTGGCACTGATGAGGCTACAACTTGCGTGGGGCTTGTCATTCGGAACCGTAGAAATGGAATGTAAGGAATCCGATTTCTTAGATGGAATAATATTGTTTTGGAATCTTGCAGTTTTCTATTGTTGATATGTGAACTAGCAGGACCTCTGTTGCACATTTGGATTCTCCTACCATTGTGGATATTGGCCTTGCCCAGATGCTTTCGCTAGTTGTTCATAACGGTTTTGATGCTGAATTGGATGTATTCTTCTCCACTTCCATTGAGATTAAATGCTTCTTTCTTGTTATTCAGTTTGTTGGTGTTGAATTCATTTTTGGTGTGTTAAATCTGTTGTGATGGTTCACAATGTGCAGGTGCATCTAATTGGTGGTTTTGATGATGTCACACCCAAAGTTTGGCCCAAGATCCCCTACTTTGTTATATAATTTTTTCCAGACACAGGTGAAATGATTTAGATGTATTGACCTTTGTATGCAGCATGCTAATGGTAGCTCTATATCACAAAGCCATGTGGAATTGGATGGTTATTCGTTTCCTTTATGTGCTAAAATAATCGAAACATTGCGGAGGAGACAGGAAAAGTTTCATATTCAAACTCTCTTTGTTCTTGGGCATAACACTAAGCGAGACTCACAAGGAAATGCATACCCTATTTTCACTGGCTTCTTGGTTAGTTTTAGGTCCTTTTCTTTTATATTGTTTCTGCTGACATGATTAGGGCAGTTAAGGTTATGCTAGGAACTGATATAAACTGAGCTTGGGACGAGTTTGTCCGGTCTAAGAGAGACTCTCAATGTTAGTAGTTGAATAGAAACTAACTTCACATAGACTCCCTTGTTTTAAGAAAATAAAATTTTTGTTTTTATTGGAATTCTTAATGTTTAGAGGTGTGTTATAATTAGATCATGGTGCTGTAAGATCAATTATGTTGATTATCCGTATGCACCTTCTTGTATGTCATGATATTTCCTGCTTTCGAACTTCTAGCAGTTTGCTACTTGTCTGGTCTCAGCCTGACAATATAAAACGGCTGTAAAATGTTAATTGCCAGTAATGTAGCAAATAGAAGAAAGAAGAAGCTTCTGGCAGTATAAGAATATTGAATATAGTATCTTTCTCACCTCTTCAGGTAGAAACTTCCACAGGATCTCTCATCCCTGCCAGTTTTGATAGAACTTCAAGATGTCCGGATGAAATTGTCAGGAGAATTAGAGCTGACTTCATGCTATGAAGATGCCAGTTGGAATGGCAAGTTACTGGAGACTTATGACACTCAAACTGATCGATTTGTAATTGCCCCTTGCTGCTGGTAAATGTTGTTTCACTGTTTAGATTACTGTGTCAGTTTTTTTGTATTTAGTAAGTAAGATTATTATCACACTCCCAAAACAGTAACCAGAGTTATTATTATAGCTCATCTTCTCCCAATGCTACAAATTGTATTTATTTTTATTTTACTTCCCAAAGTTAAATAGGAATACTCATGTTACCGTATAGCTATGCTGATACTTGTGCTTGTTTGGTTAATGATGCAGGACCCGACGCCAATTACGTATCATAATGACATTGCAGCATCTTTCTGATGCAGAAATCCTTCTCACATGTTCTACTTCACCTTCTGCCGAGGCTCCGGATTTTGTGGAAACTTTAAGAAGGTATGCCTATTTTAAAAGTACACATTGATTCAATCTTGCCAATGTATTCAATCATTGAGTTCATCTAGCCCTGTGGCTCTAGTATTATCAGAATATTGATCAGTATGGATTTGGATGTCTCAAGATATTGAACAAAAGGATAGCTAGTAACTGGTATTATAATCAGGATGATGTAGGAAATTATTGTCGATAGGTGATAGTAAAAAATTTAATTTCAGAGTATAGTATTTTCTCATCCATTGTGATTACTGTCTTTATATAGTTTTACCGTGGACTCAAGTAGGAATTCAATAGTTAATGTTGAATCATTTTTCAAAAGCTCATACTTGCATAGTGAATTTAAAGTAAAGATTGATAGAATGTATACTCTAATGTTTTTTATTTGGTTGCAGGCAGTGGAACTACTTGATTAAGCATCCGGACTGGAGACAAAGCTTTTCTAAGAAGCAGGCTCGTGTATTTGAGAGGACCGCTGGTGGAGACTGGAAAAGGTGCTGATTATAATTTGCATAAGTCAACCGATAATTAGAGTTGTGTGTGTCATGACTCATGATATAAAAAGTATTCCAGTATCAGCTGGTTGCACTTGCTGCATTCGAAGTGAGCTTGTTTATTGTGCTCTACATTACTGACCATAATCATAATTGTTGTTGTATCATACTATCTAACTATCATGTCAATTGTCAAGTAATGTGAAATGTCGATGATTCTATTAACGATCCCATATTGGGCTGGGCTGCCCATTCCAATATTGAAAATGTATAATTGGGCCGGGCCCAATGGATCCGTGAGTCGATTCTTAAATGGGCTTCTATGAAGGCAGTCCTGTCCCAGTCAATGCAGGAGTCCAGATCCAGGGATAAAACAGTAAATGAATATCTACCCAAAACAAAAGGAAAGAAAGTTAGAAACCCACCCACATGAGGAAAATCAAATCATACGCAAACACATGAGCATGAAGATTGAAACAAAATCCCGTAGAAAAGAAAAAAAAAGAACCCTAGTAGCGTGTTATGTTATAATATGTAATTCATAATACATGCCGTATTCTTATTTGTTATAATTTGAAAACAACTAGAGAATAGAGATGGAGGGAGTACAATATTTTTATTATTAATTACAAAAAAAAAAAAAAAACTCTTGAACAACAATCATCATCGTGTTTCTCATGACGAGCAAAGAAGACGAGAGCAGCGATAAAACGACATCGTCATGGGGGACGTGGGAGGAGCTGCTGCTAGCATGCGCCGTCAAGCGCCATGGCCTCAGGAACTGGGACTCCGTCGCCATGGAACTCCGGACCAAGACGTCTCTCCCTCACCTCCTAACCTCCGCTCAATTCTGCAAGCAGAAATACATGGACCTCAAACGCAGATTCAAAGACCAACACCAATCCGACAACCACAATAATATTCCATGGCTCGAACACTTGAGAAAAGTTCGTGTCGATGAGTTGAAACAAGATCTCCAACGTTACGATCTCTCCATCAAGTTAATTCTCTTCCTTTTCGTTTTCTCGACTTATAAAAATTATTATTACTATTATTATCATATAATAGTAATAGTAATAATAATAATATTTGTTTAGATCTGAAATAGAGTTGTTATTATCAACAGTTGTTTGCAGCTGAAAGTGAAGAGATTGGAAGAGGAGCGAGACCGGTCTTTAGATAATAACAATACGAGTAACGAGCCGGAACCAGATCTCAACCAACCGAATACATCACTAAACGACGACGACAAACGGCCCCAAAAATCTGAGGAACCGGACAAGACATGTGCGCGGTTGGTTTCCGGCGACGAATCGGACAGAGAAAACCGCTCTGTTAACGAGTCCAATTCGACCGGCTTGAGCGATAAAGTCGGCGGCGAAGGAGGAGGAGAGTTGGTTAAGAGTGAAGCGGATCCGTGTCGATCCGGTTTGGGTGGGGATGGTGCGGGTCAGGGTCAGGGTCAGACCACGAAGGAGTCGGAGGAGTCGGAGGAGTTGGGTGACTCGGTGACTCAGCTGAGTAGCGATGTCCAGAGCTCGGCGAGTTTCGGAAGGAAAAAGAGGAAGATTGGTTCCGGTGGTGATGCGAAATCAGAACCGTTGATTGAGTTGTTGGACGTGATTAGGACCCACAAACATGCATCTTTGTTTGAGCGTCGGTTCAAACTCCAGGTATTTAATTTTTTTTTTTTATTTTATATTTTTTCAAATATATATATATATATATATTTAAAAAATTATTACAAATTTAATAGTTTGAAGACTATACTCATTAAATTGCCATATTTTTTAAAACTTTTTTGAGTGATGATGAGCTTAACTCGAACTAATAATTTTATTTTATTGATTTAAACATTATAAAACCTTAAATTGTATAGTCATATTACTCGTTTTATTTCTATTTTTAATTTTCTTTTATCCATGCGGTAAGCCATCAATTGGTCAAGCTTTAATGAGCGTCCAATAATTTGGGACCACCTCTTTTTTCTTTTAATTTTTTAACTTTCCATAAAAGCATATTGAAATTTGTCAACTTTCTTATATATTACTCTTAAGAGAAACAAATTAAAAAAAAAAAAAAAAAAAAAAAACCTGAATTGATGATAATGCATGAACAGAATCAAAACTTAAAAGATTCGAATTTGGTTTCTTTTGTGGCAAGTTGAGTAATGCAAATTAGGATAAGAGTGAGTGAACAAGGAACACACACATGGCATGCCTTGCATGCAATGGTAGAAGTAGAAACCTTTAGGCATGTCAAATTTCAACCTTAAATTAGATTAGGTATAATAATCTAAAACGCCTTCTGTTGTAATGAATTGTTTTGGCACACAAAAACTAGTGACGTCAACCTTTTATACCATGTTAGTGAATAGTGTGGTGCAACATGCAGAAGTGGTGCGAGTCACCTACTTTACTCTCTGGCCCACCTTGGTATTATAAGTGACTAAACTGCGTATTAAATCTTCAGACAAGGCCCACTTGGCCCGTACTGTTGTTTGTCTTATTTCTGAGCCCATTTTTTTTTATTTCATTATGCTATTATAACGTATTAGCGTCTTACGTGTGCTACAAATCACTTAAAAATGCAAATTTGACTCGAATTGTTTCATTCAGGAATCGAGCAAGTACAAGGAGATAGTGAGGCAACATGTGGATCTAGAGACGATACAAACGAGGGTAGAACAAGGCACCTATTCTTCATGCAGCCTCACTAATTTCTACAGAGACCTCTTACTTGTCTTCAACAACGCCATTGTTTTCTTCCCCAAATCATCTCTTGAATACACCGCGGCTCATCAACTTCGACGCCTTGTCTCTATCAAAATCAACAAGGAGACCCCAACCCAGAGGCATAAACCAGTTTCTTCACAACAACCTCCCGTTTCATTACCACCTCAGCCAAAAACAGCAAAACCTCACTTGGAAAGATCTGATTCCCTGCTTGATAAACAAAAATCATCAGCTCCCATTATAGTATGTCGTAAACGCAGTTCTGTCTCTGCTAAACCATCTTCAACTTTTGCACAGAAAGGTGATCAACAACAACAATCTGATGACAAGAAGCCAGCTACTACCAATAGAAAGCCTTCTGTTGAACCCAGCAGCAGCTTATTGAAGTTGAAAACACCAGAGAACTCCATTATAACAGGGACGAGAAGCTCACGAAGAAACAGCAGCAACAACAAGAATCCAACAAATACTACTCCTCCTCCTCCTAGTAGCAGTAACAAGAAACAAAGCACAGGCACAGCCTCTGGTTCAAAAGCTGGTTCTGCTTCTGCTTCTGTGGACAAGCAAGAAACTTCGAAAACGGATAATAATAATAACAAGAAGACAGAAGCATCCTCAGCATCAGATAAGAAGAAAAGCGTGGTGGATTTCTTGAAAAGAATCAAGAAAAACTCTCCGGTGCAGACAGCGAAGAAGAATAGCAATAAAGGAGTCAGTGAAGAGCCAAAAAGGAACAATAATACTAACAACAATAGTAGTGGAAAGAAAGAAAAAAAAGGGAAAGAAAGGCAAACTAGTGCTGAGAGAAGACAGAGGAAGGATACTAGTCCTCCCAAGAAAAATGTTGGAAGGCCACCAAAGAAGGCGGCAGAGACCACTCCAGTTACCGGAAAACGTGCAAGGGAGGTGGTGGTCACCAAGCGGCAAAGTAAACGGTCCAGGAGGTGAATGCTGTGACCCCATGGTTGCTGCTTGTACATTAGTGTATTGTATTGTACTATTAGTAGGTTTAACTTTAGATACTGGTCTTTTTTTGGGACTTGTCAGCTGTCACCCTATTTTTTGGGTGGTTTAGGGTTTTATCTTGATGTTAATTCAGCTTATTTAGCTGAAGTGATGACTGTAATTTTAATTATTGAAAATGCTTATGATAGGAGTTGGCATAATCTCTAGGTTAGAGAGAGAGAGAGAGAGAGAGAGAGAGAGAGAGAGAGAGAGAGAGAGAGAGAGAGATTCTATGTTGGTTGTGAATGTATTGAGAAATCACGAGTTAAATCCCTCTTCGATGAACTTTCGTTTCATTGAGAACAATGGAGCTGCAGATTTTATGGTTGATTTTGGTCTTCAATGTGCATATTTTACTTGGTAGAACAAACCTCCGACTGATCTTAATTCTTAAAAGTTAAAACTAGTTAGCAGCAGTGAGAGCTCATGGTCTTTGAAACACTCTTTTACTAATACACATGTTTTGTTATTTGACATGAAGAAGATATATACTAGATACATGATTGATTAATCACTGATAACAAATCCAGGATTTTACACTTACCCCAACTTACCCAACCTACCCAAATAAGAATATGATGAAAATTATTCATGCATACGAATCATTTACTCAAGGTCTCTTACAGTCTTACCCATGAATGATCCAAGTCATTAACAGAGGCATACAAATTTGCAAAATTGCTTGCGCTATGTGAACCGTAGGTGCTTTGATCCTTGGAACTGATGTGTACTGCTGCTCCAATGAACACAGACTTGAAATGAGTAAAGAATGTTCATGATTTGAACTTTAGAGAATCTCAGATTGAAAAATAGCAAGGCTATACTTACTGACAGAGGACTGGATCCGAGTTCTATATAAGGTTGGTAACTGGCAAGCATTTTCGATGCCATTCGACTGGCTGCATGCACTGTACCAACTCTAAACCTTCTCTTCTTCTCATAACTATTCACAATGAACATGTTCAAGTATCAAATCTAGGAGGAAAAACTACAAGCTCAAAATAATAATATGCTCCATGGCTGATGGCTCCATCATATTGATATTAATGTACCTTCTAAGGGCTGAAACATTTTCATCACACCCTCTCTCAACAGCCTTATCAAGCTCAAGTATTAGTTGATAACAATCCTGCATACATTGAATTGCCAAGAGAGTGATACTATTATTATTATTATTATTATTAAGAATCAGAGCAAATATGAGAAACATCTTATCAATTTTAGCTACATATGAACATGAACATGAACATTCATACCTCAATTGTCATGCAACCCCCTTGGCCCAGATTTGGCTGCATTGGATGAGCAGCATCACCCAGCAAAGTCACACGTCCGATGCCCCAGCAGTCATCGATCATGTCTCTATCATAGATATCCCTCCTTAAGATCACATCCTCTGGTGTTTTTGATATTAAATCGATTACTTCACCACACCACTGACCAAACAATTCAACAAGCCTTTTCTTTTTACCTGCATCAGTTTTTGTGGAAACAAATTTTAGTCCCGGATTATTAAAGTTGCAACTCAATTTAGCAAGTATACATTATCAGAAGTGCACTAGAGAGACATGCCTCCGGGAGGATCTGTATTCATAGGCGGCTGATTATAAAAGGCATACCATTGCATCTTCCCATTACCAACATCTGAGGCAACAAAGCACTGCTTCAATCCTATAAACACTCTATACCTACAAATTGCGCAGAAACATACATCAGCAAATCAAGCTACAAAATGTCATTGTTGTACTAGAAAACATACCCAACAGTATCAATATATGGTGGCACAAAATCTGTTATCCCACTGTAACATGTATAGCCTGAATATTTTGCTTCTTGCAGCCCAAATAGTTTTGTACGGACCTAACGAGATGTGAAAACAACAATTTGGAAGTCAGAAGTTAACACAAAACCAATTCATTGAAAGAGAAGGGATCTATTGAGCCTACTTCTGACCATATTCCATCAGCTCCAACCAAAATATCACCTTTGTACCGCCTTCCATCCTCAAGGATCACAATGACCTGGTATTATTATTACAAGTAGAAAATTTGTTAAATATTGAAATCTTAAGGAGCTATTGAATCAATGAAGAAGTTGTGGGAAAACTTTGAAACCTTATCAGAGTCTTGTGTGAAGTCCACAACTTTAGAATTGTTATTCAAAATGTCAAAACCAATTGAATTAACTAAAATGTCCTGTAGTTCAATTCTACATATTGTTTGAGTAATTGGAAGGCCCCTCTTCAGAGCTGGAGTCAAAAGATCAAACCTGGTGAACCTGAATTTACAAGAGGAAACTATACATATGTTCTCTGTTCACAATTACTAATTTGACAAGAATTGAAGGTCTGTAAATACCAAACAAGAGAAGCATATATACCATTCACCAGAGATGCCATCAGCAAGGCCATTGATTCTGTCACCAGTAACACAACCTGCTTCCATAATTTGGTTGGCAACATGTTCATCGATAGCTTGTAAGACAGCCAAGGCACTGCTTGAGAGTTGAATAGGGCCACGGTGCCTACCTTCTCCTCTCACAGCACTCAAATCTCTCTCAAAGACCTTAACATCATACCCTCTATTTTTGGCAGCCAAACCCAAAACCAGACCTCCAATTCCTCCACCTGCAATCAGTATCCTCAGCTTCTTTTGATCACCTTTCTCTTCATTTGAATTTGGACCATAACTTGTTTTACATCTTACAACACACAGCGTTTTTGATCTTGTCAAGTCAAGTGCTGTGATTCTAATACTGCTTTGGTGGTGATTGTATGCTCCTCCTCTAAGGCTTTGAAGAGACACCATTGTTAAGGAAATCAAATAAAAGATAAAAATGGAAAATTAAGACATGATGAAAAGGTTGTGAGGTATTCTTTACTCAAATCTCTTTTTCATGTAGCTTTTGCTCTATGATTCATTAAAAATGGAAATCGAATGAAAAAAGTATCTGTAATATTTCTTTGTTTGGGTCCTGACTCATGAGTCAACTATATTGGTACTAAATCATCATCATTTCTAAGAGGAAAAGCAATGGCATATTTGGCAAACACTATTTTGGGATGTAGTCATTTTTATCCCTATAGTTTACCGTATTAGACACTTTACCCCCTCTAATTTTAATAATGGCCATTTCCCCTTTTAAAAACCAAAATCTTAGATATTTTACCCCTTGCCGTTAGGAATTCCGTTAGTCTAGTACTTTGATCTTCAAAAAATTAATTAAAAGACCTTATTATACTTGAACACATGAGTTATGCCTCCTAATGATACCGCTAATTGTTTTTAAAGAAAAAAAATCAGAATTAAGAAAATAAAACTAATAAAAGTATTTTTTAAAAAAAAAGAATTGAAAATAAAAAATAAAAAAAGGGATCACCACCGTAATGGAGATAATAAATAAAAAAACAACAAAAAAAAAATTCATTATTTCAAAAATAAAAAAACAATTCAATAATTGAAAATAAAAACTTTTTTTAATATTGTTTTAGTTTTTTTACAATTATATTATTTTATTATTTTATTATTCCTTATATTAATGTTTTTTTTAAATAATTTTTTTTATTTTTACATTTCATTCTTTATATTAATGTTTTTTTAAATAATTTTTTTATTTTTACATTTAATTCTTTATATTAATTTTTTAAAATAATTTATTTAATTTATTTAATTTTTTATTTTCAATTCTAGTTTTTTTAAAATACTTTTATTAGTTTTTATTTTTTTTAATTCTGATTTAAAAAAAATAATTATTGGTATCATTAGGGGCATAACTCATGTGTTCAAGTGTAATAAAGTCATTTAATTTATTTTTTGACGGTCAAAGTATTAGACTAATGAAGTTCCTAATGACAGAGGGGAGAAAAATCTAATATTTTGATTCTCAGATGAGATAATGATTATTACTGAAACTAGAGACGGTAAAGTTTCTAATACGGCAAACTTAGGAGGATGATTATAACCCCACTATTTTTTTCAATCACATAAGATTATGTGTTTTTTTATTTTATGTTTTTTTGGTGGGGGGGGGGGGGGGGGGGGGGGGGGGGGATTTTAAACTTTTATCATGTATGCACTTGAAATTAGATATAGTTTTTTAGTTTTTATCATGTATTCATTTTCCACTTGGACGTCACCACCTGACAAAATCCAAGAAACACCAAGCATCATGATGCACTCAATTTTTTTTCCCTGTTGGTACATGTGACTATGTGAGTCACAATTACAAGTGGAGGCGACCAATGAGGTTGAGCAGCGTACTAGAATTGCTGACTTCCTCAATTAATGTACCAAAAAGTGACAGAAAGTAACAGACAATGCTTGGGAAAAGAGATACATTCACCCACAAGAGTTAGGCCAATTTCTATCTATAGTGAGTTAGGCCTTGCAATAATTTTGTGTAAAGACCACAACTTTTTCACCATTTCTGTCTTTCTTTTCAAAGTGGAATTTAATCAATCTGTCTTCCACATTGAAGTCCATTTGTTTCACCCCAAACAATGAAAACAGCTTCTTCTCCAATCTGTCTTCAGTGAGTTGGAATCCTGAACATAACTAACTCTTTCTAGTTTTGTGTTTCTTATTCCAATTTTCAAGTCAACTACAGAAAATGAACATAGCTACTTGGTCAGAGAAAAGTATGAGAAAACTTCACCATTCATAAGTTGAGAGAGAGAGAGAGAGACTACATGTTGCAACAAATAAATGTGGCAATAAAACAAAATTTTATACACCAACACAACAAATTAATCACTATCATATAATGTCACACTTGCAACAGCCTTACTAAAATAAAATAATTGATCATTAACAAAAAAATTAGCACCAACTATGATAGAGAGAGAGAAAGAGAAAGAGAGAGGGAGAGAGAGAGAGAGAGAGACTACATGTTGCAACAAATAAATGTAGCAAGAAAACAAAATTTTATACACCAACACAACAAATTAATCACTAATGATATAATGTTACACTAGCATCAGCCTTTCTAAAATAAAATAATTGATCATTAACAAAAAAATTAGCACCACGCTATGATAACTCCCATCTTACAGTTCTACCTACAAATAATCCACAAGCCCACACATTCCCGATGTGGGCAGAAATATAACTAGAAAACTGCGTCCTACAAGAAACCGACTTTGAAATCAGATACATCCCTCTTCAACATCTCAAGTATCTTGCTATCCATCTTATTGCCATCCTAAGTACTCCCCTCCAATCAATTGCATCATCCAAAGTATACAGCTATGCTGCTTCCTACCAAAATCAATCTTCCATCATTCTCCCATTGACTGCCCACGAGAAAACTGACGGCCACCCTCATCTGTTTAATGGCAAAGACCAACAATACATAAGATAAATAAAATAATTAAAATAAATTAGTTGTTTTCTTATCTTATCTCAACCAAAATATAATCTTCTGTACAAAAAGAAAAGTTAGCTTCTAAATTATATAGATACCAACATCAGCGGTTTACAAAAGGTGAAAGTTGCATGAGAAATTTCAAGAAAGACCTCGGTAAAAGCACAACATTTTAAACCATTAAACTTAGAATATGAGGGGCATGACTCAGTGTAATGTAATTCCCTAATGTTTATTCAAATCTTTTGACAGAACCACTGGAATTTCCCCTAAACTATTACTACTTAAATTCCTCAAGTTTTTGTTTTCTCTACATATTAGGTAATAATGTTACAGTATACTTCAGTTTTTTGTTGAAGCATTATGAATTTATGATCCTTTTAACATTCTCAAGACATTGCTATTGAATGAAAAATAACATGTAAAATACAACAGGTGAAATAGTTGATTATATGTCTGCAAATATAATAGATGTCACGTGGATAATCTCCATTTTATTTTATTGTTCCTTATTTATTTGGTTAATACTCCTTTTTAGTCGTCTAAAGGTAAAGTCTTAGGAGGTCAAGGCACATGATATCCAAACTACTATTTAATAAAAGACGCTACTTTCTCTCAAAGTGAAAGTTCTTATATTTTTTATTATACACCCAAAAATCCTTGGAACTTTCTTTGTTGGGGCCATTAGGAAACTCATGAGTTATTATAAATACTTGGTAGATGGCCCTGGAGAATATGAACCAATGACCTCTAGGTTGAAGATGAGATCTTTTACTACACAACCCACTCCTTGGGTTCTTTCAAACAGAATAGCTACCATGATTAGCAACTACTTGAGTTTCCAATCAGATAAATATCGGCTCCACTAAAGGAATAACATTTCCCATCCAATACTACAGCAAACAAAGTCGACCATACAATATTTATTAAGTTCCTAATTATTCCCACAGCAAATAGGCATTTTCACAATTAGTTATGCAAGTTAGTCTCTATGATGCAAAAAGAAATGGGAACTGGGAAGTACCACTTTCACCATCGGATATATCAGCAATCTTGGCAATTGCATCAATAAGGGCTTGTTCTTGTTCCTAAAATGTGAAAATTTTAGAAATCATCAGGCAATTTTATGATTACACAGGATATATGTGAATACTAAAAGGACATGGTTGCTCTTTTAACCTTCAACACTTTCTTTGCTTTCTCAATCTCAACTGGATCAGGATGATTTCCACCAAAGACTCTCTCCACCTGTCCAAATTCAAAAGAAATTAATAATATAAATGATAAAATCACCAAGTCCTTTGTATGGACAACCTTATTTTTATTCACCTCCTTAATTAGACTAGCAGTATGACGAATTTGTATATCATCTGGGGTCCTCTTTCCAATGCCATTCTGTGACAGAAGAAAATCTTTTCTAGATTGACTCTTTGGCACACCTCTACCTCTTCCAGTGCCAGGAACACTATCACGGCCTACAGGTCTATTCCCATGAACTGGTCCACCATTACCTCCTCGATGAGAGATTCCAGGGTCCTCGCCTTCCCATTGTATATCCTCACGAGAGATCTAGAATAGAAGAGGACACCAATAATTTCAGCACAGAATAATCTAAAAGCTAAATTATCATTTCCAGAAGGACAAGACAACTTATTTAATTCAAGAAAGCTTGCAGAAGAATGGCAATCAGGCTATTTTATTCGTACAAAGTATGGAAATTTAAAAAATACATTTCTGAGAAATATTTGGCTTCATATTCTAAGTTCTAGACTTTATTGGGTTACTAAGCTAGAAAGTCAGAAGATGCTCATTTCACCAGGATCGGTCCAACATGCACTCCTGGAGTCCCAGTGAATCATTATTATGACTACTTAGAACAAATATGACCTACAGTAGATTTATTATCTAATAGATGCATATAACTAACTTGAATTTTTTTCTCAAAGTTAAATGTTTAAGAGCAGAGTTAAGCAAACATCTCCTTAGAAAGTTTGGGTGGATATGTATATCTTTTTCCCAACATTGTTCCATAAGGCCGCATCTGGCCACAGATTACAGCTTCTTGCAGACACGGTCTAAAAGGTGATATTTGGCAGCATTGAAGCATAATACATTGAAAATTAAAAAAGAAAAGGCATTTTAGCCATGGGAACAAAGCACCAAGTATACCTCTGAGAGATTAACCCATTCCCACGTCTCCTGATTAGTACCAATATCGTACACCAGTGCATGTCGTCCCTAAAAGAATATCAGGAAAAATGAATATTAGCAATAAAACCAACATAATTTCACATGTTATCTAGATTCAAGAGAAATAGCGTAATACAAACCTCAACTGGGTTGTAGTCAGTTATAACAGCTTCATAGAAGTTATTGTCATCAGGCCACCTAGTCCTAACTCTCTTCCCAATCAATGGATCAAATGTTGCTCCTTCAGCAGGCTCACTAACACGGGCAGCACCCGAAGATGCTCTATTAGTAACTTGACCCCTTCCAGCTGGACCTGAGGAAGGGTATGGCATGGACTTCATTGATACACCAGGCAAACCCTATTGAAAATAGAATAGAAAACATAAAACAACAATATGAATGATAATAAATTACCAAATCTTCTTGTTTGGCTCCACAGTTGATAATGGTTTTAACTCACAGGTTTCTGTTTCTTGCCCTTGGATCCAGTTCCAGGTCCTCGTTTAGCAGCTGATGAAGATGGCTGGTGAGATGCAGCCGCTGGTTGTGAGGGAAACGGTGGTGACGGGCCACCAAAGGATTGAGAAGGTGCCGCCTGGTTTATTTTTTGTCTTTTGTGAGATGCTGAGACACTGGGACTGGGTATAGGATCATGAACAGCTTGATTAATGCTGTGCATGCCAGATTGAAGTCCACCTGCCTGTCTCCACTCCCTAATGCCATTCCCCAACACAAGACCCATCAAAAGACAGAAGAGACCAAAGCTTGCAAAATTCTGTCTAACAACTTGAAAAATGAACAAATTTGACTCTTAACTCTAACAAACCTTATCCTCCGTATCATGTCATCAGCATTGACCCGACCTAGAAGCTCTCGGTGTTCCTCATTCGATAATCTCAACTCTTTTCTAAGTTCTGTTATCAAACTTTCCTTCTCCTGAAGAAAATTCACTCATGAAGCAGTCATTTAACCTGATCAAACAAATCTAAGATATTGGATTCATGCAAAAAGAAAGATAAAAGTACCCAAGTAATGGCATCAGCTTGAGCTTTGAAGGCTCTAAGAACTGAACTGTATGCTTCTTGCTCAAGTTGGTGAATCTGAGTCTCCATATCAGTGTCATTATACATTCTAGGGTACGGGACAGAACCTACAGGAGGTCTTCCATTTCCTGCAACACGTCCCCCTCTAGGGATTCTGTTTTGATGTGATGGAGGAAGATCATCATCGGTTCCTGCAACAGTTTCAAAGTTAATACCACCTCATTGAAACTCCATGATATGAGGATTGCAACTTGACCAAACTTTACTATAATGCCAGGGAAAAAAAAATGCCGGTTGCCTAAGGATGAACAAAATATGAGTGAAAATAACTAATTCAATCATCGTGAGCATATAACCCAACAATATCCCCTTGCATATGCAGACAGCACTTTGAATCCATGATACTCATGTCTGATGGCTCAGTTGAATTGGTGACAATAATGTTTTTACATCTAAGAAAGGTTAATCAATTGCCCAAAAGATTTTTTATTTTTTTAGAAGAAAAAAAACCCTTCTTATCTAGTCGTGTCATCAAAGCATTGAATGGTAAAATTTTGATTTCATTCTTGTCCAAAGTTCAGGCTCATAACATTGGAAAAGAACTTCATGCACCAATACACCGATAAGAATATATATATATATATATATATATAGAGAGAGAGAGAGAGAGAGAGAGAGAGAGAGAGAGAGAGAGAGACAGTAGACTGCACCATAGATACAAATGTATGACATGAGAAATTCAAAACATTTCACATGGTAAACCTACAATAACACATTGGATAGAATTTCTTATCACTCTAACTTAGTAATTCGTATGCATCTGTAACTTAAAATCTGATAAAAAAAAAAGCATCCCAAAATTCAATAGCAAAATAAACCAGGACAGAAAGTTCAAATTTTTTCATCGAGCACAAAGATATTATGTCTGCAAACCACACAAAAAAATGACCCAGTCTCTTTGTGGTATCCTCAGAGCATGCCTAAAGGTGCAGCAACGATGAAACTAATCATCTAATAGACATTGACATAAAAGTAAGCATCCATTAGACGTTCACATGCTGTGAAATCCACCACATAAACAATTGAGAGTACCACTCAGAGTAATAAGAGACACAAGAGAGTGTCTCAATTGCACTGACCAATAAACAATAGTAAAGGTAAACTTTTAATACTATATCCATACTTTTTTATGGCATCCTTTAAAAACAAAAAATTGAATACACACTTTGTAATGTAAACTCAATAACAAGTTAAGTACTTTAAGCCCTCTTTATACAATAACCTGCATCAAAATCACGGTACAGACTAAAGATTTAAAACTTTTGACAGTTAAAACAGACAGAAGCTGCAATTCAAATACTACTACTATCTCAACAAGATAACTACAGCTAAAATTACTAAAGTCAAAACCTGAATTTAGTACCAGCTTTTTATTTATTTATTTATCAGATTCTAAGTTACAGGTGCATACTAATTACTAAGTTATAATGATAAGAAATTCTATCCAATGTGTTACTGCTTAAAACCTAAATTTTGGAATCTTGAATAGTACCAGACGACATGTTAAGTTCTTTGATTCTTCTAAATGCCAAACACTGCTTCAAACACATTACATAGAAATAAAAATTCAAACTTTCAACAAATAAAAATAATAAAAAAGACCCATAATTTACAATTATTCATCAACTATCGTAAATTAATCAAAGCTCAAAACCCTAATTCACTAATTCTAAATACTGCCCATCACCAATTACAAATCACAAATTGCAGCTTGAAAGCTCAAATCTTTTTCTCTTAAACAGTTAAAAACTGATAAAAATAACGAAATTAAGAAAACCCCATAAAAGATAGAATACTAACAATAACGAAAACAAAACAAACCCAAATAAAAGAAGTAATGAATTCACTTCAAAAACCCCCCACAAATTAATGACAAGAGAATCTGAATAAAGAATTGATCTTTGAGAGTGAACTCACCACTGCTATCGTAGGGTTCGTAGTCCATAGCCAGCTTTGTACGCAAAGAACACCCTTTTTTTGGCAACCCCCACAAAAAAAGGAACGAAATCGTAAATTCAACAAAATTTGTGGAGAGACTAAAGACAGAGATTGGTCGCCAACTACGATTCGAGTTCAATTCAGCTCAAACCACGCGGAAACACAGAGTGGTTTCGACTTGGGCTGTGGAAATTAGGTCGAAAAGATTTTGTTCTCAGCTCGAAGATTGCTTCGTTTGAGTTCAGTGTGTGTATCGCAATAAAAAAAATATATGGAAAATAAAAAATAAGAATAAAAAAGGAGAAAAACAGAGACACGGATTTGAAAGCGGTTTGTAAAGCGGGTCGTGTACTTGCGTTTCTTTTTTTCTTTCCTTTTTTGGGTTCTTTGGGCCAAACTAATTTTGGGCCATTTGAATACTATAAATTTGTATCCCCTTATAGAGTTTTCAAACACCGTTAACCTAGGATGTACGGATACGGGATACGAATAAGGCACGATATATAGATACGGTAAATCTCAAAAAATTAGGATACAGTTACGGCAGGATACGTCAGTTAAAATAATATATATTTTTATTTTATATTTTAAAAAATATAATCCAATAATTCATTCAAAACATATTCTATATAAACATAATCCAATAATCCATTCCATTCAAATTTCAAAATAAAATCATAATCCAATAATCCATTCAAAACATATTCTCAATAAACATAATCAAATAATCCTTTCAAAACGAAAACATAATCCAATAATCCATTCAAAACATTTTCTCAAAAAACATAATCCAATAATCCATTCAAAATAAAAGCATAATCTAACATATATAAGTCCTAACATATTACAAAACCCAAATAAAACATAAACTTAATTATGAGATTTATTTTAAGTTTATGCACGTGCACGAGGGCAGGCATTCGCTCTTCCACCTCCCCCCTAGGTATGTAAGCAACTTTTTATTGGATTTAATTGGATTTAGTTTTAGTGGAATGTGATTTTTATGAGTTTTGCTGTTACTCGTGAGCAAGTTCAAATAGAAGAAAAATGATTCTTCCACTCCTGAGCTGAGTGAATAACATCACTTCGCTCGCTTGGCTTTAGAGAAATGGAGCTTTAGGTTAACTCTCCTCTCCAAGGTTTACTGCTTCCCTAGGCTTGATTATAGCCCCCTCCTCCCCCCCAACCTAAACAAGGGGGGGAGAAGAGGGGGGCAGAGAGAATCAATCCTTCCCCCCGGGGGGGGATTTAGGGGGGGTAGCGACCTTAAAAGGGGAGAGGGGGCTCGGGGGAGAGGGGTCCTCCCCAAAAAAAAAATATAAAAATTTTTTTTGATTCCTCAAAAGGGGAGAGACCTTTGCCTTCCGCCTTCCCTTCGCCTTTTGGAGTGCTCGCCTTCCGTTCCTCTCCTATTTTCTCCTACTCACGAAAACAAAAACCAATCAAAAGATCCACTTCACCTAAAACAAAAGTGCTTACATACATTCCTAGGAGGTATGGCGTTGTCGCTTCATGCTGCAGTTGACCCTTCAACTTTGTAAAATCTTAATTTGACCCAATTTTAAACTAAAATAATTAAAATTTTGCCCCAAATGTATCCTCGCCGTATCCTTTCCGTATCCCCGTGGTATCCTAGCCGTATCTCACAGTCAAACTTGAGAAAAAGTCAACAGATAAGCCTAATGGTGTATTCCATACGTATCCTGGTGTATCGGGGGGTGTATCCAGACAGGATACGAGTTCGATACGAGTTCCCTCCCCAATATGGAGTATCCGTGCAACATAGCTTGTAACTTTTTAATGTGTATTTTCTCTAGTTAAAAATTGTTTTAATGAAAAATGAATGGTGAAATAATTTCTTAGAAGAAAAAGAAAAGTTAAAATAACATGTTGAGTTTAACATGAGCTGACTGTATTGTCTAAATTTGGGCCAGGCCGAATTAAGCACCATTTTTGAGGTCCATAAAAACAATAGTAGAACCAGCAACAAGTTACAAGTAGTATCTCTCTCTCTCTCTCTCTCTAATTGGGGAGGTGTTATATATCGTTTTCATGATTTGTGTGTAAATTATGTTGCAGTGTTGCAACACTAATGTATTTGTTCTCATTATTCATTAATTTCAGCATTCGTTGAATGTCCTTGCTCCTTCCTTAATCCTCATTATTTAATTGACAATCCCTAGCTAATATCATCTAATTTGATCCACTAAAAGCTATTCTAATAATAATGATAATTATTAAGTATTTATTTGACTTTGTATGAATCTACTTGCCGACACAAGTAGTCTAACCATTAGAAAAGAGTGAGTGCTTTACAAGCCAGACCCAGTGGATGTCATTGTACATATGTAATATTCCAGGAAACTAGCGTATATCTTGCTCTCCAAGCCAACTGACAAACATATATCCCATCTCTCTATCTCACTATATATAACAACACAAGTCTCAACTTAAAAAACACAACATATATCAATCTGCTACACTTGTGATCCAGATATGTTTCTTTTGTCAGCCATTTTCGGTTGCTTCATGCTCAAATCGTCTTCGCGTGTCTTCCATGATGAAAAACTGCTCTATGAATCTGATAACACAAAAACCAAAAGCAAATCATCAAAGCCATCAAGTACTGCCCCTATAGTAGTGAATCACTTCCCCATTAATGCAATGCTCTCTCGCTTGTAGCAAGTGACATGGTCATCATCAATAAACCCAATTGGAAGAGAATTTGTGGCTGATTATGATTAGCATCCACATATGGAGCACATGATTTCTTAAACGATCGATCAATCAGTTATATTTATGTGTTAATTTTTGTTCTAGGAGCTTTTGATGTTTGTTAACGAGCTTGCTAGTGACTTGTATTTGATGGGGTTTGGTTGATTGTAATGTAATAATACAAGCACAAGTGAGAGCATATTTCAATATTTGCCTTGAAATGAAGATATTACTCTAGAAATTGAATTCGATTCATTGAAGTTATTCATTTCATAGAATTAAGCATATTGTTTATAGAAGAAATACAATTTCTTCGGATTTTTTGGTTTACCAATTAATTAACTAACTTGTCTAAGAGACTCAAAAGACTTGAACAATAACCCCATATACGGTGTAATTGTTCAAATGTCCTACTTCAATTATATTGAAAATCCAAAATTTGTATGATAATTATCTAAAAGATCTTATTCTCTAATCCAAACGTGGGGAGTGGGGAGACATATAATACTAGGTATTTAACATATAGATTCATTTATTGATCGAGTTGATTAACAGTAATTGACTGGTCAAGAATTATATAAAAAAATCGCAGTCAAACAAGAAAAGAGTTGGGCATATTGGAATCAACAGTTGATTGAAACCTATATAATTTGAACAGGTTCATATAACACATGCACATGCACTAACTTGAGACTTGGGAGTTGGACTTGCCCAGTTGCCCTGTCTAGATCTTTGAAAGAAAATGATGATGATGAAGAAGAAGGAGATTCAATGAATGGTGAAATGAGAACACAAACAAATATACACACTGCAAATTCCCTCCTCCTCTGTCTTCTCAAGTTCAACGATGCAACAGAGCTCTCTGTCTCTCACAAACACAAAACCAAATCAAAGTCATTTGATGGACCCATTACCCATACTAGTGTCTTCAATACTCTCACCATTCTAGTGACTTTTTCTTTGTGGGTTCTGCCTTAGTGATCTCCCATATTTTGTATTTGTATTATTGTATATACAACATTAAAACTAAATTTTAATAAAATCTATCTCGCTCTATTCCCCTTTTTGCTATGCAATGACTTTGTACATATACATATACAAATGTACATGAGGACGAGGTTAATACAACACAGGTCCATCGAGTCAAGGAAATGGCATCAGCTTCAACATGGTTTGTCACTTTAATTCATTCTTAGATAGAACATGACGGATATGAAAACACGAGATCAAGTAAAATTTATAATTTTTTTTATTGTTTATGTATTTAACTAACAGCAAGCCAATGCAGCCTACAAACCTAACATTTTGGTTTAAATCTCACGCTTCTATTTAATTTTTTAATTTATTTCGGGAATTACTTATTATTTTTATAATTATAAGATTTTTTTTAACGAAAAGCAGGAAATTAAAGAAGGAATCTATACTTGTCATTGTTTTTGATCAGTATCATATATGGAACTAGCATGCATTTTGTGACAGGAGAATGTGTTTTACTGCTTTATGTGTAAGCACTCGGAAATCACCCAATTCACTATCAAGTATCAAATTATATACCTATAATTATGAATTTTTTTATAAGTATCTGTAGATAAGAACCTAGCCACTTGGCCACACAAGTCTGACCAAACATTCTCTTTCTCCTAGTGACAAGAAAGTGTACGTGTTTTGCAAGTAATTAAGTTAATGATGTCGGTATATCTATACACATGTTGCAATACTACTAGACTGACAACAAATTGTTGCATTTGAGTCAAAAGTTAATTAAAAACACCGTAAATATATTGAGTCAAGGAAATGGCGTCAGCTTCGACATGGTTTGTCAATTTAATTCATTTTGAGATAGAACATGACGGATATAAAAACACGAAATCAAGTAAAATTTATATTTTTTTTATTGTTTATGTATTTAACTAACAACAAGCCAATACAGCCTACAAACCTAATATTTTGGTTTAAATCTCATGCTTCAATTTAATTTTTTAATTTATTTCGGGAATTACTTATTATTTTTATAATTATAAGATTTTTTTTAACGAAATGCAGGAAATTAAAGAAGGAACCTATACTTGTCATTGTTTTTGATCAGTATCATATATGGAACTAGCATGCATTTTGTGACAGGAGAATGTGTTTTACTGCTTTATGTGTAAGCACTTGGAAATCACCCAATTCACTATCAAGTATCAAATTATATACCTATAATTATGATTTTTTTATAAGTATCTGTAGATAAGAACCTAGCCACTTGGCCACACAAGTCTGACCAAACATTCTCTTTCTCCTAGTGACAAGAAAGTGTGTTTTGCAAGTAATTAAGTTAATGACGTGGGTATTTATACACATGTTGCAATACTACTAGATTGACAACAAATTGTTGCTTTTGAGTCAAAAGTTAATTAAAAACACTGTAAATATATTGACTAACTAATGTTAATAATATGGAGCGGTCTATTTGGAGAACGTTGTGAAAGCAGCCGCATATAGAAAATTCAAGGAAAGTCTCTTACTTGCTTATCAAGTATCAAATATTATTGACTTAGCATCCATATATATCTTGCCATATATTCCACCGTGAGCACTATAAATAATGCAGCACAGCACTAGTATGTTCTCTTCACACACAATTACAAACCCATCAACCTTGCTCTACTTGTAATTTTCAGCAAACAGAGACAACCCACAAAAATCTCATCCCACTTTGGATCGATCAACAACTTTTTAGTTAAAGTAAGACAAGGCAGCTGCAGTATATATACAATATTATTAACAATTGATGGCTTTATTTTCATTCATTAGCAGTTGTTTCAAGCCTTCTCGAGTCTCCAACGATGGAGAATCCAATGTGAAGAAGGCTTCATCTAGTTCGGACAAACCACCCAGAAGCAAATCATCAAGAGCTCCGATTGTAGTCTCTTATTTCCCTGTTAATTCTTATAATTCTTATATGTCTCGCTTATAATTGTTGTATTTACTCTAATCTCCTGCCTTTTGTGTTGTATACTTGTAAATATAATATATATATATATATATATATATAGCTTGGTCTATATTTGTTGTCTTTATTACATTATCAAAGTTGCATCTTGTGAGCCATTTGTTGCCATTCAATCCCTACACCTCTGTCTTCTCAAGTTCAACCATGCAACTGAGCTCTCTGTAGTCTGTCTCTGAATTGTGTCCCCCTCACTCATCAAGTTTGAATCTTTGAATATAATTTCTCTTGAAATACTTCTCTAAATTCAGAAATACACACTCTCCCTCTCTCTTTCTTCCTGCCCCCCAACCAGCAACTGCTTGCCAAATTAAGTCCACACATTTCTTGAAAAACAAATGAACAATCATTACTCTCGAGTCATTTCAGCAAAACCATACCACAACTAGACCCATATAAAAAATATCAAAATTGACTCATAAAGTATATACTTCAAAAGAATTCAAATAGTACATATCTTCTTTCAAGTACAATTTTACTTCCTTTTCTTCTTCCCATTCATGTCTACACTCATTGTGTAGTAACCTGCTATTCACCGATCTCAAAACTTTTATCATGAGTATGTTTTTGTTTTACAACACAATTATCACATCATGAATCTATAATTGACAAAATTAAAATAAAGAAACGTGATAACCAAATTATAAACAAATAAAAAAATATATCCAAACGCAAAAAAGCACTAGCAACCCAGAATCACACATTACCAGGAGTATAACAATCAATAAATTATCACCAAAACCCCCTAAAAATGCACAATTTTTTTTTTTGGGCAAAAGAAGAAAACTTGATAACAACTCTGTAATGGGTAAATTTAGATTTGATAAAAGATAAGAGAAATTACCGGGGCACCAGCTGAGAGAAGTGGAGGGATCTTTGTCAGCCAAAAAGAGACTGAAGTTGGCTTTGTGATTGGGTGCTTCTGACCTGAACTTGTCGAAGACACTGTTGAAGGTGGTTGTGGTTGCATCCGACAATTTCAGAGGCATGTTTTCGATGTTTTTCACAACTCTCTGCAAAACAAACTACGAAAAAGTCGGCTTCTTTTCGACGGAGAAGATGATAAATTGGGATATTATAAAAAACTCCCCTCTAGTTTGGGTTTTTGGTCAAAAATCACCATCTAGTTTGATTTATGGCCAAAAATCACCTTCTAGATTTTTTATCAGCCAAGTTCTTTAATTTATTAGTCAAAAACCACCATAACATTAACATTTCTAACCAAATATACAATGTTACCCCTATATTCAAACAATATTAAATAATATTAATTGAAATAAAACAATTATTTGATAAGAAACTAATATTAAATAAAAAAAAATAATCAAATACATTATTTTATCCACAATATATTTATTAAAAAAATAAAAAATAATTTCCTCTCTTTCTTCATTCTCTCTCAATCCTCAATATCTCTATCTCCCTCAACATTGTTTCTCTCCAAACAAGGATTGATGGTGGCTGGGTTTTTGTGGTGCTTTGCTAGATCTGTCACTATTTAATCCAACGCCATCAACAACCACACCACAAAATCCTAACGCCTATCTCTCATCCAAAATTCCAATAAACAGCCACGCCACCCAACGACCACCTCAGGATCACAACAAAACACCCAGCCACCATCTCACCTGCAACAAACGAGAGAGAGTGTGTGAACTACAATGAGAAAGAGAGAGGAGAGAAAATGGAATGAGAGAGAAAAAGAATATTTTTATATATTTTTTTAATTGACTATTATTTGTTTTGTTTAAATTTGAATATAGGGGTAAAATGGTATATTTGGTTAGAAATGTTAATGGTAAGGTGGTTTTTGACTAATAAATTAAAAAATATGGTGGTTTTTAGCTAATAAAAAACTAGATGGTGGTTTTTGGCCATAAATGAAACTAGAGAATGATTTTTGATCAAAAACTCAAACTAAAAAGGTTTTTTTTTTTTAATAATATCCCTGATAAATTTTTTCTGCCGTAGAAATTATGGGATTAGTATTTTTGTTATATGGCCTTTAACATGAGCTACTATTTTCTACATTTGGACCGGGCCCAAGTAAGTACAATTTTTCGATCCAAACTCAAACTGTGTGAGCACGTCATGACTATTTAGTGACATGTCACAACACGTCATCATTCGATTGTCTGGCCGTCTAGGTAAGAGACTCTCATTGAAGCAACAGAGCTCTCTCTCTCTCTCTCTCTCACAGGCCGCAAACACAAAACCAAATCAAAGTTTTTGGATGGACCCATTACCCATACTAGCGTCTTCAATACTCTCAACACTCCAGTGACTTTTTCTTTGTGGGTTCTGGCTTAGTGATCTCCCATATTTTGTATTTGTATGTAATACTGAATTTTAATAAAATCTATATCTCATTCTGTTCCCTTTTTATTGTGTCATGACTCATGACTTTGTACATATACATATACAAATGTACATGAGGATGAGGTTATTACTTAATGCAACACATTTCATAGGAAAGGAAATATGCCCATTGAATCAAGGAAATGGCATCGGCTTCACCATATATAATTTGTCACTTTAATTCATTCTTATATAGAACATGATGGATATGAAAACAAAATCAAGAAAAATATATAAATTTTTTCCATTGTTTATGTATTTAACTAACAGCAATTCAATGCAGCTGCAATCCCAACATTTTGGTCTAAATCTCAAACTTCTCACTACACTTTGTGTGTAAATTAATCACCCATGTCAATGTCAAATTATATACCTATAATAATAATTTGTTATGAGTATTTGTAGCTACTGGCTAGGAACCTAGCCACTTGGCCACACATGTCTGACCAAACATAACAAAAACATTTTTGATTTTCTTCTTTCTCCTCGTGACAAGAGAAGAGTGTTATTTACAAGTAAGTTAATGATGCGGATGTTTATACACATATGTTGCGATTCTACCGGATTGACAACAAACTGTTGCTTTTGACTCACAAGTTATAAAAACACGGTACATATATTGACCAATTATGTGGAGTGGTCTATTTGTAGATTGTTGTGAAAGCAGCCGCATATAGAAAATTCAAAGTAAGTTTTGTCTTCCTTGCTCATCAAGTATTCATTATATCATGCCATATATGCACAATGCATGTACACTATAAATAATGCAGCACAAGTATCTTCTCCTCACAGTTCACACACAATTACAAACTCATCAACCTTGCTTTACTGGTAATTTTCAAAAAACAGAGACAACCCACAAAAATCTCATCCCTCTTTCTCTTTAGATCGATCAACAACTTTTTAGTTAAAGCAAGACAAGGCAACTGCAGCATATATATATATATATATATATATACACACAATATTATTAACAATTGATGGCTTTATTTTCATTCATCAGCAATTGTTTCAGGCCTTCTCGAGTCTCCAACGATGATGAATCCAATGTGAAGAAGGCTTCATCTAGTTCGGACAAACAACCCAGAAGCAAATCATCAAGAGCTCCACTTGTAGTTTCTTATTTCCCTGTTAATTCTTATATGTCTCACTTATGAATTTATAGTGATTGTATCTACACTATTCTCCCACCTTTTGTAGTATATATAAATATCTTTCTGTTTAATTAGTTCTAATCTGATTCTCTATTCCCTTCACACTATATTTGAATTACGAAAGAAACATTTGTAAACAGTTTTTTGGGATAAGTTTGTAATAATCAAAGTTGCACTCTTGTCAGCCATTTGTTGGCATTCAATCCCTGCACCTCTCTCTTCAAGAATCAAGTTGAAACGATGCAACAGAGCACTCTGTCTCTGATAAACACAAAACCAAATCAAACTCATTGGATGCACCCATACTAGTAGTAACTTCAATAGTCTCACCACCATTCTAGTGATTGGATGAAAAGGGGCTTGTTCTTGGTGGGTTCTGAATAATTGTTGCATAAATTTACTAAAATCCAAAAAGATATAAAGGCAAAGTTGCAAAAGGAAACTGTGTCTTCAGTCTTTCAATCCCCCCACATGGCCACATAAGACTCTTGTCACTATTGCTTTGTAATATTCTGTATAGCAGCCACCTAAAAAAATGATAAATCTATGTTTTGATCATACAAAAATCAGACATCATCCACAAAAGTATTAGAAACTGATCAACCAAACTAGCAAACAGTTGGATTCAGAAATAGACAAATACTAGTTGAAGAATTAACTTTCTAGCTTTTCTTATCAATAATAATTTAATTATGTTTCCAAGTTTGAGATCTTCACTTCTCTATAAATCAATCATCAATTCCATTTTAGTAGCCACATTTAATTTAATTGTTGTTATCAGGTAGTCCAGCTATTCAGCTCATAGTCAAAAGCAGCCACAGGTCAGATTATGACACTTTTGTTGTTCCTTGCCTTACTAAGTAAAATTAGTAGAACTCCATAATTGCTGGCCCCAATCTCATCGTTGATAGACAAGTTCAACACCAGATAATATGGTCTATATGCAGAGAACTAGACTTCAGTCAAAGCACCCACAACTCTATTAGTATCTCTAGGCAGGGTAAGTAAAGAAACTACTAAGATTCAGGTTTGATTAACCATCAATATTGAAAACAAAATCTAGCTAGTTTGTTAATTTCTTGTTGCAGAAAAAGCAATGAATACTGAAAGAGAATGGTTCATCAAGAGCAGAAGTATGGATCTTTTCACTAGAAGCAGGCCTGGAGAATTTCATACGAGTCTCAATTGTTAGTACCTGACACATTTGGAGAGCTGAAGAACCCGGGGAGTTGCAATAATACATCATCAACCATTAATATTTCTCACCATTTTGGATCAGTACCATCTTCAATACTCTATACAACTGATGATCATCTGAATGGCATGAGTTTCTCACAAGATTACCTTGACAACATCGATGGCTTAACTACTACATGCTCTCAGCTGTCAAGAGATCATCAGAGTTCATTTATTCTATCAAATCAATACTCTATCAACAATCCAAAAAAATTTCAGAATTCCACCACTTTCCTCCCATTGATTCAGAAATCAGCAGATGAACAAGAAGGCACCCTGAACCAAAGGCAAAGCTATGTAAGTTTCAGCCAACAACATCAGAACCTGAAAGTGAGTACTTATAATAAATTTTGGGTACATATATAGTAGTTACAGCATTGAATAGGCTTGTCTTTGTCTTGTCGTGTGGTGTAAGTTGGTTATCAACCATTTAGCTGTCAGGTTTTGAGACCAAGTTGTTCATATCATCATCAGCAGCCTCCCAATAATCTTCCTTATGGGATTAGCTCATCAGCTCATCATCATAATTCTAATATTCCAGCAAGATCAGCCGCAAACAAATCCCGAATAAGATGGACTCAAGATCTTCACAGCAGGTTCATTCAATGTGTAGATGTTCTACTTCTCTCGAATGAATTCTTTTTTAAAAATGCCAATGAAAGAAGCAGATCGAAAGCAATTCTACAAACAGATTAAACATTATACATAAACTATGAAATTCCAAATTGTGTCCCCCTATCGAGTTTGAAATACTTGTCTAAATTCCAAAATACAAACTCTCATTACCCCCCTACTAAACAAAACCAAAACGAACAATCATTCTCAGTTAGTTGATTTGTACAATTCTCTAAGGTCAGACAATCCAAAGGTTTTGTAAAATCCGGTGTTTCAGCAACGACTTGCCAAACTAAATCAAGAAGAAAAATTTAGTAAATCTGAATAAAGATGTGCCATGAATAATATTCAAAGATTATCAATCTCCTCAATTGCTTTGGTTTGGTCTCTCATTCCCTTATAATTGTATTTGTTTATAAATTTGATGATCTCTTCTGCATATTTATGTATAGACTAAATTTTAATAAAATCATTCTTATTCTATTCACTTTTTGTACGTGAGCGCTTTACTAGGCAGCAGATGTAAATATCGATACCTATGTTGCAGTACTAGATAAGAGAAATATGTTGCAAATTACAATCGACACAAAAGCTAATTGATCAAACACTGTAATAGGGTCGTCCAATTGGAGTTTCTGGTCGAGCAGCCTTGTATGTACCATTATTCAAGGAAATGAGCTCTATACGAATCTTATTTCACATATGTATCAAGTGACTTGTATTTGATGGGTTATGGTTGACTGTAATGTAATAATAGAAAGCATAAATGCGGTTATATTTCAATATTTGCCTTGTAAACCAATAAATTATGAGTAATGCCACTTTGTCCAAATCTGGTGCCCAAATAATGTGGCATCACCCTGATCCATCATTTAGATTGTATTAGATTTGCTTGATTTAAATGAGTAGATCAAGGTGATGCCACATCATTTGGGCACCAAATTTGAACAAAGTAGCATTACTCCCCATCAAATACAAGTCACTTGATACATATGTGAAATAAGATGAGTAATGTTACTTTGTCCAAATTTGGGACCCACATATTGAAGTATCGAAAATATTTCCGTCTCTCTAGATGTTAACTTTTACATGGAGTCATTTGAATTGCTAGAAATTTTATGCTTATCAATACAACAATTATTTGTATGTAATATGAAATAGAAAAACTTAGGTGATATCATAACATATGCTTTAAATGTTGTAAATGAGTAATTTTTATGCTTTGTAAGTGTGAATGTGAGATAGGTGAAGCTGAGATAAAATCATTTTGAACTTCTTCAAAACAGATCAAAGATTCTATCTTCTCCTGATCTTTATTATTGACCCACTTGATCTGCAATATGCTACTGCAGCTATGGCAAAATGGCCCTTTTCTATCATGGACTTAACCAAACAATACGAGTAACGAGTCTAACGGTCTAACCTGATACTTAGTCTTGTCAGTAGAAGCAGTACAGATTTTGCAGGGAACAAAGGAAAAATGATATTTTATTTGAATGGTCTTAAAGTAGGTTTTTGGAAAATTTGAAATTCCTGTCTTTATAGATATAAATATGACTGCTGGATGCCATCAGTAATTCTCCAAGTTTAAGTTGTTGGTAAATGAATAAATATTAAACACTCCCTCACCTTTGAACTATTATTGGATGTCTTGAAAAGAATGTTATTATTTCAGAAACATCCCCTATTAGTTGACAGACAATGGTTCAATTGATTGAGTTTTGATGTTAAAAAGTCTAAAATATCCCTATTTAAGCTTTAATTGTATGAATTGAATATTATACCCTCCGACTTTTACCAAATAAAAGCATTGTTTGTTAGTTACAAGGGTTATTTCTGAAATAAAATCATTTTTATCTAAACATCTGATAATAGTTCAAAGGTGAGTGAGTGTTTTTAATATTAATGACAACTTGTTTTATTTGATATTATATTATATATATAAAAATATTATATCATATATTTGAAGGAAATACAAATTAAGATATGACTTGTAATGTCTAATATATTACTGATTTGTTATTAATATCACACTATAATTTGTTCATGACCAATGGACACATTATTAATTTATCTTATTTATCATATATCATATAAATTACATAATTAATAAGTATAAATATTTTCAAGTTTAAATCTTTACATATATATATATATATATATATATATATATATTTTCTCCTGAAATGCTTGTCTAAATTCCAAAATACTCTCTCTCTCTCTCTCTCCCTAGCCCCTACTGTAATCGATTCGATTAATACACAATTAACATGCATAGACACAAAAATTAATCCGAAAATAACCTAAACATGTTTCTATATCATGATTAATCAAACCCTAAATACATGTTACTAAACCCATGTCAATTCAAGAGAAAAGAGATAACAATAAACGGAAGCGTACCTGAATCCATTGCCGGAATTTGGTGAAAGGGTTGTGTTCTTCCAAATTATCACGATTCTTGGGACATAAAAGTGTTCTATGTTCTCTGTTGATGGGGATACAGAAAAGCCAAAAGATCGTGTAATTTGGGGACCATAACCCTAAATATAATAAACATATTATTATATGTTTTGCTATTCCTAATTCGGCCCCTCATCAAATTAGAAATAACACTCTGGTATCTACACATTAACTCCATGACAATTATACCCTTAAGCCTTAAACTTTAAATCTTAATTAGATCACTTTAATTTAGGCTTAACCAAAAGATAGCAAACACATTTAATATTTACATGTGTAGCCCCATATGGTGGAATTTTTCCAATAATCTCCCATTGGACCACATATGTAACTTTACAAATGTGTATGACTTTATGAGCTCTAAAATTCTGCTATCACAAATTTAGGGTATATCCGAACAATCTCGTCCATTGATTATGCCGATATAGGATCAAAGCGATTTTCGGCACATTTAGCGTGACTAAACCCATCAATGGTCACGTATACCAACATAACCAAATGACATAGATCTATCATGGATGCGTAGCATGGAAATTACATACAATGTGATATATACATGTCTATTTCCAACTGGTCCTACTTTATTCTTTAGTGAGATCAAAACTTAACACAATGTAACAGAGTGAAATGAACTGAATACTTTATTTCTGATCAGAAAAATATCCAAATACATAAATGCATAAGTATGTCCAAAATCAAACATAAAGCACTAAAATACAAATTGCTACAAACTCCCACTATATGTGATATTCTCACACAAAATAACACCCATATGAGCAGTGTGCTCATGAAAGACCTTGGGTGGTAATCCCTTTGTAAGCGGATCCGCTATCATGGAGTTTGTCTCAATGTGCTCTATGGATATCTGTCCACTCTGTACTCTCTCATTCACAACAATGAACTTAATGTCAATATACTTTGACCTAGATGAGCTCCTGTTGTTGTTAGAATATATCACTGCTGACTTATTGTCACAATATAGTTTGAGTGGTCTTTCAATACCTTCCAGAATGCGCAGCCCAATGACAAAATTCCGTAGCCATATTCCATGATTGGATGCCTCATAACATGCTACAAACTCTGCTGCCATGGTGGAAGAAGCTATAAGTGTCTGTTTGGCACTCCTCCAAGAAATAGCTCCACCAACCAACATGTATATGTAGCCTGATGTGGATCGTCTTGGCATCCAGCATAATCGGAGTCGGAATACCCAATGATCTCTAACTGATCCGATCTCCTATATGTGAGCATGTGATCTTTTGTTCTCTACAAATACCTCATAACCCGTTTGGCTGCTATCCAATGATCCATCCCAGGGTTGCTTAAATATCTGCCTAACATACCAACAATGTATGCAATATCCGGACACGTACACACCTGATCATACATTAGACTCCCTACAGCTGATGCATAGGGAATCTTCTGTATTTCCTTAACTTCAAGGTTATTTTTAGGCCACTGATTGAGACTGTACTTGTCTCCCTTATGTTCCCCTTGCCTTTGTACTTCATAGAAATCAAGTTTTGCAAAAGCGTGCTTGTTTCTGACTTATCGTTTTTTTTTTTTTGCAAAACGCTTTTCAATTTCGGCCAGGAACTCTTTGACTTTGGTTATCTTTTCAGATACCTCGCCCCTAAATACCTTCGGAATACCGCGCTTGATGATCATAAAATTCATGCGAGTTGAACGATCCCACTTCTCAGAGTTTTTCCTATCATCAGGAGAACTTGCATCCGTAAGAGAAGCAGACTGCTCAATCCAAAGTGCAAGGTCCAGATCCATACAGCCGAGAACTATAAGTATGTTCTCTTTCCAATCCTTAAAGTTGGTCCTATTAAGCATGGGTATTGAGTTGATATTAGCAGATATAGTAGAAACACTAGCTTTAAAGAGAACAAACCAAACACACATACTCACATTAATAACCAAATACAATAATCAACAAATTCAAATAATGGTAAGTCCCATCTCAAGATACCTAGCACAACATTAATATCAAGTCTTTGGACATTAATATTAATTGTAAGTGGTACTCTTGTTGTAGTGATCAAACATTGACAATAATTCATGTCAAATAATAAATCTATCTTTGGATTGACTTATTATTCACATGTAAAACCTTATAATCGTCACATGTTTACCACCACAGGTGTGTGTGCAATTCGGCAAAGTATTAACCTTCCTTTGGGCCGGCTAATACCCGCATGAATTGACACACACAAACATCCAACATTCCTCATGAACAATCTACACAAGAGAGGTCACTTTGGCGACATCTTGTTTCAATTAGCCCATTTAGAATGTAATACTACTTTATTTAACCATAAAAAGGTATATCAAAAATATTTGAATTTGAGTTGATTCTTAAAATAAAAATTACAACAACTGCTCCTGATTTTGTAAAATTACAGAAAGACATCTATTTTATAAAATTACAGGAAGGCCTCTTAAGTTTTGAAAATTTTAAAGTGACCCTGTAACTTTTTAGTAATTATACATCTGCCCCAAAACTTTTTCATAATTGTAAACTGGCCCAGTAAGTTTTGATAATTATAAATTGGCCCCAAACATTAGCCAAATCACACAATGACCTAAAATAATTATAAAACAGTCCCTCAAGAATATCACATTTTCAAAACATGGCCCAAAGCAAAATCAGGTCTGTGAACCCTAGGTTCACGCCGCCGCTGCTTCAGACCGCTTCACGGTCACCAGAAGGCAACCACGAACGGAGAGCGACCAGTCGATGACCCACAAGCGCGGATCGAAGCGACGAAGGCCGGTAGTCGAAGCCCAAATCGATCGAGCGAACCGGCGGCCGATCTTGGCTCGATCTGGACCAGATCGCCGTGGAAGACCGGCGATCGTCCTCGTAGCTGCAAAAGGCACGAGTTTTGGTGCAAAAACCGGCGAAACAAATCGACCCATATGAAGGTCAACAGGTCTGGAATGGCCGGCGATCGTCCTATACCTAAGAAGACTGATGGGTTTGGGTTGAAACCCAACAACCCAATAGCAAACCGAAAAAACTGGGTGGATCTGCTCCCAAGCACCTTCATTAGATCAAATACCCATCACCTTCAACATCGGTCTAGGGACCGATCTGATTCCAGTTTTTTTTTTTTTAAAAATATATCGAAGATCTAAATCCACACCTATCAGAAAATAACATTAACATCGGCTACAAAATCGATCCAAGGTAACCCAATATTTTAATGCATGTACATCTACCCAATAAATCCATCCACAGAACTCACAAAAATAAACGCCAAATAATTTTGTTTAATGGATGCAGCATATAAAACAACACAGTAGATGAACAATACAATAAATCATCATATTTAAACCTCAAATCTCTAAAATTTCTCAAGAATCGATCATGGGTGGCTCTGATATCACTTGTAATCGATTCGATTAACACACAATTAACATGCATAGGCACAAAACTTAATCCGAAAATAACCTAAATATGTTTCTATATCATGATTAATCAAACCCTAAATACATATTACTAAACCCATGTCAATTCAAGAGAAAAAAGATAACAATAAACGGAAGCGTACCTGAATCCATTGCCGGAATTTGGTGAACGGGTTGTGTTCTTCCAAATTATCACGATTCTTGGGACACAAAAGTGTTCTATGTTCTCTATTGATGGGGATACAGAAAAGCCAAAAGATCGTGTAATTTGGGGACCATAACCCCAAATATAATAAACATATTATTATATGTTTTGCTATTTCTAATTCGGCCCCTCATCAAATTAGAAATAACACTCTGGTATCTACACATTAACTCTATGACAATTATACCCTTAAGCCTTAAACTTTAAATCTTAATTAGATCACTTTAATTTAGGCTTAACCAAAAGATAGCAAACACATTTAATATTTACATGTGTAGCCCCATATGGTGGAATTTTTCCAACACCTACCCCACAACTAAACAAAACCAAAACGTGCAAATCATTCTTGCACTCGTTAGTTGCTTTGCAGAATTCTCCAAGGTTAGAGAATCCTATGGTTTTGTAAAATCCAGAGAGCCGGTGTTTCAGCAACTAGTTGCCAAATTAAGTAAAACAAAGGAACAATCATTACTTGTGAGTTGTGAGTCATTTCAGCAAAATCATCACACAACTCCACTCCAAAAAAATTACCAAAGTTGATTGACTTAACACTCAAAACAATTCAAATAGAACATATATATCTTCCCAGTCTTTGTTTCAATTAAGTACAATTCAAATAGAACACTCATTGTTCATTGTGTGTAGTAATCTCCTCAAAAGCAAAAAAGCAGCTTTGATCATATTCACCAATAGGAATGCACTTCAATAAAGTACGATTTATAGAAAAAGAAAATGTACAACTAAAATTACAATGCAATTGAAAAAGCTAAAACAGCAATCACAAAAATTTGTCACGATTATGTTTTGGTTTAACACATCATGGATATATCATTGACAACATTAAAATAAAGAAACTTGATAGCCAAATAATAAATAAATAAAATATCTAAATGCAAAAAAAAAAAAAAACATTAGCAACCCAGAATCACACATGACCGGGAGTCTAATTATCAAGAAATTATCACCAAAACCTCCTAAAAATCCACAAATTTTTTTTTTTTTTTTTTGCAAAAGATGAAACCTTGATAACAACTCTGTAATGGGTGTAAGTCTAGATTTGATAAAAGATAAGAGAAATTACCAGGGCACCAGCTGAGAGAAGTGGAGGGATCTTTGTCATCGAAAAGAGAATGAAGTTGGCTTTGTGATTGGGCGCTTCGGACCTGAACTTGTGGAAAACACTGTCGAAGGTTGTTGTGGTGGCATCAGACAATTTGAGAGGCATGTTTTCACAACTCTGCAAAACAAACTATGAAAAAGTTGGCTTCTTTTCGACGGAGAAGATGATAAATTTCTTCTACTGTTATCTCTTAGTATTGGCAGGTACAAATTATCGGATTAGTATTTTTGATATACTGGCTTTAACATTTTGGGCCGTGCCCAAATAAGTACCATTTTTGGGTCCAAACTCAAACTGTTTGGGCACGTCATGGCTATTTGCCGATGTGTCAAAACACATCATCATCCGATTGTAACGTGATCAAACATGTCCCGACACATCAGCACACGGGTTATGAGGTGAAGTTCACTTTTGCTCACCCTCTTATCACCCCCTTTAAGGGGGTGAGCATTACCCCTCTCCTAAAAATATAACATGTGTACATGAATGTGGTAAATTTGTCTAAACCCTGATATCTTATTCGACAAAGTTATATGTCATGTTTGTATGAGGGAGTAATGCTCAACCCCTTGAAGGGGGGTGAGTAAAAATAGACTATGAGGTGATCGGGCAAGTCATCAAATGGGTGATGATGCAACAATTCATATGATGACGTTTATTGACATGTCGGTAAATACCAATGACGTGCATACTTAGATTCGGTATCCGACCCATCTCAACTTCCTTGGTCTTCATCATTCATTCGAATCTCCTTCCATATAATTTGCAGTGTGTTTAGGCTACATATGAATTTGTTTGTCTTCTCTTGTCACCATTCATTGCATCTCCATCTCCATCTCCTCCTTCCTCTTCTTCTTTATCATTTTGTTATCGAAACTGGGCAAGACACAACAGAGATTGCAACTGCAAGCAAGCTCTTCTGTCTCTGTCTCTGTGTTTCCGAGATTTTTGGATGGGTATCTTCAAAAGCACTTCTGATCTAATCCACTTTGAATTAAAAACAAGTGTTTTTGAAATGACCATTTTATTTGTAAAGTAATGCTATTTTGTTCAAATTTAGTGTACAAATCTGATGTCCAAATGATGTGGCAACACTCTATTCCATTCATTTAAAATGCAAATCTAATATAATTTAAATGAATAGATTATAATGTTGCCACATCATTTTGGCACCAGATTTGGACATCAAAATTGGACAAAATAGCATTATTGTTATTTGTAATATGTGATTTTGATTGTTTTGATGTTGATTTTCTACATCCCCATGACCATGTTTAAAAATTGGGATATAATCATTTTCCTCTATGTAGTTTGTTATATTAGACACTTTGTCCCATCTAGTTTCAGTAATGGTCATTCTTCCCCCTAAAAACCAAAATATCAGACATTTTGCCCCCTGCCGTTAGACTAGTACTTTAACCGTCAAAAAATTAATTAAAAAACCTTATTACCCTTGAACACATGAGTTATGCCCTCTAATGATACCATTGATTATTTTTAAGAAAAAAACCAATTAAAAAATAAATAAAAACTAGTAAATGTATATAAAAAAACAATAAAAAAATTCAGTATTTCAAAAAAAAAACAATTCAATATTTCAAAAAAAAAATTCAACATAGTTTATCACCATCATCTCTAGATTCAATCTCCACTAAAAATCCCAGACATAGACGTCAGAGATAATTGGAAAAAAATTCTAATTATAATTCATCATAGTTCATCATCATTTGTGAGAGGGAGAGAGAAACACATATCGGTTGCGAGAGAAAGTTTCAAAAGTTAAAACATGGTTTTGTGTGAGAGAGAGATTTTTTTATTATTGTTTTAGTTTTTTTACAATTATATTATTTTATTATTTTATTATTTTTTATATATATTAAAGTTTTTTTAAATAATTTTTTTACTTTTACATTTTATCCGCACATTTATTTTGTAATTACTTTTTTTTAATGTTGTTGTAGTTTTTATTTTTTTAATTGATTTTTTTCTTTGAAAACAATCAATTATATTATTAGAGGGAATAATTCATGTGTTCAAAGGTAAAAAGGTCTTTTAATTAAAACCATGAAAATTCAAGCAACAACACTCAGAAGTGTCTCATTTTTTGTTCCAACAACCTCTATTAATTTATTATTCTCAAACCTTGATCATGTTAGCGCACAAACGTTACTACGCGGAAGTGTTGCCGGATAGAACACAAACAAATAATAGCAAAAGAATTAAGATGGAAGAAGAAAATAAATCCAAACACACACAACACAAGAAGATTTTACGTAGAAACCCTAATCGGGAAAAAACCACGACCGTCAGGACGACAAGAGATCAATCCACTATGAAGAAAATTGTTACAACTTCACTCAAGATTTTCTCTCTCTCACAACCCCAAACCCAATTACACCCAATGCTCTCTTTGAGATCTCACTAATATTTTCTAATTTGCTCCACCACAAATAACCTAGTTATTATGGTCTATTTATAAGTTACAGGGAGTTAAAAGATAAAAGGAAATCATATTTCTATACGTATAAGAAATACTTGTTCCACATAAATACTATTTCTTATTTATGACAAGATTTCTTGTAAGAAGAAATCATTTTCCTTTAAGCATAAGACTTTCTTATTCTGATAAACACAAGAACTTCCAAAAGAAAACATTTCTTTTTTCGCGCAACATTCATGATTTGGGCAAAATCTGTCGTTACCGCAGTCTGGGTCGCGGTTGGCCACTGGCCCCCTGAACCGCGGAAAGCTACTGATGTCCACCGCTTAAAATAATACTGCGGTTTGTGCCTTGGCCTCCGCCGCGGTCTACTCACTGGAATGTACCGCTGTCTGCACCACTCCCTATGCACGTGTCCGCAACGAGTTACACGTGGCGGTTCTCTTCAGAATCCGTTTATTCAGTTCTTCTTCGGTCTTCAAGCCTCCCTCAAACACGATCTCCTACTTCCAAATGATTCCACGTCTCCAAGAAGTCTTTGCATTTGTTGAATTCCATTTCAGATCACACTATAAATAACTCATCTTCATACACAAAACTCATCAACCACTGCTCTCTTTTAATTTTGCATTTCATTTGCTTATAGATATAGTTCACTAAAAAAAGAACTCACAAATAATTTTCCCCTCACATTTGGATCATCAACAACAACTTGTTAGTTCAAACTTCAAACAAAGAGAAGGCAACTGCATACATATTGCATATACACAATAATAATGGCATTATTTTCGGTAATTAGCAGTTGTTTCAAGCCTTCGTGGCCGTCGTCTCAAGTCTCCGACATTGTGAAGAAGATTTCATCTAGTTTGGAGAAACAACACCCCAAATGCAAATTATCAAATAAATCTCCAATTGTAGTTTCTCATTTTCTGATTAAAAAAAAGACATAAATTTCGGGCCACCAATCAAAATTATTCCAAACAAGCTAGCTGTAAGAAAGATAATAGAGGCCCAGTTTGGCCTGTGTGGGGATTGCTTTTGGATCTGCTGTGAGGGGGAATTGCTTTTGTAATTACTGTGCGAAAAATCAGCTGAGTGTTTGGTAAACTGATTTTCAAAAGTACTGTAAGAACTAAAAGCAATTTTAATGTGTTTGGTAAACTAGAAGTAAAAAGTGTTTTGATCGTGTAAAATTACTAAAAGGACACCAGTGTAATGAAATTTGTCCTTGTCCACTACAATTATTTGATAAACCTCTACATAATTTTTTTTATAGGGATTTTAATAATTGAAAATGAAGGTTAATATTTGGAACTAAAATAATAATAATTATTATTGTTATTTTTCCTTAATGTGAATTAGTGTAATATTAAAAAAAACAAAAAAAACATATTTCTGATTAATTATTTTTATTTTTAGGGCTCTATTTAATTTTTTTTTGTCTTTTATTATTATTTTTCACTTCTTTAAAAATAAGTAAATAACCACAAAAAATCAATCTCCAATGATCAGACCAAACGACCCATCAAAAAATTGCCTTTCTTTATTTCACTTCTTTATTTTGCCTTTCTCGTTTTCCCACGTTTTCCCATCAAAAAATCAATCCATCAAAAATTTCCCACATTTTCCCTCACTTTCTCGCCGGCCAAACGACCCATTTCTAAATGCACTAGTGATCAGACCCATTTATGACTTCACCTTCAACCTCCAACAATCACGAACCAGACCCCCAAATCTTCATCTTCAACCTTTTGCTTGGCAGCCATGGTCGAACCAGATCAGAACTTCACCTCGCCACGAAGCGCCGCCACCGCGAATCAGATCAGCGTCGTAGTCATCTCACCACTCGTCTCCAGCAGATCACGGTCTTCTTCATCTCGTCTAAGTCACCAGCAGATCACTGTCTTCTTCGTTTTGTGGTGGTAAATTTTATGAATGGCAAGGATAAAATATGAAAGTTGTTAAATTTTCATTAAAAAATCATTGTAGCGCGTTTGAGAAAACTGCTTCCCCAGGAAGCGAAAATCCAATAGCTATAAATTGTAGCTTCTCAAAAACTCAGTTAGGAGAAGCTAAAATTGGTCAAAAGTATTTCCCTATAACTTTACCAAACATCCTATCATTGGTTTGGAATCACTTTTAGCTCCAAAAACAACTGGGAAAGCAATGCTAAACTGGGCCTTAGTTATTATTAATTAGTTTTCATAGAGTTAACATATTTTTACAAGCCAATGTGATTAAAAAATAAATAAAAACCGAATATATCCGAGTTATAGAGTTTTAACCGGAAAGTCGAAAACCGAATCAATGCAAACTATACCCACCTCCAATGCTAACATTTTTCTTCTTCTAAATAAGGGTGGGGTCAAGGCTGGCGCAGGTGACTTAATTACTGTTGTATGTAGGTATCATGTTGCTTTTAAATAATTTGTAAGCTTGTAACCACTTGACTTGTCGTTCTGTCCATTTCTTCTTTTATATGAAGGACAAAAATAACTATTTCTAATATTTAATATAAGTAAATTCAAACAGACTTTTTACCTCATAATACGGTCATTTCGAAAAAAAATGCAACCTAATAGTGATAATTATATTAGAATATAAAAAATATTGAGTTATTGAAGATTTGATAGACGAGTGCAGAGGTTGGAGTGGTTATTCATGATATTCTTTGTGTTCTGGAGAACTCCAATTTTACTTCTATTAATTTTGTTCCTAGATTAACTAATAATGTTGCTCATAGTCTAGCAAAACTTGCTCTTGGTCATGTGGATGAGTTTGTGTGGTTGGAAGACTGTCATTTGTCGGTGGAGAGTCTGATCTTGGGTGATTGCTCGAGCTCTTTGTAACTGATTCTGTTCTCATTAATGAACTCCTTTTCAGAAAGAAAAAAAAAGATATACAAGTTTTAGTGTTTTACGTAGGGCCGGTTCTGACATTTTTAGGGCCCGGGGAGAAAATGTGAGAAATGAGAATAATGGGCTCATGACATGTCAAATGATGAATAAAGTATTGTCATAAAATGGGTTCCATGATTTTTTTAATATATTCTATACATATAATTAAAAAAAAAAAGTGATGATCTTTAAAACCCTGAACAACTGTATATGCACATCTATTTGTATGACACCTCATTAAAATTTTTTTAAAAGATGAAATTTTGTAAGTACGTTCAACATATTACCAAATATGTCATTTCTTTTAATTTCTTTAAATATTATAAAATCAACAACTTTTAATGACAACTGTTAGATTAATCCAAGAGTTGTCATTAAATGACTCATTTTTTCTTATTTTATATAAAACACAATAAAAAAGAAAAATTTAGTTAATAATAATACAGAATGAGAATCGATAGAGTTGAGAGAGACTTTTTTTTAAGAGAGTTGAGAGAGACATTGGTGGCTGGAAATACAGACAAAAAATAGACATTTAGGCTTTAAGTAGTATATGTCTAAAGAAAAAAAAACATAATCAAAATTTTATTTGGACCTTTTTTATCCTGGTCCAATTTTCTTATGTTTATTTTAACTTTTAAACTTTTTTAATATGAGACTTTTACTAATACTTATAATAAAAATATGGACCCTTTATAATATGATATAAAATAAAAATAGATCCTGGACTAATAATGAAATCAAGTACATATATGCCCTCTAGCTAAGGAACATGGCCGGCCCTAGTTTTTCGTCAACCATGAATTATTGAATATTGAGTTCTACTTTCCTTTCAATGTTATTATCATATCCGGTTGTTCAGAAAGTGGCATCAATACGGTGAATGAGGGTGAAAAAGTCATTCGGAAGGATGACTTATATAGTGCAGTATCCTCAAACGTTGTTTTCCTTTGAACAAAATATCTTTTTTTTTTTTTTTTTTTTTTTTTTTAAAGATTTAACATTGGATATGGGTGCAGGATCCTCAAACGTTGTTTTCCTTTGAACAAAATATCTTTAGTTTTTTTGAAGATTTAACTTTGGATATGGGTGCAGGATCCTCAAACGTTGTTTTCCTTTGAACAAAATATCTTTATTTTTTTTTGAAGATTTAACGTAAGATATGGGTGCAGGAGACGACACTTGTTTTCATTTAAAATTATAGATTATCTAACCTAATTATCGATAGGAAAAAAATTTATATATAATGGTCTGATTGACGTGCCAATGAGATCGTGTAATGAAAATATGTTATTGATCGGCATGTCAATAACACATATTTATAGGACGGCGTCATTGCCAATTTGCCATCACATACAAGTTTTTCTCTGTTAAAAAGGGATTATTAAGTTTGATAATTTAGAACTATACAGGTGTGTATCACTGATTGAAAATGACAAATGAGAAAAGTTTGGTTGGTATCGACAACTCAAAAGGTCTGTTTACAAAAAAAGTTTTTTTTTTCTTTTACTATAAACTATATTTTAAATTATGATGGAACTCTTTATTTATATATATATATATATAATACAATAATTTTTAAATAAATACGTACGGATAGAATTATATAAGGATATTGAATGTGAGCCACTCATTTTATATATTTTGACTTGGCATGTATGCACTTGTCAAAACTCTTTTATAAATGAGTGGCTCATATCCAATGTCCTTATATAATTCTATCGGTGCGCACTGACAGGAAAATGACTGATATATAATATGCAACATAACGACTCGAATCTAAAACAATATTAGACCCAATAAACATCTGAACTGATAAACCATATTTGGCTGTGCTTATTTTTATTTATAGTATATTTTGAATTATGATGAAATATGTTACGTAATGTTTGGACTTTTTGATGCTAATTTGAAGAGTATTTATATGTTCTGTAAATTTTTATTTTAAATACTAATATGTGGAAACCGATTATGGTCCTAAAGACCAATACAATTAATAAGTGTATATATAAATATATATATATATATATATATATCCTTTCTCATATTGGTTCGTCATGATATTAAATATATCAGTTTTTTGAATGTACGTTATAGAATATGAAGAGGTTCTGACAAGTGCATACACACTGAAACAAAGCAATTAAATCTAATGGTCAACATTCAAGAAACTGATATATTTTATATTAGGACGAATTGATAAGAGAAAGATATTATATATATATATATATATTAAATGTTAATTAGAATCAAAAGGTCCAAAACTGTATTAAATTAAATTGAAATTTTGAATAATTATATTCGAGTCAAATCAAGTCAAACTATTTATGTGAGTATCTAATTCAAAAAATGAAAACCAAATATATCCAATAATGTATGATTTTCGAATCATATACATAACTAGGGCATCATAAGCTAACTGGGGCTCACCATCTCCTGGTTTGGTTCGGCTACGTTTGGCCAAGTCTGGGGCACTGCTCTGAGCCTCTAATACTACTTATTATAAGTACAGAACCCACATTCTCCACATTGGTATGATATTGTCCGCTTTGGGCCTAAGTCCGCACGGATTTGCTCTTGGGACACTTCCCAAAAGGCCTCATACCAATGGAGATTATTTCCATACTTATATACCCAAGATCATCCTCATGTCTAGCCAATGTGGGACTTTGGTTGCACACCCAACACATTCTTCACACTTTGGTATGATATTGTCCGCTTACGATTCAAGGAAAGTCTGTCTTCTTTGCTCATCAAGTATTCAATATTATTTACTTAGCTTCCATATATCATGCCATGCCATATATGCATGTACACTATAAATAATGCAGCACAAGTATCTTCTCTTCACACAATTACAAACTCATCAACCTTGCTTTACTTGTAATTTTCACCCACAAAAATCTCATCCCACTTTGGATTGATCAACAACTTTTTAGTTAAAGCAAGACAAGGCAGCTGCAACATATATACAATATTATCAACAACTGATGGCTATATTTTCATTCATTAGCAGTTGTTTCAGGCCTTCTCGAGTCTCCAACAATGATGAATCCAAAGTGAAGAAGGCTACATCTAGTTTGGACACACAACCCAGAAGCAAATCGTCAAGAGCTCCGATTGTAGTTTCTTATTTTCCTGTTAATTCTTATACGTCTCGCTTATAATTTTATAATTATTCTATTTACTCTAATCTCCCACCTTTTGTAGTATATATAAATATCTTTCTGTTTAATTAATTCTAATCTGATTCTCTATTTCCTCCACACTATATTTGAATAAGAAAGAAACATTTGTAAACAGTTTTTTTGGGATAAGTTTGTAGCAATCAAAGTTGCACTCTTGTCAGCCATTTGTTGGCATTCAGCCCCTACTCCTCTTTCTTCAACAATAAAGTTCAAACGATGCAACAGAGCTCTGTCTCTGATAAACACAAAACCAAATCAAACTCATTGGATGCAACCATACTAGTAACTTCAATACTCTCGCCACCAATCTAGTGATTGGATGAAAAGTGACTTGTTCTTGGTGAATTCTGATTAATCGTTGCATAAATTTACTAAAATCCAAAAAGATATAAAGGCAAAGTCGCAAAAGGAATCTGTGTCTTCATTCTTTCAATCCCACCACACGGCCACATAAGACTCTTCTCACTATTGCTTTGTAATTTTCTTCTATTTAGCAGCCACCTCAAAAATGATAAATCTATGTTTTGATCATACAAGAATCAGACATCAGCAACAACAGTTTTAGAAACTGATCAATAATAATTTAATTATGTTTCCAAGTCTGAGATCTTCGCTTCTCCATAAATCAATCATGATTCTTCACTCAATTCCATTTTAGTAGCCACATTTAATTTAATTGCTGTTATCAGGTAGTCCAGGTATTCAGCTCATAGTCAAAAGCAGCCACAGGTCAGATTATGACACTTTTGTTGTTCCTTGCCTTACAAGGTAAAATTAGTAGGCCTCCATAATTGCTGGCCCCAATCTCATCGTTGATGGACAAGTTCAACACAAGTTAATATGGTATATATGCAGAGAACTAGACTTCGGTCAAAGCACCCACAACTCTACTAGTATCTCTAGGCAGGTGAAGTAAAGAATATTATTAGATTGAACTATATAAGTTATTTACAGTATCTATATTTAAAAAAAAAAAAAAAAAACTGTTGCCAGGTGGTTGCTTACAAATATGAGTCAATATGTATTGGACATTTGGACGAATCCTGTCTGACATAATTTAAAAAGGGTAAACATATATTTGTATGTTGGAATACCCAAGTTGGTGAATCACATTAAAAAACAAATGTTTGTTTGTATTATGGTTGAGTCAATATTGGCACCTTTAAAAGCGATTTAGACAATCATCTTTTTAAAAAAATTTCTGTTTTTTGTACGTGGATCATTGGATTTAAAAGATGCCTTGATAAGTGCATGCAACCAAATCAAAACATTTAAATACAATGACTCACATACAAGGAACTAATATATCTTATATCAATTCGAATGAACAATAAAAAATTTCTCTCTCTATATATTTATATATATATATACTTCTTTTATATTTATATTCTTTACAACCTAAATACCTAATAAACCAATCAAGATGAAAATTTAGTAAATCTGAATAAAGATGTGCGAGGAATAATATTTCAAAGATTATCAATCACCTCGATTGCTTTGGTTTGGTCTCTCATTTTCAATAGTTCAATTAATTAGAACAAAAACATGGATCAAAGTTACATCTTGCAGCCAGTTCAGCAGTTCTCACTTCTCAGATACTAAAAACAAAGCCAGATAAGTCAATATATGATACCTATGTTGCAGTGGATGTGAGCGCTTTACAAGGCAGTGGATGTAAATATTGATACCTATGTTGCAGTACCAGATTTTCAAATTGCAACCGACACAAAGGGTAATTGATCAAACACTGTAATGGGCAGCCGTGTATGTACCATCATTCAAGGAAATTATGGTTGACTGTAATGTAATAATAGAAAAGCACAAGTGCGATCAAATTACAATATTTGCACTGTAAACCAATAAATTATTCTTTAATTAAAGTCTATCCATTAAATAATTATTCATTTCATTTTGTCTACAATACTCAAAACATGACTTGAAAATAATTTTAAATTGTGAATATATAAATATATATAGAGTAATATATATATATATATATATATATATATATATCCAATATTATTGAATTAGCATCCATGTATCTTGCCATATATTCCACCATGTACACTATAAATAATGCAGCACAGCACTAGTATCTTCTCTTCACACACAATTACAAACTCATCAACCTTGCTTTACTTATAAACAACACTTTTCAGCCTCACTCCTTCTCGATCGTATCTCATATTCATATCCATTTTGCATGAAGATCTAGCCTCACTCTATGTAGATCGAGATTTGGTTGCTAGTGGTGTGTTTGTTTCTTGGACTTGATTTGGAGAGAGACGACCAGAGAGAAATAGAGGGATTAGAGAGGCAAGGGAGATCGGTGGTTTTAGAGAGAACGATGAGAGAGAGAGAATTGGGGAGAGAGAAAGAGTCGTTTGGGAAGAGAGGATTTTTTTAGGTATTATTTTTTTAATTATATTTTTACAATATTGTCCTTTTAAATTTAACGGTGAACGTAAATTTGGATAGAAAAGGTCACAAAAGGGGTATAATATACATTCTTTCAATTTCAGGGGATTAACGGCTAATACGGCGAAAATCTGTCATCGTCTTAACAATAGGGCAAAAATCAGGGGGGAAATGATACTTTCCCTTAATTATCAGGCAGCCAAAGACTAGCTAGTTCTCGCTATTCTTATCGATTATAATTTAGGGAAAATATCGTTTTACCCTTGATCTTTACCCTGTTAGAAAGGTGAGGACAGAGTTTGCCCATATTGGCAGGTCTTCCCCCTGAAATTGAAATATTGTATAATATTTCCCTTCTATTACCTTTTCCATCCAAAAACGAGTTGACCGTCAATCCTCATGGTCAAATAACAGTTTTATCCTTCAATTTGCTCCAAAAATGACCATTTAACAATCTAAGATATTCATTAAATAAAATATATATTAAAAAAATAGAAAACAATATATTTTTTTTAAAAACACAATTGAAAAAAAAAAAGATGTGAGATGGACAGTGGATAAATATATTTTTTTATAATATATATTTAAAAAATAGAATTTTTTGAAGTTTTAATTTTTTTTTTAATATGTAGATCCGGTGCCAAAATCCAGATCCATATCTTTGATCTCTATGGAGATCAAATTTTTTTTTTAAATATTATTGATCTGGTGGAGATGTGGATGTCCACAAATACCAGATCCATCAACCCCATACGACCATAACACAATCATCCACCGTCATCACCAAACCAGAAATTGAATCCCCTCTCATCAACAAACCCAGAAATCTAGAAATCAACAAAACTCATTCTCAACAGTTTTCAGAAACCCAAGATTGGAATAACATAATTACACAATTTTTACTAAATAAGTCACTGAAGAAAAAATATATATTAGAATCAACATAAAAACTAGACAAATCCTAGTAACAACAAATTCATAGTCTTACAAATTCATCATCTATTCAATTAACCATCCAAACCCTTTAAGTTTACCTGCAACATCACCCATCACAGGCCACAAGCTTGTATAATTAATAATAAAAATAAGAGAAAATAGCACTAGACACCATTAATTGGTAGGTGGAGTTTCAAAATGGCCATTCATTATTTAAATTGTTCCAAATCACCATTTCAATAAAATATTGTTCATTAGCGGCCATTATGTCAAAATGTAACAGAAAGCTGTCGTTATCCGTGATATGACACCCACAAAGAACTGCAACTTACACACTAATTTCAAACATTGCAGTTGGAAAGCGTTCTTGAGAACAAGCCCACACCAATCACGGAAAACTTGAACCATAATTTAGTTCTTTATGACATTTTTCATTTTGTAGTATCGTACTAAAATCTTATAATGTTTTTTTTTTGCTTATTGAGCATCCAAGATATCTCTTTAATTTGTTGTTTAAATAACAAAATATCGCAAATTTGACTAAAGCTTGTTATTTTGGAGCTTGTTGTTTAAATTACATAATGTTAAATTTTACAAAAAAAAAACAAATAAAGAGCAAAGTGTCAACAATTGATACTTTTTTTTTTTTATGAAATGGCTAATTTGAGCCATTTTGAAAAATTAATAGTCATTTAGGGATAACCTCACCGAATTAGTGGCTTTAGAAATTACTCACCCTAAAAATAACAACCACCGCCACCATCATCCATCTCTCATTTATCACCATCAACCTCTCAATCACTAAAACCTAACCCTATAATCCAACCACCACCACCTAACCGCCACCACCAGCGTCTGATTTGCACTCGATCTCGAACCCAGTTCAAACCAAAAGCGACGACGACAACCCTCTCCTACCCAAACCAAATCCAAACCCAAGATCAAGTGTCGATCTCTTTTTCTTCTTCCTTCTTGGGTTTGGGGTGGTTTGGTTTGGAAGTGGTTTTCAACGGGGGTGGTTGATGGAGGTGGTGGTGGTGGTGTGTTTGTGGGTGGAAATAAGGGGGTTTATCGCTTTTTTAAAGTGGGTTTGCAACACTATCACCTCTTTAATAAGTTGAGTTTAAATAACTCATATTATATTGAACGAACAAAAATGCTCTTACAGTTTTGATTTTTAATTTTTTCTTTTTAACTTTCCAGTTTTCCAATTTTTTTTTGAAATTTTTTGTTATTCTTTATCTTCTTCGTTAGACCTCCAATGGAGGTCGAAGTCGTTTGACCACCGAATCGACGTTCAATAGAGATTGAAATGGAGGTCGATGAAGAAGATGAAAAATTAAAAAAACCCCTATAAGTATCGGAAATAAGTTCTGAGACTTATTTTCGAGACTTATTTCTGAGACTTATGGAGATTGAAATGGAGGTCGATGAAGAAGAATATGAAAAATTAAAAAACCCAGTAAGTCTCGGAAGTAAATTCCGAGACTTATGGAGATTGAAATGGAGGTCGATGAAGAAGAATATAAAAAATTAAAAAACCCAATAAGTCACGGAAATAAATCTCGGAAATAGGAAATAAGTCTCGGAAATAAGTTCCGAGACTTATTTCAAGACTTATGAAGATTGGAATGGAGGTCGATGAAGAAGATGATGAAAAATTTAAAAACTGTCTCGAAAATAATTTCCGAGACTTATTGGGTTTTTTTTTTTGCAATTTCAGAGGCTTTCCAACAAAAAAATTCATCTTCTTCATCGATTAGAGGTCGATTCTAACCTCCAATGAATGTCTATTTCGACCTCCATTGGAGGTTGAACTTCGACCTCCATTGGAGGTCCAATGAAGAAGACGTAAAAGAACAAAAAAAATGGAAAACTAAAATTAAAAAAAAAAACTGTAGGGGTATTTTTGTCAGTTCACCATAATATGTGTCATTTAAACTAAAGTTTTTAAAATGGTGATTGTATTAAAATGCATCCTCAAAAATGTGCCATATAATTTTCGAACTCGTGTTTGTAGGCGGCTAGGTTTTGGTTATTCATGGTTGGATGTGTGATGAAGGGCGGCTAGGGTTTGGTGATGAGGTTTGATGATTTTTTGTTTTATTATTATTAAGCTGATTCGAGGGACATTTGGGAGAGAGAGAAGAGTTTTTTTTGTTTTTATTAATGATTTGCTTTTACAATATTGTCCTTTTGATTTTAACGATCAACATGATTTGGACAGAAAAGGTGGCAGAAGGGCTATATTATACATTAGTTTTATTTCAGGGGGAAAATCGGTCAATATGAACAAACTCTGTCCTTACATTTCTAATAGGATAAAGGTCAAGGTTCAAAACAATCTTGTACAGTTGTACCTATAATTTAACTATGTTTCCAAGTTTATCATCTTGGCTAGTCTATAAATCAATCATGATTCTTCACTCATCCATTTTCAGTAGCCCCATTTAATTTAATTGCTATTGTCAGGTAGTTTAGTTGTTCAGCTCATAGTCAAAAGCAGCTACATGTCAGATTATGACACTTTTGTTGTTCCTTGCCTTACAAGGTAGATTAGTATTAGAACTCCATAATTGCTGGCCCCAATCTCATCGTTGATAGACAAGGTTAACACAAGATAATATGGTCTATCCACAACTCTAGTCTCTCTTGGCAGCCAAAGCGAAGAAATTACTAAGAAAATGAAACAGTTGTTGTAACACCCTAAATCCGGGACTCAACGGACCAGAATGTTACTCGATACGGACCTTACAAAAAAAACATTAATTCACATATAATCAGAATTACGATCTTCAACAATATATCCTCACAATACAATATCCAAATCTAATAACACACATTTCAATTAAATCTTCAAAACAAACATAATTACAACATGACAATAAAATAAATTGAATCCTTACAACACCTACAAACATGAAATTTAATCCTTTCGTGATACGTATCCCCAATATTGCTAACACAAACTCCATCACTTCCATATCTAAGAACTTAATCTGCAAAATGTGGATGACGATGGGTGAGTCGTCAATTCGGTAAGTAAATTCATGCAAAACATATAAAATAAAATAGCTTTCGTAAATTCTTTACGTCCAAAACCTTGCTCATAAAAGTTTTCATAAAACAATATAAATAATATGAAATCAAAAGATCATTTAATAGCCATGATTTAAATCATGGTAATTTTTACGGAAGTAGATAATAAGGAATAATCACTTTATAAAGCGAAAAACATATAGCTTTACACTAAAAGCGATGTACGTTAAGCATTTTTTTTAAAGCAGAAAACATAAAGCTCATGTCTCATAGTGTCACAAATTCCAAATAGTGTCACCCGTAGCCCGGTGACCCGGCCCAAATAATTTCAATAGTGTCACCTATATCCCGGTGACCCAGCCCAAATAATTCCAGTAGTATCACCTGTATCTCGGTGACTCGGCCCAAATAATTCCAGTAGTGTCACCAGTAGCCCGGTAACTAGGCCCAAATAATTCAGATAGTGTCACCAGTAGCCCGGTGACTCGGCCCAAATAATTCAAATACTACAGTCAATGAGCCAAAATAGAAACAATCATTATCTTCGCATATTAAGACATAAATTTGAGAATCAGAATATCAACTAATAAATTTATAGTATCTTTTAAACATTTAGAAACAATATATCAAAACGTTTCAAATACTTTTAATACCACACGAAGTTATAAATCAAATTTCTGATAAAATGAACACTTGGAAAACTATAACACTAATTAGTCAATTCAAAACATAAGTCAATATTTCGAAAACTCATTAAATATGTAATATATAAATGTTTAACAAGTCATGGATGAGTTTATTTACCTCAAACCCTTACGAATCCGTACTATTTCTAGAAACTCAAAAATTACTCAAACCTTATTGTCGAAGCTTACAAACCGATCTTCCTTTGTATCTAGGGCAAACTGCCATATCTCCACTTAGTTTTTTTTTTTTTTTTTTGTAAATATAACGTACATTTATATATATATATATATATATATATATATATATATAATCCAATAAGTTTCTAACCCTAAAACTATTAAACAAGAAACTAATAAAAGCTTTTATGACAAGGCAACTCTTTATAATTATTTCTAATTGCCTTTAATATTACTATAGGCTTTTATTCTTATAATTATTTCTAATTCGCTTTAATATTGTCATAGACTTTTATTTCTATTTTTTTTTTCAAAGACAATTTCGGGTATTATAGTTGTTGTTGGACATGGTTATATATCATCTCACTATAAATGCACAAGCACTTTACGTAAACCTGGCAGGGTTGAATTTTTTGTTAGCTTAAAGAGTTTCTTGATCAAAAAATGGCAATCTTGTCTGCTCTTTTGGGCTGCTTCATGCCTTGTTTGGTGACATCTCGAGTGTCCAACAATGATGGCAGTGACCTGGTCATGAAAGTGGCTTCACCGAAGAAATCCAAAAGCAAATCAAAATCAACAGGATCTACTATAGCCGTACCTTACTTTCCTACGTACTGTTCCTCAGCTCTCTCGATTGTAAAACATGAAACTCTGGATAATGATCGAATTCTAAGAGGGTGAAGAAAAAGCTTCAACATGACGGAAATATCATGTCATCTCTTATGTGTTAGATTATGTGTTTGAGAAGGCATTTGTTTTGTTTATATAGTCTAATGTATAACTGTTGAATTCAGAATTGAGTTGCATGTGAGTCATGGCAGCTTCGTATATTTGTTGTCTTTATCATTTTAATGGAATCTGCTTGCACATACTTTGAATATGTTTTGTGATTACTGAGTTATTAGAAGAAACAAAACATGATCAAAGTTGCATCTTGTCAGCAATTTGTTGCCATTCAAATCCCTCCTCCACTGTCTTCAAGTTCAACCATGCAACAGACCTCTCTGTGACTCTGTCTCTGATAATCACAAAACCAATTCAAACTCATCGGATGCACCCATGCATACTAATTAGTCTTCAATATTCACACCAACCATTGTTCTTGGTGGGTTTTGATTAATTGTTGCATAAATTTATTCCATCATTAATTAACAGCAAAATGAATTTCAATATCTTCCTACTAAATTGTCATGGGCATTTACTTTTTATTAATTGCTCATGGCCATTGTACTAAAATCCAAAAAGATAAAGGCAGAGTTCAAAAGGAATCTGTGTCGTTGGTCTCTCAGTCCCTCCACAGTCCACATGAGACTCTTTGGCACTATTGCCTTCTAATATTCTTGTAAGTTTGGTTGGAATCAGGCATAGAAAAATACTAGCTGAATAATGTTTCCAAGTTTGTCTATAAATCAATCATGATCTTCCCTCAATTCCATTTACAACCTCTAGGTTCAAAACATGATCAGTCTCTTGTTAAGTATTTTTGGTTGCTTCATGGCTAAATCAGTGTCAAGGGTATCCAATATTGAAGATGACAGGGGAAACTGCAATAGCTGAAAGGATATCAAAATCTTTATGAGGAGTCATTCTTGTTCCTTACTTACCCTCTAATCTTCACCTCTATCACTTATAATTTTACAACATCAACTGTAAGACCCGAATTAATTCACCTTTTATTAATGATAATAATAATAATATATAAATAGAAATATATATATTTATATATATAATATTCAACTCCCAGTTTCTTTTATTAAGGCAACTAATTACTTGTGATTGATTCTCTATCATTATTCAAGGACAATCACAAGGCAAGTCAACTCCATAATTAGAGGGATTTGAATATATTAGCTAAATTAGTAGGATTTGTATATCTCCAATATTTTATACTTATTCATATAAGTGTATATTTTACAAAAGAATATCAAAGAAAAGTATTGTTGCTATTCTACTCTGAAACTCTTTGAAGGTACGATTTTCTTAAATCTTATTTCATATTTTTTTTTTTGAAATTTTGATTAAAGCTTTGTAGTCTTTTTTTTTTAAACCCTTTTTGGTTTTGACACAAAATATCTCTTTAACAAATTAAGGCCTCTAACAATTGTTTAATTTTAGTTATGGAGATGTTTTATGCATGGATTATAGAGTGAATGAAATATATATATATATATATATATATATATACATGAAGCTCTATTATAAATTGCTGGAATTTTTGAAGTCCATTAAAGAGTTCCAATTTGAGTGTTCGTATAGGTTGGAATTTTTGGATTTGTTTTAATACCGGTGAAGCAACATACTGTTTTGTTTATTTTAATTATACTTGTAGGTTGTGATTGATAGTGAATTTGGGTATGAGGATAGTAGACATATATATCAATTTGTGTTATAATCTTCGGAATTTTTGGTGGTGTTTGGCTTAGAGAGATTTTATTTCTAAATCAGTTGTGGATGCGGAATTTTCTGAATCATCAAACTGACCCTATTGTATTGGAGTAATTTTAAATTAAAATTGAGGAGGTATTTAAGTTTGATTTTTGGTATTATGGTTTTAGAGGAATAATTGAATTAGGATTTAAAGTTTCATGAATTTTGATGTCATATAAGTATTTTAATTCTTTGAGTATATTTGATATTTACACCATGAAATTTATGCTGACAGTCATGAGCTCTTGGAGTTGTAGGAATTTTAATTCTCAAAAGAAGATAGGTTAAATTCTGATTTTTGGTACAGAGATAAACTACTGATATATTAATCCATAAATAAAGTTTTGAAATATTTCGTAGTCTGTAGGATTGTTAAACTTTTATACGAAGTCTGATCAGAGGATCAAAAGTTTGCGCTGTCAGGATTGACCTTTGTGTGTTTAGAAAATTGTAGGAATTTCTAGGTGTTTGATAAAATTTTGATATTTTGATGGGAGATAGTAATCTGATGTTTGGATTTATTTACTAAGTTTTACAATTTTTTGAGGCCTTTAAGATTTTCGAATCAATAATGTTTGAGCACTAAAACCTGTTTGTCTGGAATTTTATTTTCTTCTTAGATGAATAAAAAAAAACGTATTTATAAAGAACAGGAGTTAGATTTCTTCTATTTTGTATAGTTTGATTGAAGGATTATTGTTATATATGTTTAGGTTACTCTTGTGACTTCCAAGTATCGTTAGTGAAGCCTTAAACTTGGTATCATCAGAGGTAAGTATGTTTTTGCATAATATGTAATTGCATAAATGTTTTTCTTAGGAAACAAATTTATTTACCTTATTATTATGTTCTGAAATATTATAATTTATGTATATATAAAAAAATTGTTTCCTACGTATGTAATCGATCTTTACTTAACATATTTTTACCTAATTCTTATTAAATGAGTTTTGTCTTTACTAGAACTTTACGTTTAAAAGCTTATATAAATTAGGCATTTTTATGCTTTTGTAATGCAAATGTATTATTATATATATATATATATATATTGAAAGTAATGTTTTGGCTCAACGTCAGTAGTAAATGAAATGTGAAATGAAATGTTGATCACCGGTGATAATGTAAATGCAGCGCGCGCGACAAATGAAATGTTATGATTTTGGTCTTGTACCAATTTCTGAAATGTAAATGGCCGGGTCACCGGGGGTATTGGTGACACTACTTGACTTGACCTTATTTTTATGAAATGTTATTAATCGTTATCGTATGCTAAAAATGTTATTTTTACAAGTTTAATTGTATCTGATTGTTTGAAAATCTACGTACTCTTTAAATGTTATTATAAATTTCATAAATGTTTTCGATTACGTATTATGCAATACTTATTGAGTTGACAGCTCACCTCTTGTCATTTAACATTTTGCAGACTGAGTTTTCTTAGGAGCCGACCGCTAGAGCGATAGACTTTCAGGAGTTTTGATATGGATTAATATTATGTGTAATTTTTCTTCGTATTATTCCTTAGACTTTGAGTTTTTGATACTCGGTTTTGTCTCGAGTTCCTTTAGAGCGAAGTGTATCTTTTGTTGGAGTACTTGGAGATATTTTTGTCATTGGATAATGGTTTATTTGGAGTTATTCTATTTATTAGTTATGTTTGGGTGATGTAATTAACGATTTATGATATAACATTCCAAATCAAAGTGCTCTTTTATTCTTTGAGTTTTGGGGTGTTACAACTTGGTATCAGAGCATTAGGTTTTAGATTCTGTGGACTTTTGGGTGTTAGTTATAGACATATAGACTATTGATAGGTTCTAATATTTTACGAACTAAGCTTTAATATTCCTAGTTTCTTATATTCAGTATTTTAAGGCATGATACAGTGCTAGTACAAATAATGATAAACCAGTTAGCTTGGACCCATTCTTTATTAGAATGGAAATTCCAATGATTTGTACAGCTTATGTTGAGAGAAAAGTGTAGACTAACTCTATTAATAGCACTTAGAATGAACCAGGTCTGCAATGTTATTGTTAAATGATTGGGTATTCTATCTTGTTATGATTTGTTCACTTGTTTGCTATTTGTTGTAAAGGATCCTTCAAATGTTATTTTTATATATATAAAAAAAAAAAAAAAAAGCTATCATGCTATATTTTAACTTGACATGTTATGAATGCATAATAGATCTTCATTAGTCTACTCCCTAAGTGTTGGTCCTGACACTTGTAGACAAAGATGTCACGCCGTACTCATAGAAACGCAGAGATCCCTCAGAATGTAGTTGGGGACGATAACCCAACTATTCGTCAGATGGCTGGGGAGGCGGCTAATCCGACAATGGGAATGTTAGCTAGGATTTTGGAAAATCAGAACAGATTGATTGAGGATTTAGCTCGGGATAGGCAAGTTCCAAGACGTGGAACAGATGCTGGAGTGCCTGCTCGACCAGCTAACGAATTGCAAGCGATAACCTTGGAGCGTTTCAAGAAGTTGGAACCTCCTACATTCAAGGGAAGTTCTGACCCTTTGGTGGCTGAAGCTTGGTTGAAGCAATTGGAGAAGATATTTGTAGCTATGGGTTGTGATGATAATCGCAGAGTCATTTTTGCTTCATTTGTTCTGCAAAATGAGGCAGATCACTGGTGGGATGCTGCTTCCCGCCTTCTACGGGCACGTTTGGATGCAACACCTGGTACCACAAATGCACCCATCACTTGGGACATGTTTTTGGTGGCTTTCAACGAAAAATATTTCCCGGATCGCCTACGTGACAAGATGGAGTCGGATTTTCTTGGCCTTATTCAAGGAACGAAGTCAGTGGCAGAATATGAAGAGAAATTTAATTCGTTGTCACGTCATGTGCCTACATTGGTTGCTACTGAAGCTAGTAGGTGCAGAAGGTTCTTTGAAGGACTTCGTCCGGGTATTAAATCTCGGCTGTCAATCCTCAAGCTGAATGTGTATGCTGACTTAGTGGATCGAGCTATGATTACTGAGAGGTACCTAGTTGAGTCTCAAACTACCCGAGACCAACATCAACAAAAGAAGAAGTTAGGGGGACTTCACAAAGGAGATTACGGCAAGCAGGGGAGACAACCGCAGAAACAAGGCAACAATGGAGCTAATCAGAGAGGATCTGGGAATGAGAGTGGATCCACTCAGAGAGTTTATGCACCTTGTCAGCATTGTGGCAAAACACATCCTGGGGTATGCTATCGTATTTCTGGAGCTTGTTTTGGCTGCGGACAGGTGGGGCATTCTGTTAAGGATTGCCTAAAGAACCGTGGATCTGGTAACAGCACCCCAACGGATGGAGGTCAGGCTAAACGACAGAAGGTGCAGGGTCGAGTTTTTGCCATCACTCAGCATGATGCAGATGCTTCTAATAATGTGGCGTCAGGTACTTTATCTTTGTTCTCTAGGGATGCTAAAGTATTGTTTGACCCTGGTGCTACACATTCTTTTATTTCTTGCAAATTTGCTTCATATTCAGATAAGCATCCGCAATTGCTAGATTATTGTTTATCAATTTCTACGCATTTTGGTGATGGTATGACAGTGAATATAGTTTATAAGGCTTGTGTCATAAGTTTTGATGGTAGAGAATTCTATGTGGATCTGTTGCCCTTGGATATGCATGATTTCGATGTAATTCTAGGAATGGATTGGTTATCAGCTTACCATGCTTGCGTAGACTGTTTCACCAAGGATATTGTGTTTCATATTCCTGGTCAAACAGAGTTTCGTTTTCGGGGTACACGGAAATCGCCTGTTAAGGGGTTTATCTCTATGATTAAAGCCTCTAAATTGTTGTCAGGAGGTTGTGAGGGATTTCTAGCTAGTGTAGTGATTGACAGTGTTAAGGAGAATTCTGTTATGGAGGTTCCTATCGTCCGAGATTTTTCTGATGTATTTCCTGAAGATTTGGCTAGTTTACCACCTGATAGAGAGATTGAATTTACTATAGAGTTGATCCCAGGTACAACCCCTATTTCTAAGGCTCCATACAGGATGGCACCAGTGGAGTTGAAGGAGTTAAAAACCCAGCTAGAGGAATTGCTAGATAAGGGCTTTATCCGTCCGAGTGTGTCTCCTTGGGGAGCTCCGGTATTATTTGTGAAAAAGAAAGACGGTACTATGAGGTTATGTATTGACTATCGCCAGCTGAACCAAGTTACCATCAAGAACAAATATCCCCTCCCTCGAATTGATGATCTGTTTGATCAATTACATGGCGCGAAAGTGTTTTCCAAGATTGATTTAAGATCAGGGTATCATCAATTGAAAGTTAGAAGTGGGGATGTACCGAAGACCGCTTTTCGAACTCGATATGGGCACTACGAGTTTGTAGTTATGCCGTTCGGGTTAACTAATGCCCCGGCGGCTTTCATGGACTTAATGAATAGAGTTTTCCAACCATATTTGGATCAGTTTGTTATTATATTCATTGATGACATCCTTATATACTCTAAAAGCAAAGAGGAGCATGAAAAGCATTTGAGGATTGTGCTACAGACTCTTCGAGAGAGGAGACTATACGCGAAGTTCAAGAAATGTGAGTTTTGGTTGAGTCAAGTGGTGTTTTTGGGGCATGTAATATCGGAAAAGGGAATTTCCGTTGATCCTGCTAAGGTGGAAGCTGTCTTGAACTGGAGTAGACCGACGACTGTTACTGAGATTAGAAGTTTTTTGGGTTTAGCAGGATATTATCGTCGTTTCGTGAAAAATTTTTCTAGTCTTGCTGCCCCATTAACTCAATTGACAAGAAAAAATGTCAAGTTTGAATGGAATGAGGCATGTGAGAAGAGTTTTCAAGAACTCAAGAACTATTTAGTTACTGCTCCAATTTTGACCATTCCATCTGGCGGTGATGGATATGTTATCTATAGTGATGCTTCAAAGAAAGGTTTGGGGTGTGTATTGATGCAAAATGGAATGGTAGTTGCTTATGCTTCAAGACAATTGAAAGTTCATGAACAGAACTACCCCACTCATGATCTAGAGTTAGCAGCGGTAGTCTTTGCATTGAAAATTTGGAGACACTATCTTTATGGTGAGACATGTCAAATTTTTACGGATCATAAAAGCTTGAAGTATTTGTTTACTCAGAAAGATTTAAATTTGAGACAAAGGAGGTGGTTGGAATTGGTGAAGGATTATGATTGTACCATTAATTATCATCCAGGAAAAGCTAACGTAGTGGCTGATGCGTTAAGTAGGAAATCATCGGGATGTCTGGCTCGATTAATCACTTCACAAAAGTATATACTTAGAGATTTAGAGAAGTATGGTATCAAGGTGATTACCCATAGTCAGGGAGAATGTTTGGCACACTTGAAAGTTCAACCATCTCTGATCGATAGAATCAAAGAAATCCAAAAGAAAGATCATGAGCTTACAAAGATCATTGGCGAGGTGGAAAAGGGTGGAAGACCAGAGTTTAGAGTTTCTACCGAAGGAGTGTTATGGTTTGGGAAACGATTGTGTGTACCTGATAATATTGAGTTGAAAAGGGAGATTTTAGATGAGGCTCATATGGCAGCTTATACTGTGCACCCTGGCAGTACCAAAATGTATAGAGATTTGAAAGGTACATTCTGGTGGAGGAATATGAAGAAGGAAATTGCTGATTTTGTTGGCAGGTGTCTTATTTGTCAGCAAGTGAAAATTGAGCATCAAAGGCCAATAGGATTACTCCAGTCTTTGCCAATTCCAGAATGGAAATGGCAAGATATCACAATGGATTTTGTTGTTGGCTTACCTCGGTCTAAACGAGGCAGTGATTCTATATGGGTTATAGTGGACCGATTAACGAAGTCGGCACATTTTCTTGCTGTGAGGACAACCGACAATCTGGATAAGTTGGCCAAGTTATTCATTCAGGAAATAGTTAGATTACACGGCACACCGGTATCAATTGTATCTGACAGAGACCCTAAGTTCACTTCTAGATTTTGGACTAGTTTGCTCCAGAGGATGGGCACTAAATTGAAATTTAGTACCGCTTTTCATCCTCAGACAGATGGCCAGTCTGAACGAACTATCCAGACAATGGAAGATATGTTGCGAGCTTGTGTACTGGACTTAGGAGGCAATTGGGAAGAACATCTACCTTTGATTGAGTTTGCTTATAATAATAGTTTTCATGCTAGCATCGGTATGGCTCCATATGAAGCCTTGTATGGAAGGAGATGTAGGTCACCGATTTGCTGGGATGAGGTTGGTGAAAGAAAACTTTTGGGACCAGAGTTAGTACAAGTGACTAGAGAGAAGATCAGGTTGATCAAGGAGCGTCTTCTTACAGCACATAGTAGACAAAAGAGTTATGCTGATAAGCGCAGACGGGATTTGGAGTTTCAAGTTGGAGATTACGTTTTCTTGAAAGTGTCGCCATGGAAAGGTGTATTCCGATTTGGGAAAAAGGGAAAACTCAGTCCAAGGTTTATTGGACCATTCAAGGTTTTGCAAAGAATTGGTAATGTGGCATATCGAGTCGCTTTACCACCAAACTTGGCCAGAATTCATAATGTCTTTCATGTATCGGTACTGAGAAAGTATGTGCCAGACCAGTCACATGTGTTGAATTACCAACCAATTCAAATCTCACAAGATATGTCATATGAGGAGCAACCTGTGGAGATCATTGATAGGAAAGAGCAAACCTTGCGGTCAAGAGTGATACCATTGGTGAAAGTACGTTGGAGAAACCATTCAAAGGAGGAGTCCACATGGGAGCGAGAAGCTGAAATGAGAGAAAAATACCCCGAACTCTTCGATATATGAGGTAACGTTAAATTTCGAGGACGAAATTTTTTTAGGAGGAAAGAGTTGTAAGACCCGAATTAATTCACCTTTTATTAATGATAATAATAATAATATATAAATAGAAATATATATATTTATATATATAATATTCAACTCCCAGTTTCTTTTATTAAGGCAACTAATTACTTGTGATTGATTCTCTATCATTATTCAAGGACAATCACAAGGCAAGTCAACTCCATAATTAGAGGGATTTGAATATATTAGCTAAATTAGTAGGATTTGTATATCTCCAATATTTTATACTTATTCATATAAGTGTATATTTTACAAAAGAATATCAAAGAAAAGTATTGTTGCTATTCTACTCTGAAACTCTTTGAAGGTACGATTTTCTTAAATCTTATTTCATATTTTTTTTTTTGAAATTTTGATTAAAGCTTTGTAGTCTTTTTTTTTTTAAATAGTGAATTTGGGTATGAGGATAGTAGACATATATATCAATTTGTGTTATAATCTTCGGAATTTTTGGTGGTGTTTGGCTTAGAGAGATTTTATTTCTAAATCAGTTGTGGATGCGGAATTTTCTGAATCATCAAACTGACCCTATTGTATTGGAGTAATTTTAAATTAAAATTGAGGAGGTATTTAAGTTTGATTTTTGGTATTATGGTTTTAGAGGAATAATTGAATTAGGATTTAAAGTTTCATGAATTTTGATGTCATATAAGTATTTTAATTCTTTGAGTATATTTGATATTTACACCATGAAATTTATGCTGACAGTCATGAGCTCTTGGAGTTGTAGGAATTTTAATTCTCAAAAGAAGATAGGTTAAATTCTGATTTTTGGTACAGAGATAAACTACTGATATATTAATCCATAAATAAAGTTTTGAAATATTTCGTAGTCTGTAGGATTGTTAAACTTTTATACGAAGTCTGATCAGAGGATCAAAAGTTTGCGCTGTCAGGATTGACCTTTGTGTGTTTAGAAAATTGTAGGAATTTCTAGGTGTTTGATAAAATTTTGATATTTTGATGGGAGATAGTAATCTGATGTTTGGATTTATTTACTAAGTTTTACAATTTTTTGAGGCCTTTAAGATTTTCGAATCAATAATGTTTGAGCACTAAAACCTGTTTGTCTGGAATTTTATTTTCTTCTTAGATGAATAAAAAAAAACGTATTTATAAAGAACAGGAGTTAGATTTCTTCTATTTTGTATAGTTTGATTGTAGGATTATTGTTATATATGTTTAGGTTACTCTTGTGACTTCCAAGTATCGTTAGTGAAGCCTTAAACTTGGTATCATCAGAGGTAAGTATGTTTTTGCATAATATGTAATTGCATAAATGTTTTTCTTAGGAAACAAATTTATTTACCTTATTATTATGTTCTGAAATATTATAATTTATGTATATATAAAAAAATTGTTTCCTACGTATGTAATCGATCTTTACTTAACATATTTTTACCTAATTCTTATTAAATGAGTTTTGTCTTTACTAGAACTTTACGTTTAAAAGCTTATATAAATTAGGCATTTTTATGCTTTTGTAATGCAAATGTATTATTATTATTATATATATATATATATATATATATATATATATTGAAAGTAATGTTTTAGCTCAACGTCAGTAGTAAATGAAATGTGAAATGAAATGTTGATCACCGGTGATAATGTAAATGCAGCGCGCGCGACAAATGAAATGTTATGATTTTGGTCTTGTACCAATTTCTGAAATGTAAATGGCCGGGTCACCGGGGGTATTGGTGACACTACTTGACTTGACCTTATTTTTATGAAATGTTATTAATCGTTATCGTATGCTAAAAATGTTATTTTTACAAGTTTAATTGTATCTGATTGTTTGAAAATCTACGTACTCTTTAAATGTTATTATAAATTTCATAAATGTTTTCGATTACGTATTATGCAATACTTATTGAGTTGACAGCTCACCTCTTGTCATTTAACATTTTGCAGACTGAGTTTTCTTAGGAGCCGACCGCTAGAGCGATAGACTTTCAGGAGTTTTGATATGGATTAATATTATGTGTAATTTTTCTTCGTATTATTCCTTAGACTTTGAGTTTTTGATACTCGGTTTTGTCTCGAGTTCCTTTAGAGCGAAGTGTATCTTTTGTTGGAGTACTTGGAGATATTTTTGTCATTGGATAATGGTTTATTTGGAGTTATTCTATTTATTAGTTATGTTTGGGTGATGTAATTAACGATTTATGATATAACATTCCAAATCAAAGTGCTCTTTTATTCTTTGAGTTTTGGGGTGTTACATCAACTGTTGATGATCTGAAGATGGTACACTTAATTTTGCTTTGCAATTCAATTATCTGTCTTTGAAGCAGATTATCATGATATATATCAAAAGGAGCCATTCAATGAATTTGTTATTTTCTTAACAGGTCATGAATTTGTGGGAAGAGAAGAGGGTTGTTTATCTCTCAAAAGTCAAAAGCAATCCATTCAGGGACCATCTTAGAAGTTACAACACACCATTCAATGAGAGACACTTGTAGTCTTGACTTCCTTCCTTGCTCAGCAACTTCATTGACTTGCATTTTCTCACCATATATGATGACACTATTAAACATATAATTGACTAGTTCAGGTTACCTTAATGTTTATACCATTTGTTATAAACCAGATATAACAAGTATTATTAATGAATAATGATTATTAACTCATGCGCTTTTGATCTATTAATATCGACTAACCATAAAAGGAATCCAATGAAACAAAAAAAACATCTTGTGGTAGTTAAAACATTGAATTAAAAAAAAACACAATTCTGGCATTGCACTACAATTCAATTGGAATATAACTCCCTCCCTTGCAACTTGGAGTAGTGGTCCACTTTATGACCACACCTATACACATTATAAAATAACATATACTTAAATGCCAATGGTGCTCTAAGATTCAACCTTTGTACAGGAAAAAGAGCATCAAATGTTTGCCAAAATTGTGCTTGTCTTAGCTAGCTAGTTGCTCTATGATCACATAGCCCAGCCCAATGTGCACATCCTTCCTGCTCCTCTGCTTATTTTAAGTTTTTAACACAACCCCATTATCATATCATATCATGTTTACCAATTTATACTTGTGGTTGGCATTTAATTAATGATCAACTTAATAATATGCATATGACTTGTTGACTCCTCTCTCTTAATCAATGTTATTCTTTCTGATCATAGAGTACAAACTAATCAAAAACACATTTTTATAAGTATTGTTTGTCTTGAACACCTAACATAGTGATCTCAACAGTCAGAGACAAGAATCATATGGACAAATTTACCCTTTGGAGACACAGCATATATATCTGGACATATGTGTGCCTGGTCCTTTCAAAACTCTAAGGGTCACTTTAGATTGGTGCCCATCTAAATGGAACCCAAACCAACAACCCCTTTTGTTTATTAATGGATATATATATATATATATATATATATATATATATCATTTCATGCTTAGCTCGCTACAATGTGTTGTCTTTGTCATGCAACAATTGTTTTAAAATATTCTGCTTGTTTGTATTTTTATTCGCTGTGAGGCATTTTGGAAGTATCGACTATTCTTGTTAAACATATATCTGTCAAACTCTTATAGCCGCGTACTAAATAATATATTGTAAAATACAATGAGTTCTGCTTAGAACTTTGTAATTAATTCTATACTGGCACACACGATAACCCCAGTTGAAAAAACTTTTGCCAACACAAGAATCTTTCTACAACATACATGGCAAAAACTAATATGTATCATGATGGCATAAACGGCAACATGCATCTCTCTCTACGATCTTACCATGGGGCCATTTTTGTCATGTGACAAGATCTCAACGGATTCGCATGTGCCGAGATCTTAAAAAGAAGACATCAAATATGTTTTTGGTAGAAAAATACCTATAACCTACCAACTGTTTTGATGCAATCGACAAGATGTTTGTGCAGCTTATATATGTTTGCACTCACAAGTGAACATTTCTAAGGCCTAAAATTGTTTAGATGGCCAGGACTCTGGTGTTAATAAACTGAAAGTACCAAACTGTTTCACAATTTATCCAAGTAAATGACAATTTGTTGAATGTTTTACATGGAGACAATTTTTATTTATTTAAAGACTTTGAAACTTTGGGTATATCAAAAGCAAAACAAGAATATTGTTCAATCCTATCTGACTTGGAATGATATAAACAGGATCATGCAATGATGTCGACATCTTATGTTGAAGCTTTCCACATCAGATTATAATTATACAGATATAAAGAATGACTTGATCATAATTCATAACCCCAATCTTTTTTCTTTTTCCATTTTGGATATCTGTCTTGTTATATATGTTCCTTTTGATCATCGATCGATGTTCTCTAGGCAATGCAAAAGATTCAAGTTTGATTGTCCATCAATAATGAAAACAAAAACTAGCTAGTTTGTTTCTTGTTGCAGAAAAAAAAATGAATACTGAAAAGAGAATGGTTCATCAACAGCAGATGGATGGATCTTTTCAGCAGAAGCAGCCCTGGAATAATAATTACATGGGAATTTCATATGAGTCTCAAGTATTAGTACCGGACACATTTGGAGAGGTGAAGAATCCGGGGACTTGCAATAATACATCATCAACCATTAATATTTCTGACCATCTTGGATCAGTACCATCTTCAATACTCTATGCAACTGATGATCATCAGAATGGGATGAGTAGTTTCTCACAAGGTTACCGCGACAACATCGATGGCTTAACTACTACATGCTCTCAGCTGTCAAGAGGTCATCAGAGTTCATTCATTCTATCAAATCAATACTCTATCAACAATCCAAAAGAATTTCAGAATTCCACTACTTTCCTCCCATTGATTCAGAAATCAGCAGATGAACAAAAAGGCACCCTGAACCAAAGGCAAGCTTTTGTCAGTTTCAGCCAACAACATCAGAACCTGAAGAAAGTGAGTACTTATAATAAATTTTGTGTACATATATGGTAGTTACAGCATTGAATAGGCTTGTCTTTGTCTTGTCGGGTGGTGTAGGTTGGTTATCAACCATTTAGCTGTCAGGTTTTGAGATCAAGTTGTTCATATCATCATCAGCAGCCTCCCAATAATCTTCCTTATGGGATTAGGTCATCAGCTCATCATCATAATTCTAATATTCCAGCAGGATCAGCCGCAAACAAATCGCGAATAAGATGGACTCAAGATCTTCACAGCAGGTTCATTCGATGTGTAGATGTTCTTGGAGGTGCTGATAGTAAGTGTTACAAGTACTATAATCTCTTTTCAAGTTCATATCCTCAAGTGATCAAATCGATAACCTTTTTTCTTGTGCATTAATTTGTAGAGGCTACTCCTAAGGGAATTCTCAAGCTTATGGACATTGATGGATTGGCCATTCGCCATGTTAAAAGTCACTTGCAGGTTTGATATTGTTCATTACTCAATTATCAAATAATGTTAAACTTTGATAATCATGATCCTCATTATCTAGAATGTAGAATCTCTATTTAATCAAAGCCCTTTGTTAATGTCCTTTTTCCAGAAATATCGAATTGCCAGACACATTCCAGAATCTGCTGAAGGTATATGTTGTGTTTAAGAACAATTAAAGAACAACTACTTATAAATGTTTTCTTTGTTTTGGGATTCGGAAGATTTTTCAAGTAAACGATACAAAATTGAGACTAGAATAGACATTGTTACATATCTCAATTACATTTTTCCTTTAAAGATTAGCTTTAGATAATTGGCATAACGTTTGTTGGGGTCTTAATAAATTTGATAAATATATGCAGGGAAATGTAAGAGTGATCAGAGGACAACTGATATGAATGCAATAGCAACGCTTGACCCAAAAACGTAAGCTCCCACGCATCATCTATAATTTTTCTTACAAACAAAACAAGCATCTAACAAGTCTTATCTTCTTGTCCTTGAATGATCCTCATCTGACAGAGGAATGCAGCTTGTGGAGACATTGCGTCTGCAACTAGACGTACAGAAGCGCCTTCATGAACAACTGGAGGTACCACCAGACTTTTTTTCTTTACAATATCCATTTCAATTGATCATCATCTGATCATAATTCTATGACTCATCATCTGGCTTAGGTGCAAAGAAATCTGCAGTTGCACATTGAAGAACAAGGGAGGCAGCTGAAACAGATGTTAGACCAGCAGCAAGTAGTGACAAACAAGTCTCTTGTTGATACACACAACTTGGATGTCTTAACACAAGATAATTCACCGAATCATGCCCTTAAAGATGCATTTGTCTTCAATGTAGAAGGTTTCAAGGATTCCCATTACTCTTCAAATGTAATATGCTAAATATGTCATCCCAATTTTACATCATTCATGTCATCAGATTTATCGAACAAATTTTGTTGATCAAACAATAATAATAATAACAATACAATTAGGCCGTTAGCATGTCCTAGAACTTGCTGGCTTTCTTCATGAACAATAACAAGAAGCCCATTGATAATGAACACTAAAACTTGAAGGGGAACCATAGTTCCGCAGATATGGGGGCATGGAACCTTCGATGATTCCCTCGACCATTTGTGTAACCTTTTCCATTGAAGGTCTCAGAGAAGCATCCTCTTGAATGCACCAAAGTGCTACCTTCTCTACAACATCACACCAAAGCTATACACATCAACTTTGACTGTGATGGAGGCTTTCCTGAACCATTCCAGAACAAAGTACCCGATTGTCCCTCTTATGCCAGTGCGGGCTGCTCAGGTTTGATCTGCCAGCAGAAGTTTTGCTAACCCGAAATCAGATATTCTAGCTGTGAAGTACTCATCCAATAGTATGTTTTGAGGCTTGATGTCGCAGTGGATGATCTGAGTGCTATGCTCTTCGTGCAAGCACATCAAGCCTCTCGCGATGCCAAGGACAATCTGTACTCTTTGGTTCCAGTTTGGCCTGGATATTCCAAACAGGAAGCTTGCAAGAGAGCCATTGCTCATGTACTCGTACACCAGAAGCCAGTGCTCTCCCTCATCACAAAAACCAAGCAAACCGACTAGATTCTTGTGGTGTGTCTGGCCAATCACACTCACCTCAGTTTTGAATTCCTTCTCTCTTTCATGTTCCATCTTGTCTAGCTTTTTGACCACAACGAATCTCCTAGCGTCTGATAATATAACACCTTTATAAACGGTTCGAAAAGCACCTCTACCCAATACTTGCTTGAAGCCTCCGGTTGCTTCTTCGTGCTCTTTGTATGAATAGCTTCTTATATTTGCTCCTGGGACACTTGAAAATGACTGAAGAAACCTTTTATGATATGAGAAGTAAACAGCTAAAAAGATTGCTAATATGAGAAGTATATTGAGAAACACAGAGCTTCCAAGTAGTAGTGACACAACAAGGACTAAAGTTGATTGATCTTTCTTTCCTTCAAGGAGATTAAAATCACCATCTTTAGGTACCTAGAGGAGAGCTATTCTATTCAGTATTCACACTTGTGCTTGTTCTTCCATTTGATAGAGGATATTTCTTCTTCCAGCAATGATTGTCATTATAAATTGCTGCTGCACAGAAACAGTCTTCACACATCTGCCCGGTCACCCCATTTCCCGTGTGGTGATCATAATCCAATAATGGCCAATCGGTGTTATTAAGCCTTTTAAATTCTACCAGCTTTGAAAATTTGGTTTACAACCTTGTTGAGGGTCAGATGGATGGACAAGCATAATTCTCTGGAGTCTGGACATTAGCATTTGTTTGTACACAAAGGCTGTTGTAACCACAAGCTCCACTGCCAACATCACCTGTGATTGCAAGGCAAATATCTTCTGGAAGTTGTTGGACAATGCAAATATCTTCAGCATTAGCATTAAATGAGTATCTTAAAGCTGTTTGGTAGTAAAACTCGACAAAAGCTTTAAACACACTTTAGGAGTACAATGTTCTCGAATCAATATCAAAACTTCTTTTTAAGGAAAATAAATTTTACTGGAATTTCACAAAGAAGGTATATTTCTCGAAAATCAGCCTCATTGGAGTGAATAATGATTCATTTTTGTGAACTATAACTATTAACTATAACCAATGACCTGATATATTGGACTTGACAAAGCAGGAAGAGGACTTAGGGCCCCACATTGCTTGCATTACAACCAATAACATCAACATTTTCTTCCCGACAATTCAGACATGAGAGAATTAAACAGTTGTTTTCTCTTTAGTTCAGAGAAACTTGTGCAAATGTTCAATTGCATTAGAGGATTTATAATACACAAGCAATGGACAGAACAAAACCATATGACCGAGTCATGTCCTGTTGGCTTTCCCTGATCTAATTCTTGTAATGAAGACAAAAATTTAATGTCAAAATCAAGTCTTAAACATAAATTGCTAATGTACTGTCGTGTAGAAATGCATACGTTTGACTTGCTAATGTCAACTATTGCTCAAAAGGAAAACTCAACATTGACCAAATCCATAAAAGACAAAACTTGCATAATTCAGTTGTTTTTCTTGATGGGTAAAGCAGAAGAAGCGCGCCCTGATTTTCAGTCTACAAACTCTTCTAAATTCCAATTCCAGACTCCAGACTCCAGACTCCAGCCTCCAGCCTCCAGCCTCCAGCCTCCAGCACAGGTGTAAATCACAATACTTCAGTTTCTGGACTTACCACCACCTCTTCCACGGCTATGCCCACCTCTTCCATGGCCATGCCCACCGCCTTTTCCTCCACGATTCTTGCCACTGCCACCACTTAATGCTTTATTGGCATCCAGCTTTATTTTCATGTCTTCAGGCAAGGGAAGTATATGATCCACACACTTCCTAAAGCTGAAATCGTCAACAGAATCATCATCTCTAATTAGGAAAAAGCACCTACTTTTCCACACTGGATGATATCGGACTTGGAAAGCTTGGATCCCTCCACCAATCTTTTTATCAGGTTCTGAGTGACCTTCTTCAAGCAACTTCAACAACACCATTTGCTCATACTGAAACACAAACCAATAATCAAGCTTAAGTTTAGTAAACAGAAGTATGCATACAAAATCATAAAAGAGTGAACTACCCGATTGACTAATGCTTGCTGTATGTTTTAGTTTTAGCAAGGGTCACTGCCACTTGCATGCCAAATAATAATTAAGAAATTTATGGATTAGAAGCTGAGTCTAACATAAAAGGAACCAATTCATTTCCTTCTTCATTATATGTGGTAAGATTTGAACCCATGATCTACTCCTATCCTTTATCCATGACAAACTATACCACTAGCGTAATCCCTCTAGTTTCTCAACAAACTACAGTCAAATATCAATTATCTATTCCAATCAGGGAAATATAAAATAAAAAGAACCAGTCATGTGATTGTGAAGTTTGTTCCAAAGTAAAAGACAACTATTTGACATCATAAAAAAGCTACCAATAAACTGTAATGATTGTGATTATTGCTTGAAACAATCCCCCATCCATCAAATACTAATGACATTGTACATCTAAAGTGGAATAGTTATAGGAAAGAGGAATTCACACACCTACGCTACAATTGCAGCCAATGCTTAACTCCCAAAATCTTACATTACTGAAATTGCATGTTAACTTAACAACAGAGTTTTCACACACCACGAACATGGAACATGCACATCACAACTCTAACATATTCCTCCTCCATTTTACAAATTTCGCTAAAAGATATTTATTTTAGGAAGAGGAATGCCATATCTCTGTTTCCATAAGAGGCAGTATGTGGTATTTGACACTCTTGTACTTGCTGCTTAATACACACAAACATACATATATATATGAAATCAATCCAGCAAACAGAACCACTAAAATAAATGATAATAAAACATTTTCTTTTATATCTAAAAAAACATTTATGTTATGAAGTTTGGCCTTAACTTTGAAAGAATAATTTATTCAAGTTTCAATTTCTTTTTAATTTAACAGAAAAAGTTTGCTTCAATAGTGTATCTTATCGTGCTATCAAGAAGAGTGATGTCAATAGTTTAGCAAAACCAAGCAATAGCTATATAAGTTATATAGTCCATCCATATTAATACTTCATTTCAACCAATTTTTGAAGCTTAAATTATATAATACCTTATTGACGTTCACATTGGGAGGCCAATAGTGAAGAAACTTGTACAAGTAATCAAACATCTCAACAGACGACCCGAACTGCTTCGGGCCCAAACTGACTGGACGACTGGGTTGGTCCAGCTTCTTCTCCAACCGCTCCTCCTCCACCGACTTGTCGTTCTCATCGACCTTCTGCTTCTTGGCACCGTCATTTTCTTCCTCGTCTTCTCTCACTCGCTTAGGATTCGATTCGCCATTTGTCACCGAGTCTCCTCCTTCAAGTTCCATGTCTTCAGTGGCTGTGTTGGTCTCGTTAGGTTGTTGTTTCACTGCCTCCTCCGTCATGTCGAAATGGAAGATGCACAACTCTAAAACCCTGACTTTTTAATGCACTGCATGAGAAATTAAATTGGACCATATTTTAGGAAATTATCTAAAAGATCCTTAGTTTGTAATATTGGTCACAAACCATCCTCTACTTTCGTTTATTGCCAAAAACAATACCCTGCTCTATTCACATAAGTTTGAATTGTGGCTAAAAGACCATTTTGCCCTTCAATATAAAATAAATAAAAAATAAAAGAGGATCTTCAACGTCCATCTCTAATGTTGCTTGTTTTGGTGATTACTTAAACAAATGAATTTGCTTCTGCTAATTGTGTGTGTATAAATATATATATATATATATATATATATATATATATGTATATATATATATGTATATATATATATATATATGTATCATGAAGAAGAGGATCTAGAAAACTTAAACACAAGTTTACAATGAATTTATACTGTCACAAAATCAACAGCTCATCAATTGTGTTATGAAGATGATGAAATGGTCCTCTCACTGTATATACATATATATACATATATATATATATATATATATATATATTATTAAAGCCTGGCTCAAGTGCATTATTTCTTTCTTTTTTGCAATTAACCCTTTTAAATGAAAATACTGCCCTGTAATGCATACAAATAGAGAGAAGAAATAAAACAAGACCAAACATCCTTCAAAAGGTTAATCAAAGAACTATAACCAGAACAAATAAATAAATAAGACAAAATCAGATTTTTACATGAGTATCAAAAACTTAAAAGGCTAAAACCATGACATACAAATAAAAGCCATATTAATATACAAGCTTCAGGAGAACATACAGTTAGATTCAGACAGAACAAGATTTAGTTTTTCAATCAGAGACAATCAGAAACCATAAACAATTACAAGCAAGCTATTTTCGTTGACACCCATTTCAGATTCAATGAAAAAATGATACACTTAAATGTATATAGAGAGAAAGATTGCACCTTGGAGTAGACTGAGATGTGACCGTGAGAGAAAGAGAGAAACACGGCGACTATGACAATAGGAGCGACGGCGACGGTGACAAGAGGAGTTCACCGTTGAGTAGCGGCGAGAGTGTGAATTGTTTGTTACCGTGAGGCGTGCGAGAAAGCGTTAGGGTTTGATGACTGAACTATCTGAGTTTTCTGTAGGGTTTTCTTTTTTATATATCGGAAAAGAAAATATTACATAAATGTCCTTAATAAATTGTGAAATTATATATTTACCCTCGGTAATCATGTCAACCTAAGACACGACGCGACAATATGAACAAGACCCGTTTATTAAACCAGTTAAACGGATTGATAAATTATTGAGACGACCCATTTGTCCTCAACCCAAACCCATAATAATCATATCTTGTTCGTATTGACTCGTTGTGTCATGACCCAAATTGTCACCCCTAGGGGGAGGCTGGGTTTCCCGAATGCTGCCGGTGGAAACATTGCGTCTGTAACTAGATATCCAGAAGCGCCTTCATGAACAACCGGAGGTACCACCAAACTATTTCTTTACAATATCCATTTCAATCAATCATAATCTATATATGAAGGATATCATCTGATTATTATTCTACGAATCATCTGGTTTTATAGGTGCAAAGAAATCTACAGTTGCAAATTGAAGAACAAAGGAGGCAGCTGAAACAGATTTTAGACCAGCTGCTAGTAAAGACAAACAAGTCTATTATTGATACACACAACTTGGATGTCTTAACACAAGATTATTCACCCAATCACGCCCTTAAAGATGCATTTGTCTTCAATGTAGAACGTTTCAAGGATTCTCATTACTCTTCAAATGTATTATGCTAAATATGTCATCCCAACTTTACATCATTCGTGTCATCAGATTTATTGAACAAATTTTGCCCGTCTGTGTAAGCACAATTCCTTCTTATGACCTGAAAATTAATACAGTATACAGAACTATCACATCCCAATAAGTTTTGTTTTTTTAATCCAAGATAAATGTTTTTTTGGACAAGATTGCCCTTATCTACCTTTTCACTTTATTCTCTGACACAACTTTTTCTTTCTCTTTCATAAGTTCTTTTTGTCATGTTTTTCTCTAAAACTTTGTTTCTTATCTTTTCTCTTTAAAATATTGTTCTCCTCGTCGAAACGATTCCAACGATATATTACGGGCGAAAATCGGATATCATTTGCCCCCTCAAAAGTCCTTTGAAAGTATTTCGTTTCACGCTGAAATCTTTACACGCTAAAATCTTTACACGCTGAAATATGAATATGATTACACGATAGAAATCTTTACACGCTAAAATGTTAACATGATTACACGCTGAAAATCTTTACACGCTGAAATGCATCTTTACACGCTAAAATTATAAAAGAATTACATGCTAAAATTACATTTCAACGTGCAATGTTTCTGGAAACTTCTAATTTTCTATTTTTCAATTTCTCTTCCAATTTTCAATTTTCTAAAAAATAAAATAATTTTTTTTTCAAACCTCCATTGATGAAGATCTATTCGATCTCCATCAATGGAGGTCGAACAGACCTCCATCAATGGAGGTCGAACAAACCTCCACATATAGAGGTCTGGAATAGACCTCCATTGATGGAGGCGATGAAGATGATTAAAAAAAAGTTGTTATCCTTACGTGTGATATTTGCACTAAGGGTATTTTGGTCTAAAATCATTTCTCTTTGATAAAAAAAAAAGTTATTGAGAAATGATATTTTTGTATACTCGCTTAATTTTTGGGCTATTTATGATTATGGCTCTTTTGTTAATCAAACAATAATAATAATAACAATACAATTAAGCTGTTAACATGTCCTAGAACTTGTTAGCTTTCTTTATGAACAATAACAAAAAGCTCATTGACAATGAACACTAAAACTTGAAGGGGAACCAAGTTCCATGGATATGGGGGCACGGAAACTTCGATGACTCCCTCGAGCATTTGTGTAACCTTTTTCATTGAAGGTCTCAGAGAAGCATCCTCTTGAATGCACCAAAGTGCTACCTTCACTGCTCTCTCTACCCTTTTCATGTCATTGCTTGCCTCTTCATCATTTTCTGTCAATTTTTCTAGTTGTTTTCCTTTGTAGCATTCATAAATCCAATCCATGAGTGCCTCCTCTTCTTGGTTTCCCATAGAAAATGCAACACTTGACTTGCAACAAATGATCTCCAACAACATCACACCGAAGCTATACACATCAACTTTCACTGTGATGGTGGCTTTCCTGAACCATTCCGGAGCAAAGTACCCAATTGTCCCTCTTATGCCAGTGCGAGCTGCTCGGGTTTGATCCGCCAACAGAAGTTTTGCTAACCCGAAATCAGATATTCTAGCTGTGAAGCACTCATCCAATAGTATGTTTTGAGGCTTGATGTCGCAGTGGATGATCTGAGTGCTACACTCTTCGTGCAAGTACATTAAGCCTCTCGCGATGCCTAGGACAATCTGTACTCTTTGGTTCCAGTTTGGCCTGGATATTCCAAACAGGAAGCTTGCAAGAGAGCCATTACTCATGTACTCATACACCAGAAGCCGGTGCTCTCCCTCATCACAAAAACCAAGCAAACGGACTAGATTCTTGTGGTGTGTCTGGCCAATCACACTCACCTCCGTTTTGAATTCCCTCTCTCCTTCATGTTCCATCTTGTCTAGCTTCTTGACTGCAACGAATCTCTTAGCGTCTGATCTTATGACACCTTTATAAACGGTTCCAAAAGCACCTTTACCCAATACTTGCTTGAAGCCTCCGGTTGCTTCTTCGAGCTCTTTGTATGTATAGCTTCTTAGATTTCCTCCAGAGACACTTGAAAATGACTGAAGAAGCCATTTATGATATGAGAAATAAACGGCTAAAAAGATTGCTAATATCAGAAAGATATTGAGAAACACAGAGCTTCCAAGTAGTACTGACACAATAAGGATTAAAGTTGATTGATCTTTCTTTTCTTCAAAGAGCCTGAAAGCGCCATCTTTGGGTACCTTGAGGAGAGCTATTCGATTCACACTTGTACTTGATCTTCCATTTGATAGAGGATATTTCTTCTTCCAACAATGGTTGCCATTATAAATTGCTGCTGCACAGAAACAATCTTCACGGCATAACTGTTCACACATCTTCTCGGTCACAGCATTTCCTGTTTGAAGATCATAATCCGAAAATGGCCAATCAGTGTTATTAAGTCTTTTAATTCTACCAGCTTTGGATTTGCTTCCCATCCATTTTCCAGGCAGGTGGGCAGCGGAAAATTCGGTTTACAACCTTTTTCTTTGTCCAGTGAGTTCACATAAGAATAATTTTCTGGGCATAAGCAATTCTTCTCTCCGTTTGTTTGTAGACAATAGCTGTTGTAACCACAAGCTCCACTGCCAACATCACCTGTGATTGCAAAGCAGATATCTTCTGGATATTTTCTGACAGTTCTCCAGGAAAGATTGCATTTTTCTTCCTTAGAATAACTGTACTGCCTGAAGACTCCATCATAATCAATCCTAGCAAGGTGATAGAAATTTTGCATTGGACTCATGTCCACATTTGTCAGATTGAAGATCCTGTTGGTTCCTTGAGTTTCTTTCAAGTAAATGTATCCAGCCTTGTCACAGACCAACTGAGGTTTAGTATTCACTGTCCCGCTCGCCCAATAAGGAGCATAAATAGATTCAGTCGATTCAGATATAGGGTAAAGCACAAGGTTTCCATCATCCTGCAAACGAAACTGGAAGCGCCCGTCAGAATAGTTTCCAGGGGTTCGGCGAGAAGTGAGATGAGTAGGCATATCAAGTATCTGCCCAGGCAAGATTGTATCAGTAGGCTCCTTGAAACTCTGCCAGATGGGTTTAGAATTTCCATCTAAAAGCACAAAGTTCCCATCATCTTGCATAGCAGCTGAGCTGGACTTGCTATTGCCTTCAGGCCTCTTCCATGACTCCTTGCCTTGAGGATCATAAAGTACAAGCGCACCGTTGTTGGTCAGCTTGACCTGAGACCCTCTCCATGCTGGATCGTTACCATTTGCAGACCAAACTATAGTTTTGTCTGGCACTTTCTCAAACCATATGGCAAGCAAGAAGTGATCAGGATTTTCATCAAGCTTACGAAATCCGAAGGCAAATTCCCCAGAAGATGATATCCATGGAAGAGAGTCCTCAGAGGCACGCATGGAGGTTTCCAAGTTAATATTTGCAGTTAGAGCAACAGTTGGAAGTAGTAGCAGCAAGAAGCTGAGATGGAGAAGTGCAGAAATACCCATCACCATTGGATTGGATTACATGCTAGAGAAGATTTTAATATATAGAAATTTCAAGCATAGACTTATTCTCTTTGTGTTGCGTATGTTGTCAATTTTCAGTACTTTCTTTATTAAACATCTCCAGGTTGACCTTTGTACTCAAATTTAGACCTATTCAAATGGAAAAAGAGAGGAAAATTCAACTTTTATTTATTTATTTATATTCTATGTGCTAGAACATTTAAGTCAACCATATTAGGGAGAAAATTCTTATGTAATTTACCTCTGGATTTCCTTTGACTTTTTAGTAGTACCGTACAATTATTTAAGTTTGATTTTTCAACTGGCAGACTCTTTCAATAATCAGAGTTGCTTGTAGAAGGGAGAACCGTGTTTCCCAGAAGAGTTTGAAAATAAATCAGCATGCAACTCAGATACATGTTGAAATTTGTCAGCAACACAAGCATTAGATAGCTGTTTGGTGGTACAACTTCATAAAATATTTAAACACACTCGAAAGAGTACGATGTTTGCAGATTCTTAGAAAGGAAAATAAATTTTACTATTAGTTCTATCTGGTCCCAACAATTGAGACGTGAAGTATACATTTGTAGTTCTCTTTAATCCAGAGAAACATGTGCAAAGGTTCGATTGCATTACAGGGTCTAAAAAAGACAACAACCAATCTTACAGAACAAAACAAGATAGCTGTGCCGGTACATTTTTGGCTTACCCTTATCTAATTCATATAATGATGACAAAAATTTTAGGTCAAAATCAAGTCTTGAACATAAATTGCTCATTTACAGTAGTGAAGATATGCATACATTATGGCCGATGAGAGTATGAGACGGAAAGCATTTGCTTCTCTACCAGCCATGAGATGCATATGTTAGCTTTATAGATTAGCTGTGACAATCAAAGCCCGTTGCCCGTGAACAATTTGCGCCAAAAGAGTAAGCAAAAACTCTTGGAATATGCTCCTTTCACACTCCATTTTTTCCATGTGCTCATCGTCGAAAGCATGATCATCAACTATTCAGCAATCTCCCCTTCCTCCAATTCCTCCTCCCCAAAGTAACCTCCACTCATATTTGAAACATCTACACCTGCTTCCTTGGCAAATATACCTTCGAAATCAAGAAAGTCATCAGGATTAATTTCAGCAAAGAGATTTGAATATGCATCTATCAAGCCTTGATCAAAATCAAACATGTCTTCAGACACTCCTGGTTCATCAGCCTTTGGGCTGGAATGAGAACCGTTGCCTGCTACCATTCTTGTAAATGAAGGGCTGTCGGAGTTATTTGATACCTTTTCAGACATCCTATCTTGATTGGAGTTCCGAGGTCCTTGACTTGATTTTACAGGCTTCATAAGATCAAGGACCCTAGTATCCGAAGTGCTAACATCCTCTTCTATTTCCTCCTCCCTAAAGGCAATACCTTTAGGACTTTCATAAACAATGCTTACAGGATCCGAGAGCATAGATTGTCGAGTGACAGGTTGGGAATCTTTAACAACCTCAAAATCATAGCTGTGTGAAGAGAGAAAAACATATATAATGGGGTACTCTAGAATGACTACATTGGATAATTGTTGTCTTATTGGGGACTTTATGTCCAACTCCCGGAAAGGTGATTTTGGCCCCTGCAACAACAGCAAAAATGAAAATTAGATCTTGCCTAAATAGGAAACTTCCAGTATGAAGATTCAAAAAGGTAAAAATCAAATAGCTGTGGAACTTTAGAAGATTTGGTAGGTTCACATTCCAACACATCCCAATCTATTAAGCACCATTACCACCCATAATCCAAGTAAAGAAAATCCCAGAAACAACGATATATCATGGCAGCTGAGCAAGACAAAGAAAATTGCAACCCGGATAAGATACAGAGACGAAGCACCATCAGCACCAGTGAACATTAAACAATAAAGCACAGTAAACAGAGTCTAAGGAAGATAAATAAAAAAAAGAATTACACAAAATAAATGAGCTAGTGCTACTGGTGTTTGCTTGTGGCGCTGCAAAGCCATAGCTTGAGTCCGACCATGTGTAGATTACTGCTGACTGAACCAAAATCTTGGTCATATACTAACCTAAGCAAAACCCCTTAAAGTAGTATTGGGACAAGATGTTCAACCTTGATGGATCCCAATACGATTTAACAAACAACTAGGATATATTAAGACAAAAGAAAAACCTTGGGATATTTGTGAATGAAAAACTTGAGGCAATCCAGCTGCTCCTCACAGAACTGGCTAAGCTGATGATTACTTGGACCATGTTTTAGATGCTTCTCGATTACAGAGTAGAGGGTCGTGTCTTCGTGCACTCTGCACCAAGACTTAAATGCGTTAGTTCTTTAATCATATATTAAAATTAAACATAAAACACAATAGATATATATATATATATATAGCAAGCTTAAAGAGAAAAGAGAATTACTAAGACAGGATAGTTTCCCCAAAGATAGAACATGGTAGGTAAAGCTCACCCATGGTCAATTAAAACAACATCTGTTGAGTGAAATCGCCATTCAATTGTCCACGAGATCAACTTCTTCCTAGAAAATATCAGATTAAAAGTTAAAATTGACTCAAAACTTGAAAGCAGCTTCATGACGAGCTGCCAATAACCTGATGCCTCGTGGTAGATATGAGTATAATTTTCAGGGAATAATCGAAACATGCAATGTTCTATTAAATGAAGACCAAAAAGCCTACTTTATTGGTCATTTCCATCCCGACAAAACATATAAACATTTCAATCAATTTTTTTTTTAAATAATGAAATGGAGACTTCGATTTGATGTAGCACACAAATGCACTGCAGAATCCGAACAACCTACAATAATATTCCCACCGACTTCCAGAACAAAATCTAGATGATAAATTGTTTCCTCCAAAAACAGAAAAAGACGCAGACATCATCATAACAATGAATAACAGCTCATGGGGACACTATTTGGGACCAATGTCCTTGAGTGCACAGATCTGCTCCTCACCCATTTCATTCATCACAGACACAACCAGATCCTTACCCTCACCAAAACCATCCTTGATCTGGGACAGAAGGCTGTCATCAGTTGGTAGCCTCATATCATCTTTAGTGTTACCATTTTCAGTCAGCAAACTCACAAATCCATCCTCAGAAATATCAATCAGCTGATAGTCAGTACGATTGACAAGACTCATGAGGAACATCACAGTTACGAGAAGAGGGAACAATATCTTCTCTTGAAGACTAATTTGATACTCTTGAAGACTACTTTGATACAAAGAGATAAAACAACCGAATTTTTGAAAATAAGAAGTGAAAGAAAGTACCTTTGATCATATCGAGTTTGATTTTTTTCCCTCCTAGTCATTCCAGTGGGGAGGAAAAGAACTTTAGTCCTCCGAGAACCGGCAGCGCTCTTGAGACTGCGAAGATTGTAAGGCAGTTTGAAATAAGGAAACCCAGAAGCAGCCCCACACAATTTACCTCTCAATCTCTCAGCAGATTCGGCTACCCTCTTCGTCTCCTCCAACAAATTATAATCTACAACATAATATTTAATTTAATTTCCCAGCCAACTTCAGCAACCATAAAATCACAGTTCAAAACATAATAAAGAGAAAAAATTTCTATCTTAAAATTTAAGAAAATTGAAAGGGAGTACCAGAAAGGAGGATGCTTTCGTCGAAGCGAGAGAGAGGGACGAAGTGGGTGAGGCTTCTCTTGCCAGAGCAAGCAGTCCGTTGCTTGTGAGATTTCACGCATGGAAGACTACATGTCCTGATTGAGCAACCTGGGCAATTGTATTTCGATGCCTTCTCTTTGCATTCTTCACATAATATAGCTTCCTCTTCTTTTTTGGTTTTGGAATTTTGGTCCTCCATTTTCGCGAGAGAGAGAGAGAGCGCGCTTTGTTGAGGGGGTTTTAGGGTTTATGAGGATTGACTATCAATATTTATATGATACAAATATTTGTTATTAAAAGAAAAAAAAAAATTGTGTGAGTGGATTTAATTATAAATAAAAAGGTAATACGTTTACATAAAATCATTAAAAAAAACATTCAATAAATTTAAATTAATTTTAAAGTTTCTCAAAACATATCCAAAATTCTGTGAGAAATCAATCGTGCCAAAAAAAAAATTTTAAAAAAAATTAAAGGGATGATATTTACTTATTCGGGATAGATATTTAAACCCCAGATATAGAATTTGATCTCCCGACAAACCTATTATGCATATCAATATATCCTTCCTTGTATGAAGTAGAGAGCACGTATAGCATATTAAAAAAAGCACATGGAGCATGTTGAACAATATTATATCTAATTTTTTTTGAAAGAATATTATATCTAAATTAAATAACCTAAATTTTCATAGCTCGAAGGGAACCATATCCAATTTTGTACACACGTCAATGCCTCCAAGGTGTCCCACAACCAAAACCCAACAATTCAATCAAAAGCCAAACCCAAATCATTTCATAATAAGTTTTGAGTAAATAATTAACTATACAAGTAAATTGTTCTTGTCATAATAAATTAATTAATTGAAATCAGATTGCTCCTAACAAATTTGTGTATAACTTTATTTTAATAAATTAATTAAGAACATAAATCGAAATTAGAGAGATACGTCATACATATATAAACAGACAAATCTCTTTTATTCCGGTGTATAAAATGAATAAATATGTATAACAATACAATGATGAAATGATACAAATAATAATAATTATAGTTAAATATCCTCTCAAACTCTGATCAGTAATCCATTGAAAAAAAAAAACTCAAATCAAAACCAATAACAGTTTAATGATTCAGAGATATAGAGTGTGAACAATTAATCTAAATTAGGAAAATGAAAAAGATATCAAAAAAAAAAATCTCATTATCTCCAATTCCTTACACTACAAAACAAACCCAGAAACTGATTGAAAATTTTAAACTAATGGGGTTCACATTTCACAAAATGTCGTGTGTGCTCGAAATGATAGACACCCATCAATTTCAAAAATATGTCCAACTGAAAAAAAGAAATAAATAACTGTTTTGATTGATGAGAAATTGTTCAGCGAATGGAGAGAGTTTGTGAGGGGTTTTCAACAGACTGCGACGAAGCAAGAACTTACCGTGAGAAGCTTCGCCGATGACGGTAACGTGCTGCGTTAATGGAAGCGAGCAGCGGCAGAAGACGTGCCGTGTTGACGGCGACGAGAGGGTATATGTGATGGCCGATGAGAGATGAGAAAAGAGGCGGTGACTGGTGAGCAGAGATGAGAGAGGCTGAGAAGGTTTTGAAAAAAAAAACCCTATTTTTGTTTTTTACGCGGGTCATTTGCGGGTTTCAAATAAGCTTCGTCTAAACCCCTAACCAACCCGCAAATGACGAGGGTTTTTAAAAACCCTTAAATTCCGGGCTTTTTTTAATGATCTGGTCCACATTGTGCAGGTAAGGGATAGACCCTCTGGATCCGGCCCTTTTTGCCGTCCCTAATTTGAATATACTATATTGAACTTTATTGTATTAAATTTAGTGTTATGTTATGTTTGGTATTTTTGATGAATAAAATGATTATATTATTTGATTGTAATATTTAAATCCAAGATGAACATCACTTTTTTGAGGTGCACCATGCCTTCCACGTCAGTGATGGGGTGTTTGAGTCTTATTATATACATTTTATAAACACGTGTAATGACTAATGGGTAGGGATAACAACTAGTCGGATCGGATTGGATTAGAGGTGCACCATACTCGAAACCCGATTTGTAAAGTTGACCCGAACCCGACTAGTGTCCCAAATGAGTTTTCGTTTTCTGCCCAAAATCTGACCCGAAAAGACCATTAAATATACAAATTATTTTATCATATAATTGAATTTTAGGATATTTATTTAAACTTTAACATTAAATTAAAAATATATATATACAATTTTTTTCCTTTTTAATTTGAAATTTAAATATGCACTTAAATTGCATACATAAATTTAAATTTAATAGAACACAACATAAGTTTAATAAACTTTAAATTAAAATATAAAATATAATTAGATAAAAAGACAAGAAGATTAGATATTTTTTTCCTTTATATTTTAAAAAATAATTACATAAATACCAGGTCAAACGGGACATGTCAGGTTATAAACGGTTGATATATACCCGATCCGATAAAATTTTTTTGACTCAAACTCGACATGAACCCCGTTTTAAATGCTCCAAACACACCCCGCCGATTTGGGACGGGTCAGGAATTTTTACCATCCTTAATAATGAATTTTCTTCCCGATATGGTCACACATTTAGCGCGGAACATTTGATGGGTCCTAACATATCCCTAACCCAATGAGATATTAAATATTTAAAATTTAAAATATATGGGAGGATGTCAAAAAGGTTGAACCGTCACTTTCTTTTTAGAAGTCTATAAAAGTACACAAACTAGTTGCAATATTAGAAAGTAAAAAATATGATGTCCTTTTCAAGATATATACCGCTCATTAAGAGACAACCATACAACTTAATTGGGGTTTCTAATTTTTATTTTAATCTAATACCAATCGAATCACGGTTTATCCAGACTTAACGAAATCAATCCCTAAAATAAATATGGTGTGGAATGTAACTTCCTGAGTTGTGAAGAAATTTACCCCACACTTTACTATTTAATATAAAAAAAAGAAAAGAAAAAAAGATGAGACTCACACTTCTATTATCAAAGTAAATGTTATGTGCACAACCAATTTAATAAGATTCAATGTAATTAGTGTTTGCATTTAAGTACTCGGAATCTAGAAAGAAGTTAATCTAACTGATAGCTTTGTTGCTATTCCCTCTCACCTTATAATTGACATAAATTATACTTTACGCAATCGTTTGGTTTCAATTGATTATTAAATAATCTAGAATTAATTATTATTATTATCTCTTAATTAAAGCAAAAGCAAAAGAAAAAGAAGTGAAAAGAAGAAACTATGGGTTGGGTTGACGCCAATAAGAATTGTACACGTAATCCACAGATCTAGTTAGCGAAACAAATCTCATATAGCGGGCAAGTCACGTTCACGCAAATTTATTATAATTGTTATTTGCTTTATATACACAGTAACTTTTTGTTTTATTTTTTAGATCGAAAACAACAACACAACATAAAAACCAAACCAAAGCAAACACTCAGATCTTAAGCTAACCCCCCTCCTATCCTCTCTTTTTGTTTTCTCTCTGTTTCTATCTGCTTTTCCAGGTATATTTTCTGTTGCTATTTATTTATTATTTATTTATTTTGAAGAAATTATATTGTAATTTTGCAGATCGTTAGGATTTCAGCTTGTTTGTTTGTTCGTTTGTTCGTTCGTGTGTTCTATTTGGTTTCAGCTTTAGTTGATTTGATCTGGGATTGTTTCAGATCCATTTTCTATGACTTATATCAAAATTTTCGTTTTTTAAGGCTTTCATTGTTAGATCTAATACTCAATTGCAGGTAAGTGTTAGAATATCAAGTTTCTATTTTGATGACTGACCCATGTTTACTGGTAGGGTTCAGATACTAGATTGCGTAAATGGTGCTAAAGATTCTAGTAGGAGCAATCATATTGCTTGTTTTTAATATATTTTTTCTCTTATAACTGATGCGAGCATATCAATTTTTGCATTAATGGGTTGTTAGATGCCCGTGTTGGACTTCAATATAGGGAAATGATGATTTTTCGAGACATTTGGATCTTTTAGCGATATATCAGATGCAATTTTATATGAAATTGTATTTGGAATGCTAGTTATGTTTGTAATGTGTAGGTTTTTATTATTTAGATATTCAAGAATCGAACATTATCTGGCATGAGAAGGGTAAAATGGATTTGATAACATTCAGTCCGTTTGTTGTTTCTTCTGGTTTGACACGCTGTCAATGGTGCCGTTTTAAGTGGTTTCTGTTTGTATATGCAGCGGTGTCTGTCCCAATTGTATCAAATTATGTGGAGGTTCAAACCATTTATGCATAAAGAGCCAACTGGGCTCGAAGGTCGGGCTGTTGATGTTGGCAATCTCAAAATTCATATCCGGAATGTCATTGCTGAGGGAGGGTTCTCGTGTGTCTACTTAGCTCTTGATGCTAAACATGCATCGAAGCAGTATGCATTGAAGCACATGATATGCAATGATGAAGAATCCTTGGAACTGGTGATGAAGGAGATATCTGTGATGAAATCTCTTAAAGGACATCCCAATGTAGTCACACTCCATGCCCATACCATCACAGATATGGGGAGGACAAAGGAGGCTCTCCTTGTGATGGAATTTTGTGACAAGTCCCTGGTTAATGTGTTGGAGAACAGAGGGGCTGGATATTTTGAGGAGAAACAGGTTCTTTCAATCTTCAGGGATGTGTGCAATGCTGTCTTTGCAATGCATTGCCAGTCTCCACCCATTGCTCACAGGTAATGATACTATAAACCTGGCTGTAGTTTCTAAAGCTTAAATTCTTTCGATTTGTGGAGTTTTGTATAGAACATGTTAATTTATTATTTGCAACACCTTTAATACATTTAATATATTTTCTGTATGAAAGTTCTGTTAAAAATCTGGCTGTAAACTATGATGGGTATAGCATGAGCTTGATTCCTGATCGACCTTTGTTTAGTCAGTCACATTATATGCCTTTGCTAATTAAGTGACATCTCATTATCATCACTGTTGTTATTCCTTTGTTATTAAGATGCACACATGTTGTTTCAACTCTACATTTTGTTCCTGTAAAACTGAAGAGAAAGGAATTTACCTTTCGTCTTATAGATGGTAGAGACTATTCTTTTTGCTTTGTTTTGCTTAATCTCGTGTCTTTTTAAGAATTTTTATTAGTTCTTTTTCATACATTTTTTTTTTCAGAGACTTGAAGGCTGAGAATCTTCTTTTGGGGGTTGATGGTTTATGGAAATTGTGCGATTTTGGTAGCACGTCTACCAATCATAAGCGGTTTGAGAAGCTTGAAGAAATGGGCATTGAAGAAGATAATATCAGGAAGCACACGACACCTGCTTATAGATCCCCTGAGGTTTAATTAACAACCGTGCAGACTTGAATTTCTGATCTTTGATAGTAAAACTATTTGATTCCTTTCTTGCTGGTTTTATTGACTTAGATGTGGGATATGTTTCGACGAGAGCTTATAAATGAGAAGGTGGATATATGGGTAAGTCGATTGGACCTCATTTCTGTGTGAAAATTTAAAGCAGTTACTTAGAATTTATAAATCGTTGAAACAACAATTGGGAACTCAAGTTGACCTGTCTTTTTCTTTGCAGGCTCTTGGATGTCTCCTCTTTCGCATATGCTACTTCAAAAATGCATTTGATGGGGAATCAAAATTACAAATCTTAAACGGGAACTATCGCATTCCGGACATGCCTAAATACAGCTCTTTTGTCACAGATCTAATCAGAGACATGCTTCAAGCTTCACCAGATGACAGACCAGATATCACGCAGGCAAGCGCTTTGCTTGATTGGCCATTCATCTCCATGAACTTAGGTTAGTTTTAGATTGTTGTCTCCATGGCATTGATATGTGCAGAGATTCTAACATTTTGTTCACTGATGCTTGGGATTTTCTTCCCATGGTGACAGGTGTGGTTTCGTGTTAATGAGCAGTTACCAGTTGCTTTACAGAAGTCATTGCCTGATAGGCCACCTGAAATGCAACCCGCTGGCACACACGAAGGTGAGGACAATTTTCTACAAGTGCATCTAAGTTTGAACTTTAACAAGTGCTCGGCGTGCTAGATAATGTTGAATGTTGAATTGGTATAATTGTTGACATGTCTAAATCTATCAACTAAATTAAGAGTTACATTGACTGTTTATCACAATTTAGCAGGTGTATCAAAGCCTGTGAATAGGTCACCTCCAATGCCTCAAAGAAGTCCTCCGCCTCCGCCCTCATCACAACCGTCAGTTACTTCTGGTGTTGGGGGAGATGCGGGGCCACTTGGTGCTTTCTGGTCTACTCAACATGCGAAGGAATCGCTCATTCCGGAAGACAAGAATAAACCTAAATTTGATGAAGAACCAAGTAGCTATGGCACATCGAGACATGATAGATCTAGACCTGATAATCACCCTTTACCCAAGAACACTAGCCCTCCTGTGAAAGAGGAAAATATACAGGTTCATGCTATACGAAAAAATGTTCATAGTAAACCACACAAGCCTGAGGATGTCTTTTCTAAAGATGTCAAAATAAGCTATGTCCAGAAAGACACAGATACTGGTATTGAGAGGCCGAAGACATTAAAACCTGATAGCACATCTACGTTTCAAAATGAGGCTTTTAACACTTTTGTTGCCGAATTTGATACCAAGAAGCTAAGCTCTGGAACTAGTAATACCAAATCAGGAAAGAAAGAAGCATCAGAGGATGAAATAGAGAGGTTGAAGGAGCAGTTGAAACAAGCTAACTTGGAGAAAGCTGAAATAACTTCCAAATTTGAAAAGCTATCTGCTATTTGCCGATCTCAGAGGCAGGAGATACAGGAGCTCAAGCAAGCTATTGCTGCTAGATCTCCATCACCAAATAAAGAGGCCTCAAGAAATCAAATCTCACCTGGAAATCAACCAGCTGCAACACCTCCGGTATTGTTCTTAATAATATATATATATTTATAAGTCTTATAATCAAATTTTCTATCTTTAGTTTGGAGCTCGCTTAATATCATGTTTTTTAATAACAATTATGCTTATTACAGCAGAGGGAGAAGATTGAAGGACCTGTTTGGGAGCTCCAGCAAGGTAAATCTGACTGGACTACACCAAGTCCAGAGCCAAATTCATGGCAGGCTTTCCCGGTTGAACCCAAGCCACAGCAGCAGCGCACTGTCCAATCTGTTAGAACCAGAAATGGTCACCCTAACAAACAGGCTGCTCAATCAACTTCAAGTTTTGATACATGGGATTTTGGAACAGAGGGTTTTACGGCTGTCCCTGTTGGCGGTAGCCAGAGATCGAAAAATGTTGCTGAAGGAAGGAGTTCACCGAGTGTTGTCCAGTCAAAGGTCACTGAGAAGCAGTCGTCAATTCAACCTGCTGGATGGGCTGGTTTCTAACTGGACCAATCTGGGAGGTACTTGGTGAGTACTAAGATTTCTTTTTATGTGCTCGTGGCTGGAAAATATAAGGAAAGCCAAAAACTTATGGCTCGGTCATCTTGTTTTGTTCTGTCAAGTGCTTGTGTTTTGTAGATCCTCTAATGCAATTGAACATTTGCACATGCTTCTCTGGACTAAAGAGAAAACTACAAATGTATACTTTCTTCATGTCTCAATTGTTGGGAAGAAAATATTCATTTTTTATCTGTATTTTGTTGATGTTATGTGTGATGGTGGTAATAATGCAGGCAATGGGGACCCCCAATTCCTCTTCCTGCTTGTTTTGTGTTGTGCCCACTAGTATGATACTGCATTGTTGAGTCCAAGATATCAGTTACTGGTTGGTGTTGTGGTTCACATATATATATGTATCATTCTTCATTTCCAGTGAGTCTAGTTTTTAAACTCGAGCAACATTTTGCGAAGATAGTAAGATGGATGGAAGTGATCAAATATTATAATGGTTTGAGTTTGGACAATGGCCAAAGATTTTGTGAAATATGTATGCCTCCATTGTGAAATTCTAGGTAGTTACGTGCACATTGATGGATTTTGTTAGAAAAAAAAACCAAAACATAATTGATAGAAATTAACTCGTACGTTATATAATTGAAAGCAAGTGGACGGATGAGAGATTGCTGAATAGTGAATAGTTGATGATCATGCCTTGCATGAAGAGCACATGAAAACAATGGAGTATGAAAGGAACATCTTCTAAGAGTTTTTGCTCACTATTTTGAATGCAAATTGTTCATGTGCATTGAGCTATGATTGTCGCAGTTGCTATAAAGCCAATTCAAACTCTTGTATGTTCATAATTAAAAACCATGCATATAGAGACTAGCTATAACAACTATTTCAACACATGATAAATCTTAGCTAAAATTTATTTATACTTGATTTGAAGAATGCCATAATAACCTTTGAATAATCAATAATCAATAAATCAATAATCATCTCTCAATATGTGCTCTTTGCTTTTAAATAATGTAGCATTCCACATTCAAGAATTTAGATGAATGCATGCTAACTCGGGGTATTCTTTGGTCTTGTCTGCACTCTTCCACCAATGGAGGGTGGTGCGGGGGTTTTGGTGTTGCTTGAGGGTGGTGCAGGGGTTTTAGTGTTGCTCAAGGGTGGCGCGGGGGTTTTGGTGTTGCTCAAGGGTGGTGCAGGGGTTTTAATATTGCTCCCCCTTGCAGTTGTTCGACGTAGAGAATCAGGATGGATTATACTCTCTTTGTGATAATCCCAGTGATTCAATCTTTGGTACACAAATCGTAGATACAGAGCTAGGAACAACGCAATGACCTGCGAGTGACCGAATGAGTAGTGTTATATTTTGCTATATTATATAATCCTTTTCCGTTGCAAATATCCAGATATTTTTTTCATATGTGATTATGAGCAGTCAGTCATATTCACTTATTCCACAACAAGTCAGGACTACATCTCAATATCAAATAATTTACACTAATTAATAAGATAAAGTTTAGATCGATGGTACCCATTTCTTTCAAATTGGGGGAAAAAAATTTGATTTAGTACCTCTAAAGTGAGTATAGCAAGAGCAACCCATCTGACGACTTTCCAGTTCTGGTTCAAAAACTTGTAGATAAAATGCAAAGCACCAGTTTTATCTCTCGGCAAATCCTGAATATGGTTTGGCCAAATAGACAGCTATGAGTGATTTGGATACCAAATAACTCAGAATCATTAAAAACTTGTTGGTTACGGCGATTCAGTTTCATCATCTTGAAGCAATAATATATAATATAAAAATACGTACTGGAAAAATTATTACCTTCAACGAGTGACAACTAAACAACACCAAAACAGCAATTCCTATTTTTGCTAGGATAAATGCAACCATAAGTATAGAATACTAATAATAATGTTAAGAAATTTAAAATAAACCATTGTAGGGGGCAACATTATGTATTTTGTGTTTTAACGAACTATTAGTTTAAATAGAAATCTGTCCAATTAAGATGAAATATGTATATAGAAATCATGGTTGCTACTTGCTAAAGGATACAAAACACAGGCAACAAGGGCTCCTGACTGCAGTTCCTATAAATCCAAAACATGACAAGAAAACCAGGGTTGCACCAATTGCCATTATAAAGTAAACAAACCTGCACAGATTTGCCAAAAGAAAACCACATAAATCACAAAAATAATCAAAGATCATCAGATTCAGAACCCTTAAAATATATATATATATATATAATACTTACCAAGGTGTAGGAAATTCCTCAAACAACCATTTTGATGCAGCAAAAGCAAGCAATATTCGAGCAGGCGGCGGTGCCTGATCATTTGGTTTGTGAGGATGGGTTTTCACTTTCATAGAAGCATAGTGCTTCCACTTGAACAGAAAATATATGCCATAAAACAGTGTGGCTAGGGCTAACAGTAAGAAAATGGAGTTGATGAGCTTTAGAAGGAACTCCACATATGAACTGATCTTCTTCTTTGACATTATTTTCAGTGAAATTTTGATTCAAAATTCTTCTCTGATCTACAAACTAAATATAATCTATGATTCTTGTTTATGGAAATATTGGTATATACAGTGGGGTGATTTATATCAGTATAGTGACCAGTGAGACAGCAGAGGTCTCCATGCATGCCAGCTCTCAAGTAGAGGCAAAGTTACCTTGTTTGAAATATATATACTTTTTTCGCTGGCATATAATATTAATGATATGACAACTTCAACAACTTAAATTTATCGTCAAATTAGAGTTTTTAATAAATTTTTGATTCTCATATGTTACTTAACCTTTTAAGATAGATACCATAAATAAAATTTACAAGTGAAGGGAAAGTATATTTGCCATATGTACATGGCTCGTTGGTACATTAAACGACGGATAACTTAATTTGTCAGAGAATTAAAAAAATCATGAATAAAATTACTGTTTTCATAAATTTGCCGACAATGAATGAAGATCGGTCTAGTCTAATTTACTCTAATCTAAAAACACTATATGAGCAGAGCCTCGGATTAGTCCAAATTATAGCTCCAGTCTTTTGAGATTAATTTTAATATTTTAATCATGTGTGGGATTACTTTGAAGAACTCAAATGCATAGTTCAAAAGGCAGTTTCCTTACAACTTCTCCATGCTAATTACTTGTCAACTGCTTAATTTACTAGCCATAATTTCCTTGATTTGTTGAACTGAACTGAACTAATTATCTTCACTTTAATATTTCAAAAAAAAATAAAAAATATTCTCTTCGTTTAAGACTTAAGAGAGACTACTTAAAAGGACTTCCAAGTTCCAAGTTCCAACCAATATCATACCAACTTCTATTATATTACAAGTAATTTTCGCACCAATCCAATAGAATCATGTCGCGTGTGCATATATTGTTTATTTATTTATTTATATATTGTATAAATATAATATGATTCATTTATATATTATGAATGTACTATAAACTCTCTCCACCTAATTGTGGTTAATTTCTATGAAAAGACAAAAGATACCATTGAAGGGTAAATACTATTCCAAATATAATATATAGTCTTTCTACTGTCAGTTCGTCCTGATATTAAATTTATCAAAATATTGAATGTGAACCACTCATTTATAAAAGAGTTTTGACAAATGCATACACACTAAGTCAAAGTATGTAAAATGAGTGGCTAACATACAAGAAATTGATAAATCTATTGTCAGCTTGAATTCACAATAGAAAAATTTTATATATATATATATATATATTTATATATAACCTTTATTCTTACCTTACCTAATTAACTCTGAAAAAGTGAAAATTTATCGAGATGGCAACTAAATTGTATAAATGAATAGATTGTACATTTTTGGAAAGAATAATTGATTATATAAAGTGCAGCTGTATATTTTCCTAATATTCTAATCATGAGTTTTAAAGATAATTAAATATCGAATAGTGTTAACCAGTGTCTACCGGTTAACAACTATAAAAATACTAAAAGAAGTAAATATTTATTGTATCTATTGTCTCAATCAATAAAATAAAAGTATTTTTGTAATAAATGTCTTTCCTCTTTTAGAATTTTTGTAATCGTTAATTTGTGCCCTCACTACCCTTAAATATTTAATTTTTTGATTTAAACATCTCAACCATTCATGTACTATTAATCTAATGATTGAAATTTGAATGCATTTACAATTTTTGGATTAAAAGCATATGTGTGGTTGAGATGTTTAAGTCAAAAAATAAAATCATAATTTTAAGTTGGTTTAGTCTAATCCATTAAATATATATATATATATATATATATATATATATTTCATTGTATGAATATATAATCTACAAATTTATATAAATTGAAATATCCTCCAAAACTGACATAGTGGGCCTCATAAACCTTTTTTTTTTTTTAGATATAGGGTCTCAAGAATAATTTAAAAAGTAAAGTGGACCCATTTCATAACTTTGTTAGTCCACCGTATATAATATAAAGCCTAGTTAATTAGGAGAGAAAACTCTGAAATCAAACTGCAAAGCAAAGATGCTGATGAGTAATATTCAACGTTCTTTTCTCCTACTTCTCATCGTCCTTATTCATTCAATGGCTTCTGGTGAATGTTCTACACAGAATCACGGACCAGCTGCTTCGCTCAACCGAAGCAGTTTTCCAGCAGGTTTCGTATTTGGGACAGCATCATCTGCATACCAGGTTAATTATTTCATCATCTCCACTTGATTTCTTTATGTACACTTAAATGCAAGTGTTCCAAGTATATATACATACTGAATTATCGATCTTCAAGGTAATGTTATTAGGATAGCTAGTAGTTATCGGACTGTATTTATGCAATTAAATGATAATCTAGTGATCTCTAATATCATTTCGTGGGATGATCCTCGTAGAGCTAATCATATAAAGACCCGTGCTTGTTATCATATTTTACAGTACGAAGGTGTGGCAAATGATGATGGTAGAGGACCAAGTATTTGGGATACCTTCACTCAAAAATATCCTGGTCTCTTTTCTCTAATCGAATTATACCATATTTTATTATATAAATCGAATACGTTTTTTATATTACATAACATAATTTAAGTGATATATATATATATATATATATATGCCTTATCAGTACCCGTCACAGTGCAGTTAACTATAGTCCACTACTTAAATTAAAGATGGGAAGTTATCATCTTCATTGTGTGTTTAAACTTCGCATTAAAATATGCTGATGCATGCATTCACTTGAGAAAGACAAGCGGGTGCTCTTTACTCCAGGATTAAGTAAAAGAAAACAAATTATAAAAAAAATTCTCGTGACTTCTCATATGTGCCTCTTTATCGTTCATTTAATTATGTTTAATGTTCGAGTCCCCTATAACAAAAATAACATCAAGCATGCCAAAAGATTATTAACTCTTTTTGTTTCCAAGGAAAAATTTTGTATTGTTTGCATTTATAATTATAACAACACTGGCTTCTGAATTATAACTTAACTATATATCTCTAATTACTGTAAATTATTAATTAACTGCAGATAAGATCAAGAATGGTAGTAGTGGAGCGGTTGCTATTGACTCGTACCATCGTTATAAGGTATTCTTGATGATATGAAAAATCTTCGACAAAAAAACTTAATTTATTTTGTATTATGTATGATATATACTTTAATTAGTTTTTTTTTTAATTATATGTACTTTAATTAGTAATTCATGATATATTTTAATTTTCATTTCAATTAATTAGTGTATATAATTAATTGAAAAAATTGACAGGAAGACGTGGCTCTGATGAAAGATATCGGATTTGATGCCTATAGATTTTCCATCTCTTGGTCTAGAATTCTACCTTGTAAGCTGATCAAAATAGATTTTAATTAATTAATTATCCTGATTTTAAAATAGCTGACGATTAATGTTTTTAAATACTGTGTTTCAGATGGAAATATAAGGGGAGGAGTGAACCCACAAGGCATCACATATTACAAGAATCTCATCAACCAAGTCCTATCAACTGGTATCTAATAAAGTTCAATCTATTGTTATTTTTCTCTAAAATTTAATCAATGACAAACAATTGCACATTGATTTCAGGATTGCGGCCATTTGTGACTCTATCCACTGGGATCTTCCACAAGCCCTCGAAGATGAGTATGGTGGTATTCTCCATCCTCAGATTGTGTAAGTATCCGTAACTAGATTAAACTATTAACGTAACAAATCTCATATTTTAAATACATACTGCGATGTTGAGACCTTTATTTTATGTAGTAACAACTTAAAATTTTGAATTTAGTGGTATGTAAGTGGTAATAGAAAAAGAGTAATGATACTTTGTCCAAATTTAGTGTCCAAATCTGGTGCCCAAATGATGTGGCAACGCCGTAATCTATTCATTTAAATCATGCAAATCTATTACAATTTAAATGAATGGATTACAATGATGCCACATCATTTGGGCACCAGATTTGGACACCAAATTCGGACAAAGTAACATTATTGATAGAAAAAATCTAGCTAATTCAGCTATCCAAAGTTGTGAATCATCACAGGAATGATTTTCAAGATTATGTGGAGCTGTGTTACAGAAATTTTGGTGACAGAGTGAAGCAGTGGATTACTGTAAATGAGCCACTGACCTTTGCAAGTTTGGTTAAGTGCTGTCAATTTGGGCCGGGCCCAAACGGGCCGCCCAGCCCTGCATGGTTTTTTGGCAGGCTTGGCTTGGCCTGACCCGCTAGCTAAACGGGCAAGGCCGGGCCCCCATTTAAAAAAACTGGGCCGGGCCAGTTAAAGCCCGTCAAGCTCACGGTCTAAAAAAAATTTCAAAATTATTTAAAAAAAAAAAATTTGAATTGAAGGGTATTGAATTTAAAAAAAAAATTGGAAGCCCGACGGGCCTTTAACTGGCTGGTCCGTTAAGGCCAGGCCTGCCCCACACGGGCCTTGGTCCAGGGCCGGCCTCCCTCTTTCGCCTGAAGGGCCGGTCCTGCCCGGCCTGTTTTCCATACCGGGCCCGGCCCGGCCCATTTAGCATACGGGCTCTAGCCAAACGGGCTGAGCCGGGCCATTTTGCCACCACTTTGGTATACGGGCCCGGGCCAAACTTTGGTATATGCAAATGGAGCATTTGCACCAGGTAGATGTTCTAATTGCAGTGGGGAAAACTCTGGGACTGAGCCCTATATTGTTAGCCACCACCTGCTTCTTGCTCATGCGGCCGCGGTCAAACTTTATCGGGACAAATATCAGGTCATTGCAGGTTTAAAATTTTTATATGGATTATTAATTATGTTGTCGTGTCATAAAATCTTTAAAAACTCGATCAGTATTAAGAATACTTAAATATGTGATGTTGATCTAATAATCTTCATTCTTCAGCATATATATATATATATATATATATATATATATTGAATGATTTAACTAATTAGTAATTAGAGTACTTGGTTTGTTTAGATGTCACAAAAGGGTCAAATTGGGATTACACTAAATTGTGATTGGATAGTACCCTTGAATATTGAGAGCGAAGCAGACCATCAAGCGGCGTCTCGGTACCTATCTTTCTCTTATGATTGGTAAATCACTAAGCATATACATCGTTATTTCGATAGCTTAATTTCTTTTTAATTATAAACTAACTACATGGTTAATTTTAGTATTAAATTTCATTGAAAGTGCATCAGATTTCACTTTTTTTTTAAATATAGGTTTTTGAAACCATTGAAGTCAGGTTCATATCCAACTGACATGGTTAACATTGTCGGAGAAAGATTGCCAATATTCAATAATTAAAGAGCAATCTTTGACGGTTCAAGGATCTTTTGATTTCTTGGGATTAAATTATTACACTTCCAATTATGCAACCAATATTAATATTCTTTGCAAAAATAATCAAAATCCGAGCTACTTGACAGATTCTTGTGTTAACCTTACAAGTAAGATGAAAACTTGTTCTCATGATCGAGCTACATTTCACCTGCAATTTAATTTAATTTCTTTATGATCTCACACTTGCATATATATATTTCGATTTTTAATTTATTTAATCAGCCAAGCCTATTGGTCCAAAGGTAGGAAGATAAACGTATTTCTAATTACTTATTATATTTGTTCCAAGTACACAAATAACAAATTCAAATCAGCAGAAAATTCTTACCTATATATATATATATATTAATATATCCAGGCTGCCTCTGATTGGCTATATGTTTATCCAGAAGGAATTCGACACCTTTTGCTCTACACAAAGAACAAGTTGAACAATCCAGTCATCTATACAACTGAGAATGGTACAACAAATTAATTATCTGATTAAAATTATACATCTTCATTATATGAGTTTTATAATAACAATCTAATTTTATAGGTGTTGATGAGATTAATGACGGTCTGAAGGACAACATGAGGATAGAATATTATAAGAGTCATCTTTCATACGTTCAAAGTGGCATTATGTGAGTATATATATATACATAAATACATGTTTCATATACACACTTATTTGATAGCATTGAAAAATTAAAGAAGATTTAAATATTTAACCAGTTTTGATATATTGTGGTGTACATATATATATATATATATATATATATATAGGGAAGGGGTCAATGTGAGGGGTTACTTTGCATGGTCATTTCTTGACAACTTCGAATGGAGCGATGGCTATATGGTTCGTTTTGGAAGTGTTTATGTAGATTATGAGGATGGTTTGAAAAGGTATCCAAAAAAATCGGCTTTGTGGTTCAAGGATTTGCTCCATGAATAATAATAAGGGACCTAGAGGCTAGAGCTACCTTCATGACTCATGGCTCATGAGTACTCTCTTCTTCAATTCAAATGTACATGATAGCTTTTTTGGTGCAATTTTGAGGCAATTAAAGACAAATAACAATAACTAATTTTGCAATAACAAGCCAAATTAATAAGGCAATCTTGGTGCAAATCTGGTCATATATTGACAAAAAAAAAATGCAAATCAAGATTGCTTCGCGAGTGATACTAGCTAGGATGGCTTATCATATTTAGTATGTTACAGTGTCTGGTTCAAGGAGAAACAGCATCTCCTTTCCAGTTTCCATCTCACCCTAGATTTCCAATCTTAGATAATATTTTTACACTACAATATAGATCTTCTTACATTTTCACAAAGTGTTAAATTACGATACTTTTGTATTTTTATTTATGTTTATGAGAATTGGCCGGTGTATATAATGGTGGATAGTCTTACATCCCAAAAGACTAGTCTGCTAGGTTATGACATCCACTAGTGTGTGTGTGTGTATATATATATATATATATATATATATATATGTATATATATATTCTATTATTATATGTGTTTTCAATGTGAGATTCATCCCATTTTCTTGAGTTTCATATATGAGTTCTCTAACAGTTCGATCCAATATGATTACAAGGCCTTTTATCTAATTCAAAAATTCATATGTTGCCTAAAAGGTTGGCAATACATGAAAAAAGAAGTTGAGACCTAACTAGCTGACCTACTTGAGCGGTTTCAACTACGACTTTCATTAACATGGTTGAATATATGCAATATTGTTCGAGTCATTCTATGTACTATCCCCTTGGATATTAAAAAAATAATCTATTAATCGTGGATTTTGAAAAATCTCTTCTTGTGTTACTTACAATTTTAATTATATATCACTGTTGCCAAAGGTCATGAAGGTGAAATAGTAGAGTGGTTAAACCGAAGCAGCTTTTCAGGTTTGTCATTAGAACTTTAGAAGCTTGATTCATCGATTTCATTATAGCTTAAAATGTATCGAGGATTTCTGGATTTGATCAGCAAAGAAAAATGGCTTTTATAAGCTATATTTTCAGAAAATATATATCGTAATGCTAAGTTCTATCTTAAATGATGTAGCTAGCTACTTATTTGTAACTATCATAATATATGTCATTAAGTAATACACACATATATATTAACATTTACACAACAATTATAAATTATAATCAGTTGCTATAAATGTTTTGCAATATTTTTTAGGGAAGTGTAGAATTAATCATATATATTTTGAAGTACATGAAGTCTTCTACAATATGTATCTAATTTATGTCCTTTAATTCAGCACGAAGGTGGTGCTAATGAAGGTGGTAGAGTACCCACTACCCAGTATATGGGATACATTTGTTGAGCAATATCCAGGTCTCACCTTTATCATCTCATCGCTGCTTTATTTTTTTGAGAGGAACAATAATTTCTGATAATTTTTTTTTAACGGCCGATTTTATTCCAAAGAAACAGAAGCAAAAGCCAACAAACACAAGACGAAGGAGGCAAAGCTCCCACAGCAAAAAAAAAAAAAAAAAAAAAACAGAGCAAAGACAAAAAGAACACAAAACACACCCCACACGAAGAACCCAACCAAGCTAGAACCCAGAAGCCAACAAGGCAAAAACATAACAAAAACAGAGCTTAGAAGCTGTAACCAAGTCAGCTGTCTCCCCGATGAAGGAAATCCCCAGTCATATTCGGTCCCATCTTCGCAGGCTTGTCCACGAATGAGTTGAAAACTCTATAATTAAAGATAACCTCCATACCACCTTGAGATTTCAGGTTACTCCTAATGTCGTAGATGTAATCAACATGGTTCAGATTTCCAAGATATTTGGATGAAGCCTTTCACTGAATCTGACACTGAAGCTGCAAAACGAGCCCTTGCTTTCTCTTATGGATGGATTAATTTATTTATATAAATATGTAAGTAGGATCATTTTCTGATCAAGTTAGCTTTGAAATTAAATTTCAAGATTGAAGTTATATAATATTATGGAATTATGAAACTAAATGTTTAGTTACATAATATTATAACTTCATTCCGTTCTAAAATTTTTTATTTAAGAACGACCTAGACTTGATATTATTAATTATTAAGATAGGGACTGCAAAGCATATGGCACTTTTGATTATAATTATTATACATTTTGTGTAGGATGATGGACCCCTTAGTATTTGGTCGGTACCCAGAAGAAATGATAACCCTAGTTGGAGAACGATGACCCAAAATTTCTGTAGAATAATCTTCATTGCTCAAGGGATCATATGATTTTATTGGGTTAAATCACTATTCCTCCTTTTTTGGTATCGATGTTCCTTGCACAAATCAAACTTCAAGCTACCTCACTGATTCATGTTCTTCTGTATTCTCTGTTTTCTGGTTTTCCTACCTGACGTGTTAGTGGGCCTGGTGCCTCTTGTTTGCTGGCGTTGTGAGCCTTGCTGTTGGGTTGTTCCTTTGGGCTTCTTGGCTGGATGGCTTGCTTCTTGTTCTTGTTCCTTGTTTGTTTCCGGTCTGTACGCTTGTTGCCTTCTTGAATAAATTTTACTGTTAAAAAAAAAAAAAAAATTAGAGAGGAAGAGGAAATTCGGATAGAGGATGAAAGGGTCGTTTGTTTTTTTGTCTGAAGACTTAACAGTCCTGAATTTTTCTGAAAACTGAATAGGGACTGAAATCTGAACCTGAATGACATGTTTGTTTTTTTTTTCTCACATCTGAATGTACTGTCAACATGTTTGTTTTTTAAAAATAAAATTGTCTGAAAATACGTAATTTGACATTTATACCTATAATAATTAAAAGAAGTAATTTAACATGTATAATTCTTTATAACATTTTGTATTTTTTTTTTTACAAACAAAGTTCAATTTAACAAAATAAAAAAAAATTAATCAAAGAATATAATTTTGCATATTTTGCAAACAAAGTTTAAGTTAAATTTATGGTAAAAAAAAATCAAGTTCAAGTTCAATTTTTATGTTGTCCACGTTTCCGGTGAATATAATTCATGAAACCATTTTTTTTTGGTTTCCTGGATCATATCCACCAAAATAAAAAAAAGTTCTTGAATTTTTCATATACAATAATTCTATAACATCTTCAAGCCACAAAATCTACTCAATATGATAGACAAATTTATTGAGCACTATACGAATAGTTAGATAAAAAAAAATAAAGAGTTCTTACCGGGATTTGGCAAAAGAGAAATTCAATTGTTCAATCTTAGAGAAATTCAATTGTTCAATCTTTGAAAAATTTCATTATGAAAAGTAATTAGGGTTTTTTTTTCTTTTCTAAAACCTGTTTAAATAAGAAATATGTTAAATATATCTTTTTTAAAAGGATAGACTTAGAAGAGAATATTTTAATTGTAATCCAGTGATTTGGAATTAAGTTAAAAGTCAGGATTTTTTACTTTTTATTTTAAGTTGTTTTTTAATATTTTTAAGTTGTTTGACCACTTAAAAAAAACAAACAAAACAACTTAATGAATTCAATTCAGACTCATTAAGTTTTAAGTGAAAAAAACAAACGACCCTGAAGTGTTCCTCTTTTTTAATGTATTGTCACCATTCAAACTAAAATGGTTATATATATATACATGATAAATTAATAATTAATTGATTAACTATATATAGTATGAGTATAGCGGACCAAAAGGCAAAAATGAAGCTTCAGAATTTATAATTATTAATTAGTAATTAAATAATATAGATATTTCGAGTCAATATCAATCAATGTCTTTGCAAAATACCCTTCATATAGATTCTTTGCAAAAAAATACACTTTTCTGTACATCCGAATAAAAAATAAATTAGAGAGGTAGTGCATATTGATACATACATGTAAAATTTATTTGCCGGAATTAGAAATGCAATTAATTAGATGCTCTCATACTCAGAGAGTCATACTATAGCTTTTTGTTGGACTTTTTCTAATCAACTGACGATTAAGTATAAAAATAATATTACATGTATAGTCAAAACTATTCTGAAATAATAGACTAGACTTTAATTCCTAATTTGTTTTTTTTGAAAAAAAAAAAACGTTTTGCTTGTTTTTATTAATTTTTCTTGTTTTGTAGTACGAAAAATGTTTATTTCATGGGTCCCACTCCCAACTCCCAATCAAGTAAATGACAAAGATCAATAATAGAAAGAAAACAAAAGATCTGGACACATATCATATAATACTATTTATTTTTTATAGATGAAATCGGGTCTAGTACAGTAAATTTTCGTATTTATTTCCTATATATACAGTGATAAATTTTCAATACGCACTTATATAACTTTATCAGTGCGTTGGATGTGAACTATTAAATTTACATACTTTATCTCAAAGTGTATGCATTTATCAAAACTTTTCCATAATCAGTGGTCTACATGTAATATACTGATATAAGTTATATCAGTACTGCGAAAAAAATAACTGTATATATATATATATGGTTTTTTTTTTCATTTTAACAGATTTATGAAGACTGATCCAGACCGTCCAGTGAGTTGGTTGTCTGCCAGCTATTTAATTGCAACAAATCATTTTCTCTATACCGACATTTTTGAAAGGTTATAAGAAAAACAAAACAAAAGAAAATAAAAACAAAAAAAAAATTGTTTAACATGAAAAATTAATTTTCGCCCCTTAAGCTTGGTGTTGTCACTATCCTAGAGTCTATTCTCTAGAGACTAGAGAGTTCCCACGTTGAAAGGAACATGCAAAATAATGAGAAAATTGTTTCAATTAAAGAAAAAAGAAATAATGGAATTATGATAGTTTTTTTTTTTTTTTTTTTATTTTGAAATAGTAATTATGACCGAATTATTACAATTATATTCAAATAATCTTGTAAAATTTTCCAAGTAAAAAACAGCAATAATCATGTCGTGACATTTGTCAAATCGTCTACTTTATCAATGATCAATCTCTTTATAGATTTTTTTTTATAATAAAACAATAAGAAAGTTGAGTAAACAGTAAATAAGATATGGGTAAAAAGGATTAGGGCGCATCTTATAACATTTTTCATTTACTGTTGTTTAAAAATAAAAACGAAAAATAAAACAATGTTTTTTGTTTCATTTTTAAAATGTGAAAACTCGTCTGGTAATGTATACTGAATGCTATATTCTAAAAATGAAAACGTTAAAAACGCGTCTGGCAGGTTAATGAAATAAAATAAAAAATTATAATTTTCTAAATATTTTTTCTAATAAGTTGAAAATATTTTGATTAAAATAAATTAATATATAACATAAAAACAATTAAAAAGCTTAAAACGCTTTTCAAATCTAGAAAAATTCCTTCATTTGAAGAAATTTGGAAAAATTTTCATATTTGAAGAAATATGAAATATGAAAAAATTTCATATTTGAAGAAATATGGAAATTTCCAACAATCCAGAAAAACAAATTCATACAATCAACATAAATCCAAAAAATTAAACAATGATCCAAATAAATACATTTAAATATATGTTGGAGTCTCTTTAGGTCATTATACCTAACAGCCATATTCCATCTCTTCAATTTGCACACATTTTCCATCTTTTGTAGGGTCGTGATGTCGACTTCCCAACAGATACAAGCTGTCCCAGTAACCCATTTTGGATCAAGTGAACTTGCAATCATGTGACTTTGAAAAGAAATGGCCACCAACCCACCAACCCAATAGCATGTGGATTGTAATTTTCTTCGACAGTTTTTTTTTTTTTGTCTAACTGTTGTTTCAATTTTCATTTCTAGTTGGTTAAAAACTTTGGTACAGATAAAGATAACCCAATTGATAGCTAGACTGAACTGCAAAAAATTAATTGCATAAAGTTCAATTTATGTGCAGATGCTCTGTTCAGGAATTTGCTTACAGCTAGAAAAGTAGAATCTACGTATGCAAATCGTCGCTAAAGAGACTGGAAGAAGACGAGTGTTACATGCAAGTCGAGATTAGAAGATAGAATTTAGTTTTAGTTTTTTAAGATTACTTTTTGATAATTGTTAATAAGATTAGATTCTAATCTGATCGGTTGTCTTTAGAGTTTTAATTGTTTTAGACTTGTCAAATTAGTTATTTAAAGCATGACTTGCAAGTAATAAAAGATCATCAGAATTATTCATTCAATTATTTGTTAGATTATTCTAAATTTCTAACGTTGGAGGCCCGGTTTTCCTCGAATTAAATCACTTCTAAACTTGTTCGCTCCTATTCACAATAGGTAAGCACAAGAATTATTCTACTAAACGTGATCTAACATCCGACCGTCGTCCAATTACCCGATCAGTTACTACTGCACGTAACAGATTGGTATCAGAGCCAAACATGGATGATCAAAGGTTAGATCGTTTGGAGACTACTCAGGAAACATTACGGAAGGAGATAAAAGAAATGTTTGCGGCATTGAACACACGTTTTGATCAACTTTCCAGTTCTCAGATTAATGAGCAAGGTGAAAGCACACGTACTCGTAATACTGGGAGCCACGCAAGCGACAATGGAGGAACCATTAGAGATAACTTGACTCATTCCTATATTCCAAGATTTGTGAAACTCGATTTCCCTAACTACAACGGAACAGAAGACCCCACAAGTTGGATCTACCAAGTGGAACAATTCTTTGAATTCCATCGGACTGCAGAAGTTGAGAAAATGCCTTTAGCCTCTTTTAATTTGGAGGGTGATGCTCAATTATGGTTCCAATTGATGACAGAAGAGACTCTGGTAACAACTTGGGAGGTTTTTAAACAAGGTCTTCATAACAGATATTGCCCTACCCAATTTCAAGATTTTTTCGGTGATCTAACAAAACTACAACAAATGGGTTCAGTGAAAGATTACCAGACAGAGTTCGAAAGGTTGTTGATTAGAGCAGGGAAACTCACACCGGTTCAGCAAGTTGGGTGTTTTGTGAGCGGATTGAAAGAAAGTATCAAAACTGACGTACAAGCTTATATGAATCTCTGACAGCAGCAATTGGTTTGGCAAGGTTATATGAATCACGCATCCAATTGATCACTCATAAATGAGCACCCGCAATAGTACAGAGTCGTAGGAGTAGTACAATGATAATAAAATTCGTTCCACATGAATTGATGAATTGAGTACCACAATCGATTGATTAACTACTATCTAGACAAGCAAATAGTTGATGATTGGATTCAAAACTACTTAAATTAAACTAGAACTAGAAATTGCAATAAATGAGACTAACAAACAAGTAACAAAGCAAGTCACACACGAACAAGTGATTGTATTACTTATAATAAATGAGTCTAAGACCTAGGATCCACTTCACCAATTCTTACCAATTTATAGACCCACTGTTAAAGATTAAATTATGCTAATGTGAATGTAGACTCGTGATACCCTTAATTAGTCTCTACTATATCTCGAGTTATAGAAACAACACCTATATGCACCAATAACCTATCTCTCAATGGTAATCCGAAATGCACACAAGTTCATTAAGCATAATGGTACACTAATTGAGTCCTAGAGACTAGCCTTTAGTATTTCTACCTTACCAGACCACTATCATGCATTTCATCGAGCTCGTTGTATGCTTCGCCTCTCGGTGCATCACACAACAACCAAATAAATACTAAATGCTAGCTACACATTCAATATTGATTATAACATGAAACACACATACGTAAACACAAGCAATAAGGATAAAATGGTGGTAGTCTTTCATTGATAATTCATGGTAAAAACTTCATCTTGGCCTTAGCCAAGTAAACTTTAGTTCATAATGTAATGTATGGCCATACAAGATATGGAATAAGTACAAGTCATTAATGAGTACAAGTAAATGTAAAGAGAGAAAGGAAAAGAGTAAACAAAGTTGAAGAAATCCTTCTCTCTAGCTAGCTTGTGCTTGGTTCCTTCTTTCCTTGACTTCTTTAGCTCCAAAAAAGGGTTTTGATGGCTGGTCTAGGTGAGGAAATCAGGTGTTGAGTGGTTGGTGAAATGGGTTTTGAGGTTAAATGGTGATTTGATGAAGGTTTTAGGTGATTTGGTGAAGAATTGGGTTAAAGATTGGTTCTTGGAGGTTTTGGATTGTAGAGAGAGTCTTGGGGGCTCAAGGGTTGTGGTAGAGGTGCTTCAAAAAGAGTAGAAATGGGGTATTTATAGTGTGTGGGAATTACGGTACGAAAGCCTAAAAATTCTTCAGAAATTAAGTCTGGCCGCTGTTCACTCGCTATACGTACTGCGGGTGAACAGCGGTTCTCCTTTGAGATCTCTACAGCGAGCTACAGGCGGGACAAAAGCGGTGACCTTCTGGACCAAATCCGTTGTACACCTGCTGTATGTAAGGCGGGTGAACATCGGTTCTTTGTGAAGTGGTGGCGCCAAACTGTTGTTCGAACGGCGATAATGAGACGAGCTAGGGGTGATGACATTCTGGAGCAAAACTGCCTTACACCCGCTGTACGTAGGGCGGGTGTACGGCGGTTTAAGCTCTACTTCTTTAGAAATTCCAGATTTACCCCAAACTTCTTCAATCTTTGCATAAACGCCCCTTGTAAGCTACAGACCTGCACAAACTCGATTTAACCATTAAATACATGGTTTTACCCGGGAAACGGAGGCGAAAAGATAGGAAATTTGGGCTACACAAAGTGTAGAAATAAGCAATATCACCGATCCACCAGACGAACGAATCAAACAGACTTGAAAAGGTCGATTCCGAACAAGCCGACCATGACCAGTACCAGCAGCAACCCCCTACCAATTAAAAGATTGAATCCAGCTGAATTAAAGGAGAGATGAGAGAAAGGCTTGTGTTTTAATTGTAATGACAAGTTCGGATCCGAGCACAAATGCAAGAAATTGTTCCTTATTGAAGGCGTTTGGACCGATGACGAAGACGATTATCTTGCGATTGATCATGGGTTTAATATAGGAGAAATAACTCAATTTGAAAATGCACCAGAGATTTCAATTCATGCAATCAATGGAGCACGTGCCCCACAAACCATGAATGTGTAGGGCATGTTGGGACAACACCAAATCTCAATTTTGGTGAACTCTGGCTCCACCCATAATTTTTAAGCAATAAAATTGCAAAAAAAATTGGGTGTCATTCCTAAGATTGAAGGGAAATTTGACTTGTCAGTGGCAAATGGAGAGAAGTTTTCTAGCACTGGAAGATGCAAGGGGGTATGTATGGTAATTTAGAAAGTTCCAATTACTGTTGATTTCTATTTGCTTCCATTGGCAGGATATGATGCTGTCTTAGGAGCTCAATGGTTGAGCACCTTGGGACCCATTATTTGGGTTTTTTTCTAAATTACACATGAAATTCAACATTGCTGGCAACGAGGTTCTTTTAAAAGGAAGGGTATCCCAAGAAGATAAAATTGTAGATGAAGACGGGATCTCTAAGCAACTGAAGAAGAGCAAAGAAGGATTGTTATTGCAAATTTATTCTTTTAGATTGCAACAACAACTAGGTGACTCAAATTTTAATTTTAATTTTGGATTAAATAATCCTCAATTAGAAATTTTTTTTTTTTCAGACATATGGGGAAATTTTCAAGGAGCCGTGTGGGTTGCCTCCTCCAAGATCTCATGATCACAAGATACCTCTCAAACAAGGAAGTGAGCCAGTTTGCGTGAAGCCTTACAAGTATCTGCATTTTCAGAAAAATGAATTTAAAAGATTGGTGCGTGATATGCTTAATTCAGGGGTGATTAGACCAAGTCACAGTCCATACTCCTCGCCAGTTTTACTAGTAAAAAAACATGATGGTTTATGGAACCTTTGTATAGACTATAGAGCTTTGAATAAAAATACCATCAAAGACAAATTTCACATTCCCATTATTGATGAACTATTAGATGAACTCCACGGAGCGCAATTTTCCACTAAACTGGATTTACGTTCCGGCTATCACCAAATTCGAATGCATCCATATGACATCCTGAAGACGGCTTTCAGAACACATGAAGGGCACTATGAGTTCATCGTCATGCCATTTGGACTCACTAATGCACCTTCAAATTTTCAATCTTTTATGAATGAAATTTTCAAGGACTATTTACGTAAGTTTATTTTGGTCTTTTTTGATGACATCTTAATTTATAGTAAGTCTTGGGAGAATCATCTTGATCATTTAAAAACTACATTTTCCATTTTGGAGACTAACAAATTGTATGTGAGGAAAGAAAAGTGCGCTTTTGGATAGGAAGAAGTCAAGTATTTGGGGCATGTGATATCTCGGAAGGGTGTGGCTGTGGATCCTGAAAAAATTGAGGCTATGGTGGGATGGAACAAACCCACAACAGTAAAAAGCTTACGAGGATTTATGGGGTTGACTGGGTACTACCGAAAATTCATCAAGGATTATGGCAAGATTGCAAGACCTTTAACTCACATGCTAAAAAAATGATGCTTCAAATGGAGTCCAAAGTCAGAAGAATCATTTGTGCTTCTGAAGAGGGCGATGACACAGGCACCGGTTTTGACACTTCCCAATTTTGAAAAGATCTTTCTTGTGGAATGTGATGCCTCTGGATCTAGTGTTAGAGGGGTTCTCATGAAAGATAATTAGCCTATTGCATTTTTTTAGTCAAGCATTACAAGGTAAAAATCTACTGCTATCAACATACGAAAAAGAAATGTTGGCCCTAGTCCTTGTAGTGAAGAGGTGGAGACTGTATTTGCTTGGGCGGAAGTTTGTTGTTAAGACGGATCATCGGAGCCTAAAGCATTTGTGTGAGCAGCCAATTACTACAACAACACAAGAAAAATGGCTTGCAAAGCTGATGGGTTATGATTTTACGATCGAGTATAAGAAGGGAAATGACAATGTGGTGGCAGATGCGTTATCAAGGAAGAATGAGAGTGCTGAAATTGCTGCAATTTCTGTCCTTGTTCCTTACTGGATTGATCCAATTAAAGAAGAAGTTCAAAAGAATGACACTTTAAAGCATCTGGTAGAGCTGTACCAAAAAGGTAAATGCGTGGGTCCTTGGGAGTACAAAGAAGGTATTCTTTATTTTAAGAATTGTATTTACTTGTTATGTGACTCACCTTTAGTTCCTATTATTATGGAAGAAATGCACTCCAGTACTCATGAAGGCTATCACAAGACCTTGCAGAGGATTCGATCGGTTTTCTATTGGAAGGGGATGAGAAAAAATATCAGAAATTTTATCAGGAACTGTGATACATGTCAAAGGAAAAAGTATGAGAACACAAAGCCTGCAGGTCTTCTTCAACCACTCCCTATTCCTTTGCAAATATGGACTGATATATCGATGGATTTCGTGGAAGGGCTACCAATTTCAAAGAGTAAATCAGTTTTATTTGTGGTGGCGGACAGACTCTCAAAATATTATCATTTTATTCCCATTTCTCACTCATACACTGCAGTGACAATAGCACAGTTATTCTTTGAAAATATTTTCAAATAGTATGGGATCCCACAGAGTATTATGTGTGATAGAGATGTTACATTCACCGGTACATTTTGAAAGGAGCTTTTCGGGTTACAGGGAACCAGCTTCAATTTTAGTTCTTCCTACCATTCTCAAACTGATGGCCAAACCAAAGTTATGAACCAAACGGTGGAGATGTACCTCAGATTCTTTACAAGCCACACACCAAAGGAGTCAGTTCATTGGATTCTGTGGGCAGAGTATTGCTATAACACCAGCATACATGCATCAACCAAGAAAACACCATATGAGATAGTGTATGGTAAACAACCGCCTACTTTACTATCCTATGTTCCTGGAACAACTAGAGTTGAAGCAGTGGATGTGGAATTAAAGAGTAGGGAAGGTGTCCTTAAAAAGTTGAGAGAATAGCTTCTTGAAGCCCAAATTCGAATGAAGAAATTTTATGATGAGAAGAGGACAGAGAAAGTATTTGAGGTAGGGGATTTTGTCTATTTAAGATTGCATCCATATAGACAAACTTCTTTATCACTTAGAAAAAATCTCAAACTGTCTCCCAGACTTTATGGGCCATTTGAAATATTGGAGAAGGTTGGTAATGTCACTTACAGATTGAAGCTACCAGAAGGATCCAAAGTACATTCTGTGTTTCATGTTTCGTGGCTTAAGAAGAAAATGTGTGCTAAGGTGATTTTCCAAGATTCTTTGCCTACTATGCATGAAAGAGTAGATGCCATAGTTCCTACACCACAATCCATTATCAATCACAGAACTAGAAAGAAGAAAGAAGAGGTACTTGTTCATTGGCAGGGCTTATCTCCAGGGGATGCCACATGGGAAGACCTAGAAGAATTGCGGATGAAATTTCCCGACATAATTCTTGAGGACAAGAATGTTTTTTAGAGGGAAGGCGTGTTACATGCAAGTCAAGATTAGAAGATAGAATTTAGTTTTAGCTTTTTAAGATTACTTCTTGATAATTGTTAATAAGATTAGATTCTAATCTGATCAATTGTCTTTAGAGTTTTAATTGTTTTAGACTTGTCAACTTAGTTATTTAAAGCATGACTTGCAAGTAATAAAAGATCATCAGAATTATTCACTCAATTATTTGTTAGATTATTCTAACGTTGGAGGCCCCGTTTTCCTCAAATTAAACCATTTCTAAACTTGTTTGCTCCTATTCACAATAGGTAAGCACAAGAATTATTCTGCTAAACGTGATCTAACATCCGACCGTCGTCCAATTACCCGATCAGTTACTGTTGCACGTAACAACGAGCAGATCAGCTAAAGCTCCGATCGTCATAGTCAATCTGGTAAGATCTAGTTAGAGAAGCGATGATCTGGTTACATCGGCTTGCCGGAGGAGGATCTCACATCCTCCAGCGTCTGCTCCTCCACGACGAAGAAGAAGAGTCGATGAATGAAGATGAAGAAGAAAAAAAATAAGATGCTTTTTTTTATATAAAAAAAATTTGAAAATGAAAAATATGGAAAACATCTAAAAATTGTTTTCTATATTTTTCAACTTTAATAGTGGTTTTATTTTCCATTTTGTTTTTGTATTTTGAAAACAAAATAAAAAACGATTAACGAATACGAATTCGAAATCATTTTTTAAAAACCACAACAAAAACAGTCTCGAAAAAAAGTACCGGACAACCTCTTAGTGTCACGTTTAAGTTTAGAGATTTTTCACACATGGGTGGCAGTGGTCCAGCTCAGTCAGGACTTCAATGGAGGTTCTTAATTGAAGCATTGAATTATTCCAGTTTTTGGTGCCTATTGGTGAAAATTGACTTTGAAGTCAATGAAGTCAATTTTCACTAATATTCAATGGACTTCAATAGATGTGCTATTATATGTGATGTCTCTTTCCAGCCGGATATGACAATGCTTTATAAATATATATATATATATATATATATATATAAATACTATTAACATATATCTTTAGGATTTTCGGTATATGAATAACAACTATTTTATTTTTATAAAAAAAAATTAAAACTCTGTATTTATTATAACAAAATAATAAATATATTAATTGACTTGCACTTTTATTTCATTAAATATAGTAGTTGAGTTTCCTATAAATTTTTTTTTAATACTTTTAATCCGTGAGTTAATATCATATATATATATATAAAGTCATCCGAAATTTATAAAATAAATTAGGTCTTCTCTTGACCTTTCTTTGAATCTTCTGAAATAATTAAAATACTCGGCATATATATTTCGATCAGGACAGAAACACAATATATCTTATATGAATGCAACTCCTAATTGAATTTGAAAATTAAATATATTTCGTTAGATTAAAGAATTGTGAAGTACATGACTTATTAATAAAATTTTGACCACATCACCTGAATAGTTTAATGATGAGGATATGATTAAAGATATATCTCTTGTCTAGTTCTCTATTCTTGATTTTCTATATATGCATACCATGCCTAGCTTGAAAAGATTGCTTATACAGAAGCAAATAATTAAACCAAGTGAGAGCAGCCATGGCAATTAGAGGTCCTTTCCTCTTCTGCATTCTAGCCCTCTTTGGGCTCTTGGCTTGCACTGGTACCACTGATGCTGCAATAAAACCTAGCCATTATTCAATATTTAATCGGAGCAGTTTCCCTTCTGGATTCATTTTTGGTTCTGGATCATCTGCTTATCAGGTATTTCATTTGAACTTGAATCTTAATTCTGTTGAGGTTCTCCAACAATATTGTTGAACTTAATTCCTGATTTGTGAACATTGTAATCACAAATCAGGAATTAAGTTCCTTAAACCTTTATTATGATTCCCGATTAGTAAACGTATCTAAGTTTTTGAATCCGAGACAAGCCCTGTTATTCACTTATCTGGTCTTTGTTCTTAGTCTGAAGGAGCAGCATTCAAAGATGGAAGGGGACCAAGTATATGGGATACTTTTGTTAGAGATCATCCAGGTATATATCTTTCTCTCTTTCGGATCCCTCTCCAAAGAGTATGATTGAACTTTGAATATTAATTATTTAAAATTCACCATCCATTAATTTTACATCTCGCATTAATGCATCTGATCACATAAACTATATTAAAATATCAAACGTTCAAAATAACTAAAGGTTATTTACACTTATTATGCTTTTTTTCAATCTGGTGATGATGGTGGGGTAATGGCAGAAAAAATTGCTGATAGAAGCACCGGAGATGTAGCAGATGACTTTTATCATCGTTACAAGGTTTGGATTATAAATTATTGTACATGAAATATTCTTATAGTGTATTATCATTTTCATGATCATTTCTAATTTTTTTCATACATATATTTCTAATAAATATATACTAGCTAATTGATGAATGTTAAAATAGGAGGACATAAAGCTGATGAAAAAGGTCGGGTTAGATTCATTCAGATTCTCCCTCTCATGGAGCAGAATATTACCTAGTAAGTCAATTATGTCATTTTAATCGTTCTCAATTGCCTTCTTTACATCAATTTGTTAGATAAAATTAGTCAATTAAAGGCTATTGTCAACCAACAGACCCAAAATCTTTAACTATTAGGAAAAGGGTCTAACAATAGCATTTAGCTTTGATACCATATTGGTAACAACAAACCCAAATGTTTAAATTATTAGGGAATGACTCAACAATAGTATTTAAACCCCTCCAACAAAGGCCTAAATATTGCAATCACTTTTTGAAGATTTATGGATTTTCAAAACTTCAATCTATCGAAAGTGAAAAAGGTAATATAAAAACTAATGGTACCCTGTTTTTATGAGATTCAAATAATTTTAAAATTCCATTTTATGTTCTAGTAAACCTTCTAGTTCTACAGTGTGGGGTCCATTAATTGCTGATGTTCAAAGTCTTTTGTTTTTTTTTTTTAATTTGTTTTTAGTATTACACTATTATATAAATTCGCAGATTTGTCAGAGTTTTTTTTAGGGGAAGGACTCGAACCCACAATCACTTGATATTTTAAACCTAGTTTTTGTGAGGGGTTTACTACCGGACTTACTCTATCTCATCAATCTTTGATAAACCATATAAGAGATTTTAGCCATACTATGATGGGATGGGAGGAGTACTTTAATCTTTATTTAATGTAATAAAAATATATTGATTCTAATTTATTGTACTTGAGTTGATTATAACCATGCATATTCTTTCATTCAGAAAGCCATAGATGATATATTATCGGTTGAAATTGTTAATTTGTTTTTTCCAGAGGGAAAAGTTAGCGGGGGAGTGAACCCTCTCGGTGTAAAATTTTACAACAACCTCATCAACGAGCTCTTAGCCAATGGTTAATAAATCCTCGATCTCTTGTCTCTTATATCACCCCTTCCATTTTTATTTTCTTTTACTAGCTCTATATATAATAAATATTAATTCGCAATTAATATTGATAATCAAATACCAGGTCTAAAGCCCTTTGTGACTTTGTTCCATTTTGATCTTCCACAAGCTCTTGAAGATGAGTATGGTGGATTCCTAAGTCCAAAGATATTGTAAGTCATTAATTACTGTAACTAACTAACTATGCTCTATAATTAAGATTAATACAATGAAATTAAATTTTTTTTTTCAATGAAAAGGAAGGATTATGTAGATTATGTGGATTTTTGCTTTAAAACATTCGGTGATCGAGTCAAGCTGTGGGTGACCATGAATGAACCAAATGGATTTATCATGAATGCTTATAGTACCGGTATTTTTCCTCCTGGTCGATGTTCTAATTATCTTGGAAATTGCACTTCTGGTGATTCTGCCACCGAGCCCTATGTTGCTGCCCACCACTTGCTTCTCTGTCACGGCGAAGTCAACAAATTGTACAAGCAAAAGTATCAGGTACAAACATAGAAGATCTGAAACTAGATATGACCGCGGTTCGGTTCAAACCGTGGAATCAAACCGTAACCATAGGAAAAAAAATCGGAATTGGGGTTTCGGTTCTGAAATCGAACTGGAATCGGAACCTGAACCGGAACCGTGAACATTAAAGTTCCGGTTCCAGTTCCAGTTCCGGTTCCTTTAATAAAAAAAAGGATTGGAACCGACGGTTCAGTTCCGGTTCTGGAACAGCCAGTTCCAGTCTTTTTTTTCTCTCATTTTTTCCTATAAATACCCCCCTCCTATTCATTTCTCCTCACGAACTGGAACCGGTGATTCGGAACCTGAACAGAACCGCGGTCATGTCTATCTGGAACGTTGTCGTAATGAATGAGCGCCTATAACCATCAAATCACATGGATAATTAATTAGTGAATGATCGGTGGTATAGTTTTGATTAATCAACTAATTAAATTTATTTGGACAGCCATACCAAAAGGGGAAGATTGGAATTACAATAGTGACTAACTGGTTTACACCAAAATTCAATACAACTGCCAGCCGCAGAGCTGCCTCTAGAGCCATAGATTTCTTCTTTGGTTGGTGAGTAATTTTTTTTTTTTAAAAATATTACAATAATTCGAGGGTTTTATGGGGAAAGAGGTAAGACTCGAACTCACGACCTCGTGGTATGGATGTGGGGAGCTTTACCTGATCTGGGCTATGGGTCAACCTCATCTTTTTTTGGTTTGTGAGTAATTAAATTAAATATAAGATTATTTTACTATAATTACACCTTATCTTATGGATTTAGCTAGAGTACTGCACAGGGTAGTTACGAGAGTACGAGACACATTATATATTTTCAAAATTTTCAGTTATAACCATTGGATTGAAATCTAACAACAAAACTGAATTACACTACAAAATTACAGACCCAGTATTGTAGCATGACCAATGCCTTATTTAATGCGAATATGATTTTTGCATGCATGTGTAGGTTGTTAGGTTTTGGCTCGTATTCTCAAGTGAACCCGATATTAACCAAACGGGACTCAACTGATGTGAAACTTCCTGGAGACGTGGGATAACGTTTGGAAGTTAGAGATGGTGTTTGAGGGAGATTTGAAGACCGAAGAAGAACTGAAGAATCGGATTTCGGAAGGAAACGCGGTGCATTCCAGGTGACTTGTAACGGTTTAGGAAGCGGGTGCGCAACCGTGACCCGAATCGTAGTCAATCATAAGCATGCGTGGAAAAGGAAACCTTCAGCGGAAAAGGAAAGAAATTCTTTTGGGAAGTTCTTGTGCTTGAAGGAAAAGGAATACTCTTTACAAGAAGACTTGTCATAAATAGGAAATAGTATTTATGTGGAACAAGTAATTCTTGTATGTTTAGGAGTAGGATTTCCTTTTCTCTTAAACTCCCTATAGCTAGTATAAATAGACCTTGTAATTAGGTTATTTTGTGTGGAGTCAAGAAACACCATGTAACATCAGGGAGTGGTGAGATCCGTGAGAGAGACCCAAGGGAATATCCGGGGAGGGATCTAAGGGAATATTAGTGGATCAAGTTAGAGATCCGTGGGTGATATTCAGGGGAGACCTAGGGGATATTGGGGGTTCTTGGTGAGGATCTTGTGAGCGTTGTGAGAATGGTTTGGGGTTAAGGTGTGAGAGAGAATCCTGAAGTATATGGTTGTAATAATTTATCATATAGTGGAACTTTCTCTGTCGTCCTGACGGCCCGTGGTTTTTTACCCGATTTGGGTTTTTCACGTATATCTTGTGTTGTGATTGGTTTATTTTCTCTCATCTTATTTTTCTGCTATTAACGTTAATTGCTATGAGTTATGGGCGTATATTAGGCATGACGCTTCCGCGATCATCGGTTCAAATCCCTAACAATTGGTATCAGAGCCATAGGGTTCGGCGATGGCGATGTCAAGTCTTTACGGGAGATCGTATGGAGGACTTTGTGGTATTGGGATGATGATGATGGTTGCCTAATATGGGTTTAGCAATGGAGATACGTCTTGAAAGCGGTTTCGAACTCAGTAGGGTTTGATGAAAAGAAAAATAGAGATGGAGGAGAATTTTGGCTTGTTGTGGCAGGTACAAGTCATGGAGATCCAATCTGGGTTACATAAGGCGATAAAAAAAAACTCTTGTATGCGTATTATTAAAAAAAAAATTGAACGCTCGAAGTCTCTGGTGGTGGTGTAGGGATTATCCGGCAAAGCACTCCCGGTTCTAGTAGCAAGTCTTTCACCAGGTATGTGATGCAAGGACAAAAGGTCTTTCACTGGGTTGGGTGATGTAAGGACATGTTTATCCTTTTGGCAGTTTTCCCCACTGGCCATGGAAGAGGATATGTTGCTGCTAGTGGTCCATAATTGTGCACAAGGCATTGGTCAGAAAGTGATGCAAGGTGTATGGTGGACAAAGATGTCGATGGCTAACGAACTCCCTGGTAATCTGACGTGAGGAGTTGCACCACAATTTCAGCAGGTTATTTCGACATGGTGCCGGAACAACGAACACAAAAAAAAAAAAATCTTAGGATGGTTCGTTTCTAAGTGGTTATACCTTGTGGTGGGGTATGTTGATTCTCTATGATGAGAGTCGTGGCTGTGGACAAAGGTCTTGAGAAGTCAAGCCAAAGGGGAGAATTGTTAGGTTTTGGCTCGTATTCTCAAGTGAACCCGATATTAACCAAACGGGACTCAACTAATGTGAAACTTCCTGGAGACGTGGGATAACGTTTGGAAGTTAGAGATGGTGTTTGAGGGAGATTTGAAGACCGAAGAAGAACTGAAGAATCGGATTTCGGAAGGAAACGCGGTGCATTCCAGGTGACTTGTAACGGTTTAGGAAGCGGGTGCGCAACCGTGACCCGAATCGTAGTCAATCATAAGCATGCGTGGAAAAGGAAACCTTCAGCGGAAAAGGAAAGAAATTCTTTTGGGAAGTTCTTTTGCTTGAAGGAAAAGGAATACTCTTTACAAGAAGACTTGTCATAAATAGGAAATAGTATTTATGTGGAACAAGTAATTCTTGTATGTTTAGGAGTAGGATTTCCTTTTCTCTTATACTCCCTATAGCTAGTATAAATAGACCTTGTAATTAGGTTATTTTGTGTGGAGTCAAGAAACACCATGTAACATCAGAGAGTGGTGAGATCCATGAGAGAGACCCAAGGGAATATCCGGGGAGGGATCTAAGGGAATATCAGTGGATCAAGTTAGAGATCCGTGGGTGATATTCAGGGGAGACCTAGGGGATATTGGGGGTTCTTGGTGAGGATCTTGTGAGCGTTGTGAGAATGGTTTGGGGTTAAGGTGTGAGAGAGAATCCTGAAGTATATGGTTGTAACAATTTATCATATAGTGGAACTTTCTCTGTCGTCCTGACGGCCCGTGGTTTTTTACCCGATTTGGGTTTTCCACGTATATCTTGTGTTGTGATTGGTTTATTTTCTCTCATCTTATTTTTCTGCTATTAACGTTAATTGCTATGAGTTATGGGCGTATATTAGGCATGACGCTTCCGCGATCATCGGTTCAAATCCCTAACATAGGTTTGCTCATCCAATCACATATGGTGAGTACCCAAAGAGCATGAGACTGCTAGCAGGAAGAAGACTGCCCCAATTCAACGAAGATCAATCGAAGTTGTTAAAAGGATCCTTCGATTTTCTTGGTCTAAATTACTACTCAACACAATATGCAGATCAAGCTCCTCCATCCAACGGTTTCAATCTCAGTTATACTGCTGACAGACAAGTCAATGTCACTAGTATGCCCATTTCATTTTTGCAAATTAATTTACTCCATTATTATTTTTTAATTAATTTGCTAAATTAATTCATTGCTATACACTTAATTTGTGGCCACAGCTGAGAAAAATGGAGTCCCTATCGGCACACCGGTAATTAATTTCATCCCTCTCCCTCTCTAACTTAAAGTATATTTATAAATACGCAATTTTATATTCTGTACAAAGGAATATAAATATATATGTGATCAGTAACTTTTTTTTTCTTTTAACTTCAAATCATGTTACAAGTTTTTAATAGTTAGATTTAGTGGCGACGCCACTTTACGGCATGAGGATGCTATGGCCATATTTATTTAAATTTTATCTTAATATTTTTTGTTATTCATAATTTTTATTAGAATTCTAATAGATTTTCAAATTGACCCCTCGTCCGGTTTCCTGTACTAGAAAGTTCATCATCCAACCACAAACAATTTGAATTTAAAAAAAAAAGAATAAATTGCTATTCCCTGCAGCCTGCTTGCCATGCACTACATATAATATAGAATTGAAAATTGAATATATATATATATATATATATACATATGATGTTTAATTATTGGAGTAAAATTTTGGTGTAAATGGTTTTATTTGTAGACTGCTTTGAGCTGGCTTTTCATCTATCCGGAGGGATTTCGAGAGTTTTTGGTATATGTAAAAGAAAAGTACAACAATCCAATTATTTATGTTAATGAGAACGGTAAAACAACTATTCCATTTTTTATATATATAAAAACTGTAAATTAAATATTCTATTATGATTTAAGACTCAAATTATATATATATATATATTTTTTTTTTTTTTTGCAGGAATGGCAGATAATGGCTCAGTGCCACTTAAAGTTGGTGTAAACGACAAATTGAGGATCATATACCTTGATGGCCACTTAAAATATCTTTTAAAAGCAATGAAGTGAGTACTTTTGAAACCAGTTTAATTAATTAAATTATAATCGATTAATTAACCATTGATACTCGATCTAAAGAAAAATAATAATATTAATTAAGTGTGCATGGAATTTTACAGGAATGGTGTTAATGTGAAAGCGTACTACGTGTGGTCATTTTTGGATGATTTTGAATGGGATTCTGGTTATACTGCTCGATTTGGCCTCACTTATGTTGATTTCAAGAATAATCTGACTCGACACCTCAAAGATTCTGCTTTTTGGTTCAAGAGGTTCCTCCTAAATTAAGAGTCATCGATATTTCACTCATGAAGTTGTTTTTGAAATGAGAAAGACTTTTTTTTTTTTTTAATATTACAATAATTCGATATTTAAGGTAGAAGGCAGACTCGAACCTACAACCTTATGGTGTAGGTGTGAGAGGGTAAACCATTGGCCAACCTCATCTTGTCTAAGACATTTTTTTTTCTGGTTCTTGTATAATATCAATCAAAACATATAAATTTATGCTAATTAAATTTGTTCTAAATTAAGAAATCTTATTTGCTTGACAAAGTAATTGTAAGATATATATATATATATATATATATATATATAATGAAAGAACGGGTCCAAAAAGTAAAAACAATTACTCGAATTTCAATAGAAAACATGGTGGAAATTAAAACAAATTAACATTATTATTATTATTATTATTATTATTATTATTGTGGGACTTAAACCTGGGATAATGTCAGATTGAGTCAGCGTCATTTACCATCAAGCCACATTAGAGTTAATTTATTTTTCAAAAGTATGATCTTTTACGGATTTTGATTTCAAGGGCCAATTTACAAGGCCTATTCTAAAATTGATAGGTTAAATTTATCTGTTTCTTTTTTCATAATTAGTCACTAATTAAAATATTAATAAAAACTCAAACGAGCATATTACCTCCTAGCACATATGGTTGTGCACCTCCCTTTTACATTGGTGGTACATCTGGATCACACATATTGTTTCTATTTTATTAGTTGTAAATTGTAAAAAAAATAATAATAATAAAACAAAATTTTGGAGTATGTATAGGATACTGAAGCAAAATTAGTCAATCAAACGTATTGGTAACCAACAGACCCAAAAGCTTTAGCTGTGGTTGAACCCAAGACTCCTGGGTTTGTTTTTGGTTAGTTGGCCTGGTGCCTCTTGTTTGCTGGCGTTGTGAGCCTTGCTGTTGGGTAGTTCCTTTGGGCTTCTTGGCTGGATGGCTTGCTTCTTGTTCTTGTTCCTTGTTTGTTTCCGGTCTATAGGCTTGGTGCCTTCTTGAATAAATTTTGCTATTAAAAAAAAAAAAAATTAGAGAGGAAGAGGAAATTCGGATAGAGGATGAAGTGTTCCTCTTTTTTAATGTATTGTCACCATTCAAACTAAAATGGTTATATATATACATGATAAATTAATAATTAATTGATTAACTATATATATAGTATGAGTATAGCTTGTACAGGGGGACCAAAAGGCCAAAAGGAAGCTTCAGAATTTATAATTATTAATTAGTAATAACTAATAAAATAATATAGATATTTCGAGGCAATATCAATCAATGTCTTTGCAAAATACCTTTCATATAGATTCTTTGCAAAAAAATACACTTTTCTGTACATCCGAATAAAAAATAAATTAGAGAGGTAGTGCATATTGATACATACATGTATAATTTATTTGCCGGGAATAGAAATGCAATTAATTAGATGTTCTCATACTCATAGTCATACTATAGCTTTTTGTTGGACTTTTTCTAATCAACTGACGATTAAGTATAAAAATAATATTACATATATAGTCAAAACTATTCTGAAATAATAGACTAGACTTTACTTCCTAATTTGTTTTTTTGTGAGAAAAAAAAACGTTTTTAATAGTTCAAAAAACATTTTGCTTGTTTTCAGGATTTTTTTTATTTTTCTTGTTTTGTACAGTGCGAAATGATTTGATTGGCAATGTTTATTTCATTGGTCCCACTCCCAGCTCCCAATCAAGTAAATGACAAAGATCAATAATAGAAAGAAAACAAAATATCTGGACACATATCATATACCATACAATTTATTTTTATAGATGAAATCGGATCTAGTACAGTAAATTTTCGTTGTTATGTTTCTTTCTTTCTTTTTTTCCTTTTGACAGGTTTATGAATACTGGTCCAGACCGTCCAGTGAGTTGCTATTTAATTGCAACAAATCATTTTATCTATACCGACATTTTCTAAAGGTTATAAGAAAAATAAAACAAAAGCAGAAAAAAAATGTTTGATATGAAAAAAACAAACCCTAAGCTTGGTGTTGCCGCTATCCTAGAGTCTAGTCTCTAGAGACTATAGAGTTCCCACGTTGAAAGGAACATGCAAAATAATGAGAAAATTGTTCCAATGAAAGAAAAAAGAAACGATAATTACCAATTAGGTCCTAATTTTTTAAAAAATTTCAAGTTATTTGTGACTTTTATAAAAGTGACTAAATTGGTCATCACATTTTCTTCCAAGAGCCAAATTAGTCCCTCTCTTTTTAGAAGTGACTAAATTGGTCCCTTTAATGATTTAACGGTGTTGAATATAAAAGTTGACTTTAATAATTTTAGTTAAAGTACATGAATACCTTTTATTTTTCGTATTAGAGAAAAGTTGTTTTGTCTTTGTATATTAAATTCACCATTATAATTACAATAAAATCTAAAAATATTATTAACAAAACACCATTTGTACCTTTTTAATTAAAATTCTCTAAAAAATCTAAAAATATTTTAATAAGACAATGTCAATTATACTTTTATTTTTAAACAAAGTTACCATTCATTCTCAGTTTAGTTTTTTATCATTTTTATATAATATTGTTTTTTTTTGTTAATATTATACAAACAATGTTTTCAAAATTATTTAAAAATCAAAACGTACAAATAAAATAAATAAAAATATACATGTGTTAAAAAAACTGTGCATGTGTCAATATTATATTATTTAGGAGTAAAGTACAATTTTACCTATATACAATTAAAGTTGACTGACGAAACTTAGTTAGATGGACTAATTTGGCACTAAACAAAAATGTAAGGATCAATTTGATCACTTTTGTAAAAGTTGTAAACAATTTAGAATTTTAAAACAAGTTCGGGATCCAATCGGTAATTGCCCAAAAAGAAATAATGGAAATATGGAATTATGATAGTTTTTAAAAAAAAAAATTGAAATAGGAATTAATTTTTAATTTTTTAATTTGGTGAAACCAACATCAATGTAAACAGTAATTAAGATATGTGTAAAAACGATTAGTGTCACGTTTAAGGCATTTAGAGATTTTTCACACATGGGTGGCGGTGGTCCAGCTCAGCCCGGACTTCAATGGAGGTTCATAATTGAAGCATTGAATTATTCCAGTTTTTTGTGCCTCCTATTATATAGATGCTGTCTCTTTCATGCTGGATATGACGATGCCTAATCTATCCATATGGATAGTGTTAATGTATGTAGTAAGATAACAACTATTTTATTTTAATAAAAAGAAATCAAAATACTGTATTTATTATGACACAATAATAAATGCGTTAATTGACTTGCTCTTTTATTTCATTAATATCCTATATATATATATATATATATAATCAATCCATACTGTGTAATGTCTTCTAACCAGCTGATCAATATTTGTCCTTTGAATTAATGAATTATTGGAATCGATCCATCAAAATCACTTGTCAGAAACCAAAAATATAAGTTTCCTTCTTCTTTTTTGTTGAAAGGATTGAACTAAATATTATTAATTTCAACCTATTTTCATTTCCTTTTACGGAAATAAAATAGTTTTTAATATAAGAGTATCTTCAATGGTATAAACAAATTTAGATCATTAAAAGTTGTCACTTCAACATTAGAAGATTGTTTTAAGGATTATAAAATTTGATGATTGTGTAGTCCACAATGGTACACTTTATCTAAATCAAAAATTTAATCCTGCCACATTTTTCATTGTTCTTGCCTATTTTTATTTCTAGGGTAACAAAAATTAAAATTAAAAAAACTATAAAAGACAGAAGAATGTATATGATATGGATATTGATCAATTCGTAATGAAGAGACGAATTTTACCTAATTGAAATTTTTGAGGTCGAAACAATGATGAGATACATAGGTGATCAGAGAAAAAAAGAAAAAAAAAGTGACAGATGAGAGAGAATGAATAAAATAACAATATAATTTATTTGGGTTAAGTTTGTATTTGATGATTGAAAGTCAATCTTCAAATTTGATTACTGGAGAGGGCAATTTAATTATTGATAACTGCTATTGCTAAATTGTTGTGACTCTTTTGGACAATGTTTTTTTGATAAATAATTAAATTTTGATTACTCTTCTATTTTTGAGGATATCATTGGAGATGCTCTAAGACCATCTCCAACTCGAATAGTTCTTTTGGTGCAATTGTTGCACTAAAATAGTGCAACTTTCACACTATTTCATTATTTCATCTTCAACACACTGCACCAAATTTTACACTAAACAGAATATTCCCTTGAATATTCTTTTTCTTTCCTTTTTTTAATATTTCTCCACGATTAATATAATATTGCAATACGATAAGAAATTATAATATTTAATATATTAAAGGAAATTTAATTTAATTATGTAAAATATTGCATTTCTTATTTAAATAGCTTAGATATTACATTTCATAAAAAAAAAATTAAAACATAAAAATAAAAGTACATAATGTTCATCATCTAATTATCTGAATTAGTATATTCATCCCACAAATGAATATACTAGAGTTGGGTTTTGTCCTCTGTTTTGTCACCGCCCCTGTCTTGCTTTCTAGTGGTTGGTTTGTCTCTTGTTTGTTCTATTTCTCTGTGGCCTGTTGGTCTTTAATAAATCTGTTGTTAAAAAAAAATGATCTATTAATGAATTTCGGAGTGCAATGTGAACCTCTTTATCCATAATTTTTCAATAGTCTTTAAGGATCGGGAAATGGTCATCTGGACTACTAAATTGTTGTTGTAACTTATGTTGTATTTTCCTTTAATTTTAGTGTCTTCCAATTAATGATGATTTATTTCATCACTATGAAGTTTGTATTTCGGTTATAATGGTTTTTTAATTAATGTATTTTGCTTTAATTTTCGTTGTTTTAAATTAAGTGATTTATTTTTTAAATTTTTTTTGCAATCAACATTTTTAATTATACACTTCATTTTTATTTATTATAAATATTAATATCAATAATAATTACATCAAGACAAAATCATTAAATAATAAAAAGGATCAAAGTGGAATAATTTAATTGATTATGGTACAAATGTAATTAAATAAAATCTTTAAATAAAGAATATAATCATAATATATTTTAATATATAGGGTCAAACTGTGATTTAATAAAAATATAGGGTTGGAAAAAAAAAACCAAGGTCTGCGTCATATATTGTACGACACTGTTCATCTTGCCAAAAATGACATAAAATGCCAAAAATGTCGTAAGAAATGGAGTTGGGTCGGAGGTGGGTTTTGGCTGAAAAATAGAGATGGTGCAAGGGATGGAGTAGGCTCGGAGATACTCTAAGAGCCCAGATTAACTATATATATATATAATTTTTGTATTGTCAGTTCGTCCTGATATAAAATATATCATGACGAAGAATGTGAACCATTATATGTACATACTTTGACTCAAAGTGTATGCACTTGTTAAAATTTCTCCATAATCTGTAGTCAATAGTTTTCGTCATGATATATTTTATATCAGGACGACCCGAGAGTAAAAAGACAATAAATATAAATATATATATATATATATATAAATCAGTCCTTACTGTATAATGTATTATAACCAGCTGACAAATATGGTCCTTTAAATTAATGGATTATTGGAATCGATCCATCAAAATCACTTGTCAGAAACCGTTGACTGAATGGATTATTGGAATCGATTCATCAAAATCTCTTGTCAGAAACCGAAAATATAATTTTCCTTTTTTTTAAAGGATCAAACTAAATATTATTAATTTCAACTTTCATTATAGACAAACAGCATCAATTATTATGTCGGGCTTATATCAAAGCTGCATGCAGATAATATATAAGATCGATATTTCGTTTTTTTTATTGAATTTAATTCTCAACCAGAAAAAAATAATTTATATATATATATATATATATATAAAGCATTGTATGCGGGTCTCAAATATTTATTTCCACAATAATGGTAAGAAAACTTCGTACATATGATTATATGATGCACGGATTTGGATTATTTATTGATTTAATTTTTTTTTCTTATTTTTTTTTAAATATGTGATTGGTTGTTAATAAAGTGATTGTGACTTCTGAAAACTAATCACATCTTAACCACCATTCCAATGTAATAATTATGTGTCATAAAATTAAATAAGATTATAAACAAGTTCAGATCAATACGAACTAAGAAGAGATCAAAATTCATGATACGTATAGTGGCATTGAAACCCTCTATTATCATTAGCGTGGAATGAATGAAAAAAAAAAACAATACGAACTAAGAAGAGCTGTTAATACACCTGGATAATTTAAAACCGTGGCATGATTGACACATACGACATACAGATGTTACATATCCGATCTCAATGCTCATGTGCTTGTAAATGAAAGTACTGGAGTACTGGACTTAGACATGACGCCGGTTCGGTTCGAACCGGAGAACCGAACAGGAACCGGCGTCAGAAAACCAAAACCGGAACCGGGAAAACCGGTTCCGGTTCTAGAATCGGACCGGGAACCGGTCTGGGCCGGTTCCGGTTTCGATTCGCTTCAGCGAAGAACCGGGCGGTTCGAACCGGACCAGAACCGGGGGTTCGGTTCCGGTTCGAACCGCCCGGTTCTTCTTTTAATTTTTTAATTTTTTTTATTTTTTAAAACAAACCGTTGGAGGCCAACGGTTCCCTTGTTTTTTTTTAAAAAAAAATTTTTCTTTTCATTTTCTTTTCTATAAATACTCCTACCCCTCCATTCATTTTTCCTCACCCCAATTTCCTCAATTCTCTCTAATTCTCAATTCTCAATTCTATCTAAACTTTCAATTCTCCAAGTCTCAATTCTCAAACTCCAAGTCTCCAAGTTTCCAATTTATATTATTTGCAATTACTAAGTTAGTAAGTTTCCAATTTATTTTATTTACAATTACTTAGTTTCTAATTTTATTTTATTTGCAATATTTCTTATTTACAATTTATTTAATTTGCAATTAGTCAATTACTAAGTTTCCAATTTCATTTATTTACAATTTATTTTATTTGCTATATATTCCAATTTATTTTATTTGCAATTTATTTTATATCCAATTTATTTTATTTACAATATATTTTATTTGCAAATTGCAATTACTAACTACTAAGTTTCTAATTTTCTTCCAAATTTATTTCCAACCATTTAATCATTTTTTAAATCAATTTTTTAACATTTTTTGTTCAAAGAATTTTACAATTCAATTTTTAAAATGGCAAATGGAAGTGGTGACGCTCCTAGACGCTCCATTTCGATGAAAGGTAAGGGTCGTATGACGGATAATCTAGGTCATGACGACCGTGCCTATCACGAGTATCTACAACAGCAAGTCTATGCTGAAGACTTAGGCCTAAACTTTCCTCAATCTCATTCTCATCTCTCTCTTAGAATTTCTGAACCCGATCCCAATGTCACCCCTATTTTGACAAGCCAATCAGAAAATATGCCTGATCTTGGCCATGATGATGATGAGCTTGATCCCAACCCACATCAAGATTTTGATTTTTATCCACAGATGGAAGAAAAGTTACCGAAGCAGGTCAAATCTGATCTATTCATACTCCATATGAAGAAAGTTACGCATGAAGATGGAAGCACAGTAGTGATTTGCAATTACTGTAAAAAAGTATTTAAATGACACAAATCTGGAGGATATGGGTCATATCGGAAGCATATAACGAACTCACATCCAGATGCACAAGCCAAATCGAGTTCACAATCTCAAATTCCCAGGTACGCTACCCCTAACCAACAATTATTTAAATATAGTGATGCAAAAAATAGAGAATAATTAGCTAGAATGGTTGCAGTAGAACACTTACCATTCAGTTTTGGTGAAAATGTTGGTTTTAATAATTATTGTCAACGAGCATTAAATCCTGCTGCATGTTGTGTTCCTAGAACCACGCTCACAGAAGCACTTGAAAACATTTATGAAAAAGAAAAGAAAATGTTGGAAAATTTTTTAGAAAAATATAATGGTCGTGTTTCCGTATGTACCGACATATGGAGTGATCATTGGCGAATGCATTCATACATAGGTGTCACTTGCCATTATATGGATAATGCATGGGCTATCCAAAAAAGAATTATTGCATTTAGATTTTTTGATGAAAAACACGCTGCTGCTAATATTTTTAGACATCTTAGAATTATTTTCATAGAGTATAAAATTGAGAACAAAATTTTTGCAATTGGTTTTGATAATGCTTCTAACAATACCGCTGCTATTCCTGCTTTAATTGAATTATGCAAACCTTATCTTGGTGGTAAATTTTTTCATCAAAGATGTGCATGCCATGTTTTCAATTTATGTGTTCAAAAAAGATTAAAAACTCTTGAACAGTTTATTCAACCTATTAAAGATGCCCTCTATTTTTTGTGGAAACATCCTTCTGTAATGAAATTATGGGCAGCATATTGTAAACAAAATGGTAAGCGTGCCATTTGATTTCCTCGTGATGTTCCAACACATTGGAATTCTACTTATAAATTGCTTGCTAGAAGTTATGAATATAGGGATTTATTAGTTTCTTTTATTCAATATCATGTTAGTCACATTAATCTTTATCAAAGTCATTGGGATGCTTGTAGCAATGTTTGTGGTTTGTTAAAAGTTTTTTATACTGCTACTAACAATTTATCTGGTGTTTATTATCCTACAACTAATTTATTTATTATTGAGAGTCTTAATATTGCTGGTGCATTTGCTCATTGTGAATCCGACTCAGAATTACAGGAGTCTGTTACTGCTATGAAGGATAAATGGTTAGAATATTATAAGGAGTTTCCAAATATTTATTTGATTGCCTTGTGTTTTGATCCACGTTGTAGATTAGAAAGTTTGTCTGATTATCTTTCTGCTTATTATGAACAAAGTTTAAAAATAGATTATGATGTTGATATGTGTTGTGCTAGGGGTTAAGACATTATTGTATGAATTATATGATGAATATATTAAAGTTTACGGTCCATCACTGAACATAGATGTTCCACAAACTCAAAATGTATCTCGTTCATCATCATCATCCTCTGCATTTGTTAATTTAGGGTATAATCTTTTATAAAAAAAAACCAAAAAATTACGAGGTTCTTCTTCATCAAGCTCCACCACATATTCCGAGCTTGAATCTTATCTAAGTACCTCTTTTGGGTTTATAGAAGACACCGAAGATAAAAAATTTGATATCCTACACTGGTGGAAAGAGCATGAAAGGTACTTTTCAATATTGGCTATGATAGCCAAACAAATTTTTTCAACACCAGTTTCTACGGTGGCGGTAGAACAACAATTCAGTGCCGGTGGGAATATTTTAGACCCAAAACGTTCCCTTATGAGTCCGAAATCACTTCAGATACAAGCTTGTGCTGAAGATTGGACGAAGGCTCAATATTCAATATAGACAATAAGAAATCGATCAAGAGGAACCATACGATTTTTTTAAAGATGATGAACCGGCTGAAAGTCGAACGGATGAACATGGCAACGATTAGTCCACGACTCCACGCCAAATCCCCATCTCCAAACTCCAAAGTCCAAATCTACAATAAAAGGTAAGAGAACTACGTGGCCTTTGATTCTTCTAAACCCTTAAGAGGATACATAGGTAACTTAATTGTGGTAAAAATTAAGTGCAAGGCCAATTTTATTTTTTTTTATTTTGTTTTATTTTTATTTTTTTTAATTTGTCATTTATATATTTAACTTTATTTTGCGGGTGACCTAATAAAATACATTTACCAATTACATTTTTACATGACTAATTTTTTTTATGAAATATGATAAAAAAAAGGGCCGGTTCCGGTTCGGAACCGGTGGAACTGGACGAACTGGAACCGGAACCGGAACCGACGTGCATGTGCATGCATGCATGTGCAGTGGCGGTAAATTGAAGAATTGGAAGGGCCAAATAATAAAAATTTAAAAATTATAGTACTAAAATATATATAATTTTTTTTTTAATTTTTTAACTATAAAAATTTTATTTTTCAGTGGTGGCCCCCCTGACCTCCATGGTGGTCCGCCCCTGTGCATGTGATCATTAATTCATTATGTCTGCATAAATCTGTGCAGAAATACAGAATCGATCACCTTATGGTTTAACTAAAAACTTGAACAAGAAAATGCATATTGGGACCCTTCTACAGATCACAAGCCAGAAAGATAAGATTTTTCATAGATAAGAAATAAAGAAATCTTCGAATACAGCTAAATTTTTTCTAAGCTGCCTCCATCATTTAATTATTTCTGGCCCTGCATGCTTGTTCGTTTATACATATTTTATTACCAAAGAATTTGGCTTCCTGACAAATGAAGATTAGATTGGCTCCAACCAATCTTCAAAATGAAGATTGGTTTTGGTTCTTCAAAATTAATTGGATCTTCATTTCACTATTCAATTAAAATAATATTATTTTTTTTCTCATCTTTTTTTTTACATTTTTAATTAACTATATCTACGGTCCACTCATAATGTACAGTGGTCTGATCCTAGACTATTTATATGGTGATATGAGAATGTAGACACCTTATATGATATAATTATATTGGGCTGGGCAGTGACTTCCACATGTGATGAATTATAAGCCATAGAGTCGTGCAATGGAATGGATTTTAACTTTTTTAAATTATTTAAACGACTTTATGAACTTGTTCGATATATAAGAATAAATTAAAAGTAGGATTCAAAATCATACCTTAAGGCTAACTCCTTCGTTCTTTAATTCTTGAATTTGCTTTCCGATTTGTATCATCGAATCTTTCTCGCTATCTCCCAGGTTCCGACAACTGCGTATGGGCACGTCACAAACTTCAGGAGGTTGTATGGAGGTAGAAGAAAATTACGAAAATAACTCTTGTTTTCTATATATGGAATTCGGCCACCATGAATGAAAACTAAAAATAAAACCTTTTTTTTCTTATGTGTGTAGGCCGCACACCTTTCTTTTTCTTCTTTTCTTTCAAAGTGTATATATCTTGTGTATTATCTTGTCTTTTGTTTTTTTATAATATATCTTTATATATTTAAAACAAAATACTAATCCTTTTCCAAATATATCTCTATAAATTTAAAATAAGATAATTAGTATTTTAGTGACTAAGTTAGTATATGATTCTAAATCCAACATAATCATAGTTCATTAAGACTTGAACACTTGACCTAGTTAGGAAATAAAATAATCTTATTATTTTATCCTTTATCTCGGTCATGGTTAGAACATATAACCTCCAATTAATAATTATCAATTATTTTAATTATTTTTAAAAATTTTTTAGACAGAATTTCACTTAAGTCTTACATTTTTGGTGATTTGTCACCTTTATAAATATCTTTCCAAATTTATCACTTTAGTCATAACTTTTTCCAGAATTCATCACTTTAATCAATTTGATCACATATATGAAAGTCAACTATTTTAAAACCTGTGAAAGTATACTTTTGCCCTTATTGCTATTTAATTTAGTTAAAATGATTATCTTAACTTTAAATTAAAAATAAAAATAATAAATTTTCAATAATAAAATCTTAAATAAATATATTACAAAAAAAACTTAAATAAATAATTAAAAAATCCATTAATTTTTTCTTATTTTGTATTTTTTTCATAATGGATTTTTATTTAGCTAAAATGATTATCTTAACTTTAAATTAAAATGAAAAACAATAAAATTTTCAATAATATAATTTTAAATAAATAGATTACAAAAAAGAAATTATGAAAAAAAATCATTTAAAGTTAAGATAATCATTTTAGCTAAATAAATATCCATTATGACAAAAATACAAAAAAAGAAAAAAATTAATGGATTTTATTATTATTATTATTTATTTAAGATTTTTTTGTAATATATTTATTTAAGATTTTATTATTGAGAATTTTATTATTTTTCATTTTAATTTAAAGCTAATATAATCATGTTAGCTAAATTAAATAGTAACAAGGGGAAAAATGTACTTTTACAAGTTTTAAAATAGTTGACTTTCACATATTTAGTCAAATGGACTAAGGTTATGAGTTTTGGAAAAAAAAAATAGGACTAAAGTGATGAATTTGGAAAGACATTTATAAAGGTGACAAATCACCAAAAAGATAGGACTTACGTGAAATTCTGCAATTTTTTTATTAATGAACTAATAGGTATTTTAATTCAAAACAAATGTTTTCAAATCGTCAATTTTTATATGTAATTAACATATATCATAAATTCAGAATAATTAACTCAAAATAATTCAGTAAAACCAAATAATAACATTAACATTCAAAACCAATAAAAATAACATTGAAACTTAAAAGTTAACATTAGTATTACGATAAGTCATCTCCACTCTAACCATAGTAATTTGGAAACTGATCAAACCTACTAAAATTACCTGGCGATCCACCTTGAAATTGCCCGGAACTATTAAAATTGCCATAGATAGTGTTAGCAGATGATCTTTATTTATTAAAATCATTACATGTAAAAATAGTTAGGTGTGACAAATTATAAAAAAAGATTAGAAAATTTAGATGTAATAAAAGTGGGCAAATTATTACCTAATAAGATAATGTAGAGAAAACAATAAGAAAGTTTGAAATATTATTTATAAAGTAAAATAATAATATTTTATTATTTAGAGATTGTAAAATTAAGAATGGTTGGGGTAGTAAAATTATGAAGATGGACTATTCTAGAAATATGTCATTTTCAGTTTTCAAATGGAAGAAAAAATTGAAAATTGGTTGGAGATGGCCTAAGTAGGTTAGCGAGGTATTTCTTTCGGTTTAATTATATGATGTGATTGGCAATATTGCCTAGGGGCATGTAAAGCCTATAATATCATTTTATTAAGTTTTCTCATCACCATGTTAAGTCTAAAATATTCTGGAGCTCACTTTGCTAATTTAATTTCCTTGTTCTTTTTAATCATTACAATATTTCAAAATCCGGAGAGAGCCATGACTCGAACCTACAATCTCATGAATATAGGTGTGGGGCTTACCATTAAGCAAATTTCATCTTGTCTAATTTCCTCTGTTTAAAACTCCATTTTATTAACTTTTGTTAGTTAACTAGTTTCCTGCATTTTTAACTTATTTACTTAGATAAGTCTAAAATGTGGCTAGTTGCTAGCTCAATTATAGGAAAATAAATGTAGAGATCCAAAAATTTCATTCAGCCATATGATACGTTTCAAATTTTATTCGCCGGTAAAAGAGGTGTATAAAAATTAAGTAAAGAAATTGAGTCCTCAACTGTAGACATACGCATTTTATTTTCGTGCAGACTTCCATCATTTGATGAGTTTCAAATTGCATGACTGGACAAAGTTCAATTTTTGAAAATCGTCCGCGTCTAAAACTTTTCATATATTGATAAGTGAGACGAAAAAGAAAAGGGGAAAAAAATGCACTAAAACTCAAGTACTAATTTAAAAGTAGAATGCTGCTCATGGATGGTAACTTCACAGAAGGTAGGCGAGAGTGAGAAGCTTATAGGAATATTTTTTTGTAAAAGTAAATAAAATATACTGTCAACACCTTGCCAACAAACCATTATCCAATACGGTAAGAGTGTGTTTGGTAGAGAGGAAAGAAAATATGTAGGATAGAAAGATTAATTTGGAGAGAAAAAACATGAGAGAAAGAAATGAAAATAATTTTCTCTACAGCTATTTGGTAAACAGGAAGAAAAGGAAAAATTTGTTTGGTATTGTTGAGGAAAAGATAAAAGATAGAAAATTTTCTTTATCAATTCTACTATTTTACCCTTATATTATATATGGCTCGTGAAATGATTAAAAAAGATGGACAAATTTATAATTTCACTTAAACCGAAAAACCATTCCCTCTTTTCTCTCCATTTTCTGTCCAATTTTGAGAGGATTAAAATTTCTTCTCTCTTTTCCCTCCACCATTTTCTTTCCTTTCCTTTTTCATCCCTACCAAACATACTTAAGTTTGACAATATAGTAGGGTCGAGTCACTGTCGGTATGAGATATTAAAAAAAAAAAAAAAAAAACTTGCTAGCGGGGGATATCTACATCAAAAATCAAGGTCATGCACGTGACATGTGAAGATCAGTTAGAACAAATATTTAATAATTTAATTTCAAATTTCATGAACTATATCATATAGTACATCATATCGATCCGAGATTATAAATAGGGGGCTTTGGAGGCAACAACATTGTGTGGCAACATAAACAGCTAGCCATGGCAATTCAAGAATGTTTTCTTTTTCTCTTTTGCATATTCTTAGCCTTATTAGCTCGCTCTGATGCTGTAAAACCGATGCATTATTCAACGCCATTCAACCGGACCTTGTTTCCGGTCGGCTTTACGTTTGGAGCTGGTTCTGCTGCTTACCAGGTATATACAATTAATTCATGTTATGCATTTTAGATATATATATTTACTAAATTATTTGCTTCAGATGTCATATATATATATATATATATATTTGATATATGGTGTAATGTATTTCAGTCCGAAGGAGCTGCGTCCATAGATGGCAGAGGTCCAAGTATATGGGACACTTTCACTAAGAACCACCCAGGTCTCTATCGAATCTCTCAAAACCCTAGTTACATCCATCGATACTCAACATTTTCGTTTACGAGTGCAACTACCTTTCATATGATCTCAATCTCGTTGTACGCAGTCCCATTATATATGAAATTTTTTACACCCAGTACTGTATGTTTTCCACGTGAAAACGGAGCCAAAATTAAACTTTAATTTTTGCATGAAATTTTAATATAGCAGAATGATATGGTAAATTGGTTGAATTTTGTCTATAAAAAATGATAGAATTTTGTCATTTAATATTTAATTGGATGGAATATGAATTTTATTATAATATTAAACATGTACATAAATTAAATTGCGGTGTAATTTTATTGAATTTGTTTTCTTCCAACTATTATTTATTTATCTATAATTTTTTCCATTTACAATTAAAGGATATTGACAAGTGAGATCTCATTGTTGACAGAAAAAATCTGGGATCATAAGAGCGGAGAAGTAGCCGATGACTTTTATCATCGCTACAAGGTATATCAAATGACTTGGTGTGAAGTGATGATGATATATAATAATCACCAAGAAGGAGATCATTCTTGAATTAATATTGCAAATATATCTATATATTCTTTTAATTAATTAATTGCATACGAAATGTTTCAGGAAGACATTCAAATAATGAAAAGACTCGGATTGGATTCCTTCAGATTCTCTATGTCATGGTCCAGATTATTACCCAGTAAGATATGAAGATCTCACTCAATCACTGCCATTAATTCACACTAAATCACAAATAATATAAATTTACATATATGATGTTGATAATTAAGTTTTCTTTTGGTTTCTCCTTGTTTTAGAGGGAAAACTTAGTGGGGGAGTGAACCCACTAGGAGTCAAATTCTACAATAATGTCATCAATGAGCTTCTAGCCAATGGTAATTAATTATTTATTTATTTTTCCCAAAATTAAATTGATCCCCCTTCAATGACCTTTATCTCATATTAATTAACTTAATTATATTAATTATTATGCTCAGGAATGACACCATTTGTGACTCTATTTCATTGGGATCTTCCACAAGCACTAGAAGATGAGTATGGTGGATTTTTGAGCTCTAAGATTGTGTAAGTACTAATCCTAAAACACACAGCAAAAATTAAGTATATATTGTTTGGTGAAGGTTCAAAGAAATTGAATGAATAATATACATTTTTGGTGATCAACAACAGGAAAGATTACCAAGACTACTCAGATTTTTGCTTCAAAACTTTCGGTGACCGAGTGAAGCACTGGGTGACAATGAATGAGCCCTACTCATTTAGTATCAATGGCTACAACGGGGGCACCTTCGCCCCCGGTCGATGTTCTAGCTATATGGGAAATTGCACTGCCGGTGACTCTTCCACCGAGCCTTATATGGTGGCTCATAATTTGCTTTTGTCCCATGCAGTTGCTGTCAAAATTTACAAAACCAAATACCAGGTTAATTAATTAGTATATATTATTAGCTAATTTCGAACAAATTAATATAATTATTGTTTGATCAATATTATTAAAAAGTTGAACATATATGTTCAGGCTCATCAAAAGGGACAAATTGGGATCACAATAGTAACCAACTGGTTTATTCCAAAATCGGCCAACTCAGTTGCTGACCAAAAGGCAGCCTACAGAATGCTTGATTTTCTGTTTGGATGGTGAGAAAACCTTGATTGATTTCATATTCTCTGAATTTGAATCTCATACTGATATATACTAGCTTTTATCTGAATCAATATTTGCAGGTTCGCGGATCCAATTATACATGGGGATTATCCCAAGACTATGAAAACTTTAGTAGGCAATCGATTACCCAAGTTCACTGCAGCTCAGTCAAATATGCTAAAAGGGTCCATCGATTTTCTCGGCGTAAATTACTACACCACAAATTATGCAGCACACACTCTACACGCCGTTAAAGTCAACATGAGTTACTCCTCAGATCCCCAAGTTACTCCCTCCAGTAAGCAATTAATTGATCATTCTATATATTTATAATCGAACATTTTGTTATCCGACTACGTACGTATATATATATATATATATATATAATATCATCTTATTTTATACGTACTAACACGATGACATAATTTGTTGCTGCAGCCGCATTAAATGGAATTTCGATTGGTACACCGGTACATTTTCTCTTTTTTTTAAAAAAAATATTACAATAATTCTGGATTTACCTCGAACCACAGCCTCATCACTTGGCCAATCTCATATCTTCTCAGTTTTCTCTCTTTTCAACCCTCTTGCTTGCACATACATATATAATTTTGAGATTGTCTTAATAATTGGCCATGATTAATTTACAGACACCTTTGTCATGGCTTTTCATCTATCCAAAGGGAATCAAAGAGCTTATGTTGTATATAAAGGACAAGTACAACAACCCTCCGATTTATATTACTGAGAATGGTATGTTACTTAATATAAGATCATAAGTTTAGTTTCCTATTGTATATTATAATTGTAATTGTCTCCACACTATGAAATAATTATAATGGTGTTGTTTAATTTGCAGGTCTTGCTGATGCAAATAATAAATCATTGTCAATTGAAGAGGCCCGTAAGGATGGTTTGAGGATCAAATATTATCACTTGCACCTATCTAATCTTTTGGATGCCATCAAGTGAGTGCTAATTAATTCATTTATCACTATCTAAAATGTAAAAAAAAAATATGGAGATGCGGGGTATCGATCCCCGTACCTCTCGCATGCTAAGCGAGCGCTCTACCATCTGAGCTACATCCCCATGAGATGGTTGGATTTGAATAAAATTATTAGTTATAAAATTTAATGGGATTTTAATTTGCAGGCTGGGTGTGAATGTGAAGGGATACTATGGATGGTCGTTTTTCGATGACTACGAATGGGATGCTGGATACACAGTTCGATTTGGAATGATTTATGTTGATTACAAGAATAACTTGAAAAGATATCTCAAATACTCAGCTTATTGGTTCCAGAGGTTCCTCCTACACTGATTAGCTACTTAACTAGCAAGTCACTGATCATGAGCTGATGACCTACCATTAATGTTGAGTTTGAGTGAGTGAGTGAGTGAGTGAAAGTTCGATAATAATGATGAGGGAATCGGGATATCTTTTATGTTTGTAGTGTTTTGTGCCTTCATCTTCAAAATAATAATAATATCCATGCTTTTCTTGCTGGGTTCCAAGAATGGACTTATGATAAATCAAGTGCGATTCTAGTAATTATATCAAGTGTTTCATTTTCTAAACAAAATGAGGTTGAATCGGCGGTAAGTCTCTTACATTTAAATCGAAAAGGTTATGGGTTTGAGTCACACCCTTCTCTTTCTGATCTCGAAATGTTGTAATAGTTTTCATTTTCCCAAATCCTATACAACAATATATTTTTGAACCATAGAAAGTAATTGCTAATTTGAACTCCACTTAAACTTTTAAAGATATTTTTTGGGTGATCATTAATTTATTTACTTTTTTATCTCTATATGAAATCAATAAACACCCAAAAAAAAACTTCAAAAAAATATTAAATAAACACCAAACTAAATAAAACTAATTCAGAATTAGAAATCAAAGTTCATTTTAAATCAAAAAAAGAAAAATCATAGAAATGAACCAGCAAATTATAAGAAATAGTTGGCTATAAATATACAAGATTATAGCTGTTATTGGGCTCTTGGTGGGATTTCAAAGGGATTGTGTTTTAGTTTTGGGCTTGCTACACTACACCTGGGTTTGGCTATTAACCGATCCAATATTCCAGTGGGCTTTAAAAAATATAAAGCGTGTGTTTCAATTTTGGGCTTTCTATCAGAACAGAGCGTACAAAATTCTGCAGATTATTTTGATTTATATATTTTTTCACAAGTTTCATATGGATTTTATTAGATCAATACGTACAGAAGACAAAACTCTTAAAGGGTAATATTCCAACGTATATATCAAACTTTATAACTAATTATTCTATTATCAATTGATATTTATTATAACATTATTTCACTTGTCACATCTTACTTATTTAAAATGATATTTTATTATATTTGGTATACATATATGCAAGTTGAGATATAAGTTAAGACGTGTAACATCATTGTTGAATGGATCGAAAGTTTCTAAGGAACAGTAATATTTGCAAAATGGCATATTAGAGGCATATATATTCACCAGGGCTCATATGTGAAGTATAATCCACATGTGACCATATATGTGATGTTAGAGAAGGTAGGTTGGACGTCTAAATCGTACAAGAGATATGGAGGCCCAAGCACTTCCAGTGGAATCAAGGATTGAAAATTGTAAATTAGAAGGATGGTTCATGGTTATCCCCTAGAACATGATTAGGTTAGTCACACATTTGTCATTTTTCGTTTTTACACATCTCTGGTTAGACGTTTATAAATACATGCAGTACCCTTCTGCAATTACTATTATATTTTACACTTGAAACAGATTCCAATTAACATTCCTGATCAGCCTTATATATAGCTAATTATGGCGATTCTTGTAATTGTTCTAGTTTTGATGATCACTGCCTTCTTATTATTAGTTGATGACACCCAGTATGTCATTGCAAGTGCTGCTGATGATCCTCAAGTCCTGTCTACCTTCAATCGTAGCAGTTTTCCGGAACACTTCATTTTCGGTTCGGCCTCTGCTTCTTACCAGGTATACATATATATCAATAATTATAAGTGAGGTATACTTTATTTTAATTTCGATAAAGACTTACCTAATTATTATTTAAAAGAAATGTTCCTTGAAAATTAAATCGATGATTTTCAGTACGAAGGTGCTGCAAATGAAGATGGCAGGGGACCTAGTATATGGGATACCTTCTCACATAATTTCCAAGGTTTCTCTTTCTCACAATTCCAATTTCTCTCTAATTAATATCTAATTATATGGAGATTCTCTATTGGGTTAATATATATATATATATATATATATATATATATATATAGTTATTTTTCTCTCAGTGCGTACCGATAGAATTATATAAGGACATTGAATGTGAGCCACTCATTTATAAAAGAGTTTTGACAAGTGCATATATACCAAGTCAAAATATGTAAAATGAGTGGCTCACATTCAATGTTCTTATATAATTCTATCAGTGCGCACTTATATAAAAATTATTATATATATATATATATATGTATGTTCCCATTTTTTTATAATCTAGCTAGAAAAGGTTTAAATCCCTAAAAACAGAAGATGATGACAAATTAACCACACCCTAATATACTAATCTTTGGATTTTGATTTTATGGCTATTCAATGATATATAAACAAGCAATTGGAAAATGAAACACAAAACATTAAGGCCCCGTCCTGCAGCTGTTTTTTAACCCGTTTTCGTTTTTGTTTTTCAAAAATGGTTTCGAATTCGCGTTCGTTAACAGTTTTTCATTTTATTTTCAAAAAAAGAAAAACAAAACCAGTATTAACAGTGAAATATTTGAAAAACACAAAATACTTGTTTTTGTTTTGTTTTTATTTTATTTTTTTTGAAAAAAATTTTACTGCTTTTTTTCATCTTTTCCCCTTTTCCGAACTATCTTCGTCATCTCTTTCTTCATCTCATCTTCTCTTCGTCATCTCTTCTCTTCTTCTCTTCATCTCATCTTCTTCATATCTTCTTCCCTTCGCCATTTCATCTTCTTCATCTTCTTCTCTTCATCTTCTCCGTCTTCTTCTCTTCATCTTCTTTTCTTCTTAGTGTCGTCGATCTACTCCTTCAAGAGCAGATCGGCTCCTATATTTTTTTTATTATTTTTTTTCCTTTTTTTCTTTTGAAATGTTTTATTTTTGTTTTTGTTTCAGATCACAAAGAGTTTATTAACACACATATATATATAAATATTAACATAAAAATCTTAGATTTTGAAATTATTTTAAATTTAAAATCACAGTAATTCATCAAAGAGATTTTATCCGGTTATTAGAGTTATTGGATAATTATTTGGAATGGATTATTGACCTATCTTTTATTCAAATTAAAAAATTACAATATAAAAAATAGTAGAAAATTTATATAATTTTTGATATTTTTCGGTTAACCTACCAGATGCGTTTTTTCCGTTTCATTTTCAGAATACAGCTTTCAGTATATGTTACCAGACGCGTTTTTAGATTTCGAAATTGAAAAAAAAAACTGTTTTCATTTTCATTTTTCTTTTTAAAAAATAGTCAACGAAAAACGCTTACAGGACGGAGCCTAATTGTCCGTATTAAGAATGACAACACACATATATACATACAAAAATATTTATGTCCTTTTTTCTTATGCAATCGATGACATGGGCATGGCAATTCAAAACTAAATTTATGAAGATTATTATAATATTTATATTTCTTTAATTATTCATTCATTTTGTGGTGTTGCAGATAGAATAGCAGATGGAAGTAATGGAGATGTGGCACTTGATTTTTACCATCGTTATGAGGTTTGAAAAGTAGTATTATGATTTTTTTTTCCTTAATTTCTAACCCGATCGAAGTATGTAGATATCATTTTATTCAATTTCTGAAAAGTACCACATTTATTTTTGGCTTGATGATATATAATTTGTAATATTATTGTGACAGGAAGATGTACAGATAATGAAGAACATGAACATGGATGCTTTCCGATTCTCTATTTCCTGGTCAAGAATATTACCCCGTAAGATAATTTTACATATAATTTCACCATTTTAATACAATTAAAAAAATATAAATCATCAAATACTGGTACTTAGTATGATTATGAGCTTTTAATTTATGTGTTATATAAAATATGAGCTTTTAATTTATGTGTTAGATAAATCATCAAATTCTGTTGAGTATCTATAACTCTAGTACTCTATTATATTTACATATAATTTTTTTTAAACCAAATTATTGGAAGGAAAGTCAAGATTATTATTTTGCCCACCCATATCAAGATTGAACGGTCTACAATTATAATTAGTGTAAAAAATTAGGTTTTTATATAGTTTTTTCTCTAATGTGAACGTTCGTATATATTAATAAAAAACATATATAAAAAAATCACATTAAATAGAACTATGCTTGATATTTGAGGCTCTAATTAATTTCTCATGCAATTATGTGTAGGCCTGCAACCCTTAATAACTATCTTTCACTGGGATCTTCCCCAATCCCCATGCACTAGAAGATGAATATGGTGGCTTTTTAAGCCCTCGCGTTGTGTAAGTGAATATATATAAAACTCCATCTCCAAAATATTTTGTTTTATTTATTTCTTAAAAAAAAATAATAAATCGATGATATATAAAATAAATGTTATATTTTGAACTTATTACAGAGATGATTTCAGAGACTTTGCAGAACTTTGCTTCAAAGAATTTGGTGATCGCTTGAAGTATTGGATCACTTTAAATGAGCCATTCACATATAGTAGTAGGGGTTACAATGCAGGCCTGTTTGCACCGGGACGGTGTTCGAAATCGGTAAACGGGATGTGCCAGGCCGGAAACTCCTCCACTGAGCCTTATATTGTCAGCCACGATTTGCTTCTTTCTCATGCTGCAGCAGTACAAGTATACACGCAAAAATACCAAGTAATTAATTATCAGTACTTGTTCTCATGATCATAAATTCCAAGTAAATAATTAAATAAAAAGTATGTTTGTTAAATTAAAAACATTATGAATGTGACTGCAGGCGATTCAAAAGGGCAAGATTGGAATAACATTAGATTCCCACTGGTTTGTACCCTACTCAAAAACAAAACCTAATTCTGAAGCAGCCTTAAGAGCCCTAGATTTTATGTTTGGATGGTGAGTTATCTAATTAATGGATTTCAATTTACAATTTTATAAATAAACACTTGTATTTATATGGGTTTTTTTTTTTTTTTTTGAAAATGAAATAAAAGGGAATAAGATCTATGGGCAAGGGAATCGGGAAATGGAACTTGGTTGTTTAGGTGTGGAGGGATTAACTGATTAAGTTCCCTTTCTAGCATAAACATAATCTCTGACTTATATAATTTGATTTTCAACTAATTTTAGTAATTACAATCAGAAAGTTTCATTCTCCTCTTTAGGATTCTTTTTAATAAATCTCCATGAATTCCTTTTGTTTCCTTTTTTTTCTTTTTTTCTTACAGGTTAATGGAGCCGTTGACTTATGGTGTTTATTAGGGCCTGCCCTGGGCTGGTGCAAGAGGTGCCCACGCCCCATAAAAATATATAAATAGTTGTTATTATAATTTAGTTTAAAGGGGTCCAATATTTAGTTATTTTTTTAAAACTGGACCCAATATTGATAAAACCTATATTTTTACTCCGGACCCTTGAGATGTCAGGACCGGCCCTGGTGATTATCCATTTAACATGCATGTCATTTCAGGAGAAAGATTGCCAAAATTCAGTACAGAGCAATCTATGATGGTCAAAGGATCTTTTGATTTTCTTGGATTAAATTACTATACTGCCTATTATGCATCTAATGTTGACGTTGCCAATTCAGTACTCAATATTAGCTGCACTACAGATTCTTTTGCTAATTTGACCCGTAAGTTTTAATTAATTTCTTAAAAAAGCATTAAAGAATAGAGTATTTGTTTTTTTATTTACCTGTTGGTATTGATCTCATTAATTTGATAACAGAAGAGAAAATATACGTAATTAATTTTAATTTATTTAATTTTGCAGAAACTAGCAATGGGGTCCTTATCGGTTCACCGGTAATACATATGAAAAATTTAATTTACAGAAGAAAGAAATTACGAAAACCCTAGTACATATATACATACAGCTAAAAGAAAGTTATTTTATAAATTAGAAGAAGTATAAATAATGTATTCAAATGATCAAATTAATTTACAATATTTGTAAGAAGAGATTAATTAACTTTCTATATATAAATTAATGATGTTGTGAAATGAATTCACAGGCAGCTTCAAATTTGCTCCATGTCTATCCAAAGGGTTTGAGAGATCTACTCATTTACGTGAAGGAAAATTACAACAATCCAACAATTTACATTACTGAAAATGGTGAGAAAACCTCTAACGATGAATCCATTTAATATTGATTTTTCATAAAATATTATATAGTCGATTTGTCCGGTGGAAAAGCCACGTTATGTCACGAGGGGGCAATGGCAACCAACTACCCAAGCCTATAATTTTTTTAAATATTAATTAAATGTCACCCTAACATTTTTTGTTATTTACAATTTTAATTAAACATTTAATAGATTTTCAAATTGATCCTCCAGTTTCTCAGAGCTGGCTTCCCCTTTGATTTTGTCCAACTCTTTTTTCACGGGTTGATGAGTTTAATAACAGTATATTATCACTAGAAGAAGCCTTGAAAGATCCCATGTGAATAGATTATTATCGTAGCCATCTTTGGTTCCTCCACCAAGCGATTCAAGAGTAAATTAATAAACATATAAATATATATCATTTATCTCTTTTTGCCTTCTTGTTTAACTAATGATGTTCACTGATTAATTGATTTGTGATCGAACATGCATATGCATGGATATTGGCAGGGATGGTGTGAATGTGAAAGGTTATTTTGCATGGTCATTATTAGACAACTTTGAATGGTCAGATGGCTACACAGTGAGGTTTGGCATCTACTTCATAGACTATAAAGATGGATTGAAAAGATATCCCAAGCAATCAGGCAATTGGTTCAAGAATTTCCTCAACAAGCCCTAGACCAATCGAGCACACTACTAATTTGATGCTTCAACAATCTGTTGCTTCTGGGTTTCTTTTGCTCTGTCGAAACTACTCGATCAATAATGTATGTTTGTCATTATTTTATCTAAAGAATAAATATATATATATATATATATATATATCATTAAAATGACCCAATTAGCCATCAATAATTGGATTGACTTGTTTGTCATGCATGCTTTAATGTATTTTACCACTTCATTGAGGACAAATGATCTTTTAATTTGTATAATCTTTGAAATCAGATTTTTCATATATATATGAAAAATATTGTAGATTGAAAACTTTGAAAGAACCAGACGGATGGTCTTTGTGTAATCTTTGAAATCAGATTTTTTTTCATATATATAATGAATATCGTGGATTGAAAACTTTGAAAGAACCAGATTCTCTTCTTCAAATATGTGTGCATTATTTCTAATGTATTTTTTTTAACATATCACCGGCTGTGTGGAGAATTTAATTTGAGAACACTATCGAGCCAAACAAGCATTTTTTACCATCAAGACAAGTTAGACGGTAATCTATATTGTTTCTTTTTATCATTTATAATCTTAATTAATCATAAATTTCATAAAAACTTAAATAAAACTTATATAAAACTTATAAATAATTGTCTGTAAAGCGAAGACTGATCATTATTATAGAAGGATAATCGTGAAAAGCCAGAATAGTAACCCACCGCCAACTGTTGGTGCTAGAATGGAAAACACGTTATCATATCATTTTGTTTTTTTTTTTTTACTTTTAACAGTATGTATACCGGTATTTATCGAGATTAAATCGTATGTGTACTGTCAGAAAATCTGATACCACAGCGAGAAGAGAAATCTATTCCCATAATACAAGGAAGGAAACGTGTGTAAGTAATTAACCTCGTGGAGAAAAAAATGCTAATCATTCTTTATTGATAACAAGTACATCCGAAATTGATAAAATAAATTTAGGTCTTCTCTTGACCTTTCTTCGAATCTTCTGAAATAATTAAAATACTCAGCATATATATTTCGATCAGGACAGAAACACAATATATCTTATATGAATGCAACTCCTAATTGAATTTGAAAATTAAATATTTCGTGAGATTAAAGAATTGTCAAGTGCATGACTTATTAATAAAATTTTGACTACATCACCTGAATAGTTTAATGATGAGGATATGATTAAAGATATATCTCTTGTCTAGTTGTCTATTCTTGATTTTCTATATATGCATACCATGCCTAGCTTGAAAAGATTGCTTATACAGAAGCAAATAATTAAACCAAGTGAGAGCAGCCATGGCAATTAGAGGTCCTTTCCTCTTCTGCATTCTAGCCCTCTTTGGGCTCTTGGCTTGCACTGGTACCACTGATGCTGCAATAAAACCTAGCCATTATTCAATATTTAATCGGAGCAGTTTCCCTTCTGGATTCATTTTCGGTTCTGGATCATCTGCTTATCAGGTATTTCATTTGAACTTGAATCTTAATTCTGTTGAGGTTCTCCAACAATATTGTTGAACTTAATTCCTGATTTGTGAACATTGTAATCACAAATCAGGAATTAAGTTCCTTAAACCTTTATTATGATTCCCGATTAGTAAACGTATCTAAGTTTTTGGATCCGAGACAAGGCCTGTTATTCACTTATCTGGTCTTTGTTCTTAGTCTGAAGGAGCAGCATTCAAAGATGGAAGGGGACCAAGTATATGGGATACTTTTGTTAGAGATCATCCAGGTATATATCTTTCTCTCTTTCGGACCCCTCTCCAAAGAGTATGATTGAACTTTGAATATTAATTATTTAAAATTCACCATCCATTAATTTTACATCTCGCATTAATGCATCTGATGATTCTGATCACATAAACTATATTAAAATATCAAAAGTTCAAAATAACTAAAGGTTATTTACACTTATTATGCTTTTTTTCAATCTGGTGATGATGGTGGGGTAATGGCAGAAAAAATTGCTGATAGAAGCACCGGAGATGTAGCAGATGACTTTTATCATCGTTACAAGGTTTGGATTATAAATTATTGTACATGAAATATTCTTATAGTGTATTATCATTTTCATGATCATTTCTAATTTTTTTCATACATATATTTCTAATAAATATATACTAGCTAATTGATGAATGTTAAAATAGGAGGACATAAAGCTGATGAAAAAGGTCGGGTTAGATTCATTCAGATTCTCCCTCTCATGGAGCAGAATATTACCTAGTAAGTCAACTATGTCATTTTAATCGTTCTCAATTGCCTTATTTACATCTATTTGTTAAATAAAATTAGTTAATCAAAGTCTATTGGTAACCAATAAACCCAAAAGCTTTAGCTGTTAGGAAAATGTCTAACGATAGCATTTAAATCCCTCTAACACACTCCCTTACGTGCAATACTAAATGTAATCACACGGGAGGAGGAGTTAAACCTAAGATTCCTGGGACAAATAAGGCTCCGATACCATATTGGTAACAACAAATTGTTAGGAAATAACCCAACAATCCCTCTAACAAATACCTAAATGTTGCAATCACTTTTTGAAGATTTATGGGTTAAAAATTTCAGTCTATGGAAAGTGAAAAAGGTAAATATAAAAGCTAATGGTACCATATTTTTATGAGATTCAAATAATTTTAAAATTCCATTTTATGTTCTAATAAACCTTCTAGTTCTACAGTGTGGGGTCCATTAATTGTTGATGTTCAAAGTCTTTATATATATATATATATATATATATATATATATATATATATATATATATGTGTGTTAGTATTACACTGTTATATTTTTTTTTTGAAAATGGCAATCTTATTGAAAACTCGGTAAAGGAACCAGAGCCAAACCAACAGGACAAACAAAAGAGGTTGTCCGCCAAAGACCACAACCAAAAAACAAACAGAGAAGCAACAAGAGCACATCAACCTAGCAGCACCCTATAGACAAAAACCAACTAAAAGAGCACAGCAAAAACGAACAAAAACAACAAGGAGCCCCGAAGGCCATACTACTTACAAATCACCCCACTCAATCCTATCACCCTGCCTTCTGGAACCCGCCTTTGCTAAGCTATCGGCAAACGAATTCGAGCCTCTAGGCCTGAACGAGACTGTCACACCTTTCAACTTTAGTAGGGTGAGACGAATATTGTAAATCTGATCCACAAGCTTAACATTTCCAAAACCTTCACCATTTACCCAAGCAACAATAGCTTTAGAGTCACTAACAATTCTCACTATTCGATCGGCAAGAGAGGGTTTTGAAGCAATGTACTACACTGTTATATAAATTCAGAATTTTTTCAAGAGTTTTTTTTTTTTTGAGGGAGAGGATTCGAACCCACAATCACTTGATATTTTAAACATAATTTTTGTGAAGGGTTTACCACCGAACCAACTCTATCTCGTCGATCTTTGATAAACCATATAAGAGATTTTAGCCATACTATGATGGGAGGAGTACTTTAATTTTTATTTAATGTAATAAAAATATATTGATTCTAATTTATTGTACTTAAGTTGATTTTAACCATGCATATTCTTTCATTCAGAAAGCCATAGATGATATATTATCGGTTGAAATTGTTAATTTTTTTTTCAGAGGGGAAAGTTAGCGGGGGAGTGAACCCTCTCGGTGTAAAATTTTACAACAATCTCATCAACGAGCTCCTAGCCAATGGTTAATAAATCCTCGATCTCTTGTCTCTTATATCAACCCTTCCATTTTTTTTCTTTTACTAGCTCTATATGTAGTAAATATTAATTCGCAATTAATATTGATAATCAAATACCAGGTCTAAAGCCCTTTGTGACTTTGTTCCATTTTGATCTTCCACAAGCTCTTGAAGATGAGTATGGTGGATTCCTAAGTCCAAAGATATTGTAAGTCATTAATTACTGTAACTAACTAACTATGCTCTATAATTAAGATTAATACAATGAAATTAATTTATTATTATTATTTTTTCAATGAAAAGGAAGGATTATGTAGATTATGCGGATTTTTGCTTTAAAACATTCGGTGATCGTGTCAAGCTGTGGGTGACCATGAATGAACCAAATGGATTTATCATGAATGCTTATAGTACTGGTATTTTTCCTCCTGGTCGATGTTCTAATTATCTTGGAAATTGCACTTCTGGTGATTCTGCCACCGAACCCTATGTTGCTGCCCACCACTTGCTTCTCTGTCACGGCGAAGTCAATAAATTGTACAAGCAAAAGTATCAGGTACAAACCTAGAAGATCTGAAACTAGATATGACCGCGGTTTGGTACAGGCTGCGGTTCGATTCAAACTGTGGAATCAAACCGTAACCATAGAAAACAAATCGGAACCGGGGTTTCGGTTATGGAATCGAACTGGACTTGGAATCGGAATTGGAATCGGAACCGGAACTGGAACCGGAACCATGAACATTAAAGTTCCGGTTCCGGTTTCTTTAATAAAAAAAGCGGATTGGAACAGACGGTTCGGTTCCGGTTCTGGAACCGCCAGTTCCAGTCTTTTTTCTCTCTCATTTTTTCCTATAAATACCCCCCTCCCATTCATTTCTTCTCACGGACTGGAACTGGTGGTTCAGAACCTGAACCGAACCGCAGTCATGTCTATCTGGAACGTTGTCGTACTGAATGAGCGCCTATAACCATCAAATCACATGGATAATTAATTAGTGAATGATGGGTGGTATATTTTTGATTAATCAACTAATTAAATTTACTTGGACAGCCATACCAAAAGGGGAAGATTGGAATTACAATAGTGACTCACTGGTTTACACCAAAATTCAATACAACTGCCAGCCGCAGAGCTGCCTCTAGAGCCATAGATTTCTTCTTTGGTTGGTGAGTAATTTTTTTTTTTTGAAATATTTCAATAATTCGATGGTTTTGTGGGGAATAGGGTAAGACTCAAACTCACAACCTCGTGATATGGATGTGAGGAGTTTTACCTCTTGGCCAACATCATCTTTTTTTTGGTTAGTGAGTAATGAAATTAAATATAAGATTATTTTACTATAATTACACCTTATGTTATGGATTTAGCTAGAGTACTGCATAGGGTAGTTACGAGAGTACAAGACACAAGACATATATTATATATTTTCAAAAGTTTCAGTTATAACCATTGGATTGAAATCTAACAACAAAACTGAATTACACTACATAATTACAGACCCGGTATTGTAGCATGACCAATATCTTATTTAATGCGAATATGATTTTTGCATGCATGTGTAGGTTTGCTCATCCAATCACATATGGTGAGTACCCAAAGAGCATGAGAACGCTAGCAGGAAGAAGACTGCCCAAATTCACCGAAGATCAATCGAAGTTGCTAAAAGGATCCTTCGATTTTCTTGGTCTAAATTACTACTCAACACAATATGCAGATCAAGCGCCTCCATCCAACGGTTTCAATCTCAGTTATACTGCTGACAGACAAGTCAATGCCACTAGTATGCCCATTTCATTTTTGCAAATTAATTTACTCCATTCTTATTTTTTAATTAATTTGCTAAATTAATTCATTGCTATACACTTAATTTGTTGCCACAGCTGAGAAAAATGGAGTCCCTATCGGCACACCGGTAATTAATTTCATCCCTCTCCCTCTCTAATTTACCTCAAAGTATATTTATAAATACGCGATTTTATATTCTGTACAAAGGAATATAAATATATATGTGATCAGTAACTTTTTTTCTTTCTTTTAACTTCAAATCATGATACGAGTTTTTAATAGTTAGATTCAATGGCGACGCCACTTTATGGCATGAGGAGACTATGGCCATATTTATTTAAATTTTATCTTAATATTTATTTTTTGTTATTCATATTTTTTATTAGAATTCTAATAGTTTTTCAAATTGACCCCTCATCCGGTTTCCTATACTAGAAAGTTCATCATCCAACCACAAACAATTTGAATTTAAAAAAAGAAGAAGAAAAATGAATTGCTATTCCCTGCAGCCTGCTTGCCATGCACTACATATAATATAGATTTGAAAATTGAATATATATATATATATATATGTATATATATATATACATACATATGATGTTTAATTATTGGAGTAAAATTTTGGTGTAAATGGTTTTATTTGTAGACTGCTTTGAGCTGGCTTTTCATCTATCCGGAGGGATTTCGAGAGTTTTTGGTATATGTAAAAGAAAAGTACAACAATCCAATTATTTATGTTAATGAGAACGGTAAAACAACTATTCCATTTTTTTAATATAAAAACTGTAAATTAAATATTCTATTATGATTTAAGACTCAAATTTTATATATATATATATTTTGCAGGAATGGCAGATAATGGCTCAGTGCCACTTAAAGTTGGTGTAAACGACAAATTGAGGATCATATACCTTGATGGCCACTTAAAATATCTTTTAAAAGCAATGAAGTGAGTACTTTTGAAACCAGTTTAATTAATTAATTTATAATCGATTAATTAACCATTGATACTCGATCTAAAGAAAAATAATAATATTAATTAAGTGTGCATGGAATTTTACAGGAATGGTGTTAATGTGAAAGCGTACTACGTGTGGTCATTTTTGGATGATTTTGAATGGGATTCTGGTTATACTGCTCGATTTGGCCTCACTTATGTTGATTTCAAGAATAATCTGACTCGACACCTCAAAGATTCTGCTTTTTGGTATAAGAGGTTCCTCCTAAATTAAGAGTCATCGATATTTCACTCATGAAGTTGTTTTTGAAATGAGAGACTTTTTTTTTTTTAATTTTAAATATTACAATAATTCGAGATTTAAGGTAGAAAGCAGACTCGAACCTACAACCTCATGGTAGGTTTTTCTTTTTTCTAGTTCTTATATAATATCAATCAAACCATATAAATTTATGCTAATTAAATTTGTTCTGAATTAAGAAATCTTATTTGCTTGACAAAGTAATTGTAAGATATATATAATGAAGGAATGGGTCCAAAAAGAAAAAAAATTACTCGAATTTCAATAGAAAACATGGTGGAAATTAAAACAAATTAACAACATTATTATTATTATTATTATTGTGGGACTTGAACCTGAGATAATGTCAGATTGAATAAGCGTCATTTATCATCAAACCACATTAGAGTTATTTTGTTTTTTGAAAGTATGATCTCTAACGGATTTTGATTTCAAGGGTCAATTTACAAGGCCTGTTCTAAAATTGATAGGTTAAATTTATCTGTTTCTTTTTTCATAATTAGTCACTAATGACAATATTAATAAAAACTCAAACAAGCTTATTACCTCCTAGCACATATGGTTTTGCATCTCCCTTTCACATTGGTGGTGCATCTGGATCACACATATTAATATATATACTAAAACTCATCTTTTCAATTTCACTATTCATTTGATTTTGGTTTATTTATAAAAATGCCATTCAGTTTATTTACAAAAACACCATTGAATATATAATATAATATACTAAAGGGCAAATTGCATTGATACCCTTGAAGTTTGGGTTAATTGCACCCAAATAGACAAATATGCTTCTATACAAAGACACCCCTTGAAGTTAAAAAAATTCAAACCCTAAAACTTAAATTATTTTCATGATCCAAAACCAATTCAAATTGAAATTCACAAAACCAAAACTCATTTCAAATCAAAATTTAAAACTTCCAAGTTCCAACTCATAACATCAAAAATTCATAGAAACCCATAACATCAAAACTCAAAAAATTTCTTCCACAAACAAATTTGGGAAATACAAAATCTCTATCCAATTTTGTTTGTGGAAGAGATTATAGGGAAATACAAAATCTTTACCCAATTTTGAATGGATTTTTATTTATTTATAAAAATGTCATTGAATAGTAAAATTAAATAGATTCATATTTTCACATATTAATATCCATTAAATTTTTTTTTGTGTCATAATTTAGATAAATAAAATTTATTAAAATTGAATGATACCCCCACAGCAAAGCGCAAGCCATTTTAATAGTTGTTTCTATTTTATTAGTTGTAAATTGTAAAAAAAAAAAAAAGTAAACAAAATTTTGGAGGATGTATAGGATACTGAAGAAAAGAGCGATCATTCATATAAATATATATCTATTAACTATTAAAAAAGTGGGAGTTCTATTTTCTTTTAATTTATTTGAATGTAAAATTACGACTATAACCCTCAAAGTTTATATAATTTTATTTATTTTTCTTTAAATTTCTTTAACATAAAACTACGGTTAGGGACCGTTTTTAAATTATACTTGTAATTTACCATCTAATTTTTTATCACTCTCTCTCATCTAATGTTCAAAGACATCACGTGTCTTTGTTCTGTCATCTCTCTCGATGACTCCTCAATGTTAGGGATTTGAACCGATGATCGCGGAAGCGTCATGCCTAATATATACTCATAACTTATAGCAATTAACGTCAATAGCAAAAAAATAAGATGAGAGAAAATAAACCAATCACAACACATATTATAGGTGGAAAACCCAAATCGGGTAAAAAACCACGGGCCGTCAGGACGACAGAGAAAGTTTCACTATATGATAAATTGTTACAACCATATACTTCAGGATTCTCTCTCACACCTCAACCCCAAACCAAGCTCACAAGGCTCACAAGATCCTCATCAAGAACCCCTCAATATCCCATAGGTCTCCCCTGAATATCACTCACAGATCTCTAACTTGATCCACTGATATTCCCTTAGATCCCTCCCCGGATATTCTCATGGTTCTCTCACCCGGATCTCACTACTCTCTGATGTTACATGGTGTTCTTTTGACTCCACACAAAATAACCTAATTACAAGGTCTATTTATACTAGCTATAGGGAGTTTAAGATAAAAGGAAATCCTACTCTTAAACATACAAGAATTACTTGTTCCACATAAATACTATTTCCTATTTATGACAAGTCTTCTTGTAAAGAGTATTCCTTTTCCTTCAAGCACAAGAACTTCCCAAAAGAATTACTTTCCTTTTTCGTTGAAGATTTCCCTTTCCACTCATGCTTATGATTGACTACGATTCGAGTCACGGTTGCGCACCCGCTTCCTAAACCGTTACAAGTCACCTGGAATGCACTGCGTTTCCTTTCGGAATTCGATTCTTCAGTTCTTCTTCGGTCTTCAAATCTCCCTCAAACACCATTTCCAACTTCCAAACGTTATCCCACGTCTCCAGGAAGTTTCACATCAGTTGAGTCTCGTTTGGTTAATATCGGGTTCACTTGAGAATACGAGCCAAAACCTAACACTCAATTTGCTTTCTTTCATAACAAGACACAGAGGCAAGGGAGCTTTGAATAGTACGCTATTTATCTGAGTTTTTAGAGAGAGACACGACTCTCTCTCTCCCTCTCCCTCTCCCTCTCCGTACACTGGAAACCACGAGTACTGGTGAGCTTCTCGATATCGAACCTCGGGAGCTTCAATTCCCTTGTAAGTATCTTCTATTTGCTTTTTAGATCCGTGATTTTGCTTTTCATGTTTCGAATGTTTCTGATTTTAAGTGTTTTTTGCTTTTTTTTTTTTAATATAAAGTTGAATTGAGGAAGCAGATCTCGTGCTCTCTACAGTTGTCTAACAAGAGAGAAAAATATGTGGCTGTCCAGGTAATTTTGATACAAATTTCAATTTTTTTAGTTACAAGTTCAGTGTATAAATCCTAGATCTTTGATGCCTCGATTTTCGGATTTGTGAGTGTAAAATTTGTGATTTTTTTAGTGAAAACAACAAACCTGAAGAAGTGCTGTGTCAGGAACATTGGAGTTGTGTTACCAAGGTCTACATGTGATGTTACAGGTAAATTTTGTGCTTTTTTTATCATATTAATCATTTATTTTTGTTTTTAATTATTTTTTGAGTTAATTGTTACATTTCTTATACCAACTATGTAATTATGTAATCACTAATTTTGGATTGTTAATTATGTAATCATTGATTTTCGATTGCTTTGTTACTATGCAAGCACAAAAGGAGGCGTCGTTGCAATGCAAAGACAAGTTTTTGCATCAAAGTGTAGTTGCAAGTCTTGCTGTCTCAGCTAAAGGATATTACTCCAGAGATGGTAAAAACATAATGACTTTTGTAATTTTGATTTTTATGTGAATCTGTTTTGTGGCTTACTCAAATTTGTTATTGTTTGTTTAGTTCAATAAGGAGGCATGGCATAATGTTGAAGATTGCAAATTGAGGTTTCTTTACGTGGCTCCACCTCGACCGCCATCTCCGGTTCGCGAAGGGTCAGAAGAAGGTTTTTCACCAAGGGCATCATTCTTAGACAATAGGAATATAAGTGCTTCTGAAATTTCAGCTGTGAGTGTTTGAAATTTTGGGTAATTCAATTATGGAAGTATCGCATGGCAAAATTTACAATTCCCTCAGTTTAATTGATTATTTGTGATTATGCACATGTGCTTGCAGGCTTCGAGAGGCTCTGTTGAGTGATACGAGCCACAAGATAACTTGAGTGAGGTATTTTCCTTTCTACCTTAACTCTAAACAATGTGATATTATTAGCCTTCGAAGTCGATATGCCTGTAAGTGATATTTGATGTTCAGTATTCACACGTGATTCATGTTTTCAATTGTTTATTTGGTATGGTTTAGTTGAAGGGTTATTTTCCTGTTCAAAGTAAAATCTATTTACGACAGCTTATATATGCTAGGCCATGGAAACAAATGCTTCTAAACTAACCTGAGGCTGACCTTTATAGAGCAATTGTTATGAGTTGAGATAAGTTTTTATGGTTGTATATTCTGAGTGATACTTGTGCTTTCAGGCAAGAGCTCTCATTTCAAAGTTAACTGAGGAAAAAAATTCTGTACTAAAGCAAAATAGCAAGCTTCAACAAGAATTGGTAAGTGTCATTTTATGTTATTCCATTCTCTTAAGGTTCTTCTTTTCTTTCCAAGATGTTACTTGATAATCAATTGAATTAACCATAAACTATTTTATCTCTATATTGCAATTGGTTATAACTTATAAGTAAAGACATCAGTGTTTACAGTTAGTTCTTTTGCCTGTAAGTCCTGTTTGCTTGTGTTTGAAGTGAAAGAGTTTGACTTGCCATATTTTCTTAGTAAGAGATTGGTGCCTATATCTGCAATATAATAGGATGAATGCCCATTATAGCTGTATTGAATTTGGCTCAGCTGTTGAAGACACCATTATACCCGTATTAACTGATATATGCAATGTATTTTATGTTATTCAACATCTGTATGTTGCAATTTCCCTGGAGGATGTTGGCAGGAATATCCTCACCCATTGTCAATGCAATCAAGCACATTAATTATTACCGAATTGTGGTTTTTTAAGCCTTGATAGTTAACGAGATCCTTGTCTCCTAGCACATAAGATAACGCTGCCTGTACATGGGAAAATTGTATCCTGTGAGGTTGTGTGTTCCTGCATCATGGATATTGATTTCTTATTTTGAAGGTAGAAAACAAAAATCAATGTAAGTCAACAGCTGAATATTAATAAGAAACTAAGGAAGGTGAGATGAGAAGATCATTTTGTTGAATTGGAAGCAACAACTCAACACATGTGGGGTTCATCTTACTCTTTGTAGCTTATATATATATATATATATATATATATATATATATATATAATTGCAATCCTATGAATCCTTGAAATTTTAGTGTTTCAATTTCTTTGAGTGGGAGATTGATTTTGGTGTTTGGATTACATAAGCAAAAACAAAAAGGAGGAGTATTATCATGTAGAGGAGACCAATGCGTTGGTATTGGATGGAGGATTTGTGTTGCCAAAAACTGTAGCAGATGATGCATTCTTGGAAGAGTTTATTAAAAAAAATTGTCCTTGTCTAAATATTGCAAGCCGGAGTGTTGTAAATTATTTTAGAAAATGATGGATTATATTAGCAAATGGTTATGATTTGGAATATTAATTTAATATATATAATTAATGAAAAAAATGAAATTGAGTCATAAACTCATGTATATTTTAATCATTGTAACTAATATTAGCACTTTTGTACTAAAATTACTAAACATATGTATACTGTTTTTGAACTATACGTACAGCTAACAGTGATTATTATAAAAGTTACAGCAGCAATATCAAACTGGCTCTAAACACCCTGCCTTGAAACGAAACACAAAACCTCTGCTTCTAACGACCTCCCATCTTCTTCCTTCTCTCTTCTTCAATAATTTCGGCCATCACCACTTGTTATAGAAATCCATCCCTAAAGCTACACCAGTGTCAATAACCTTAGTTAACTCGTCCTCTAGGATCCAAGATAACTTAAAATTTGCATACAATTGTACACAACGAAATAAGGGACAGAAATTTATTGGTCAATAACGGAAATTGATTGCTACCATTCTTTGTTGATTAAAAAAATCATATATAGCGTACCACATGTGTTTATATTATTTATAATGTTTATAATAAACTAAGTTTGATTTTGTTGACTATACGAAACTAATTAATTCGATAAGATCATTTTGGGACAGAATATCTCTAAGATGAATTGCCACGGCTTTTTATCATTATTGTAAAAATCATTAAACGTTAGTTGGACGGTGACCCACCACCTAGCGTCTAGAGGGACTAGAGACTAGGTAGACGTTCGGAAGTCGACTGCCGGTCGAAAACAGATCGGCAGCCCACCAGAATTTTTTAATTATAGTTTTTTGCAATTAGCATTTAGTATTTAGTTATTTAATATGTATGAAAAGTTGAAAACAGTACATTCAATATTTAAAACAATGTATCAAAACAATCAGTATATTAGTTTGTAGGACAATGCACAATGCAAAAGTCAACAAACACTCAACAATATAAATAATATTTATTAAATATATAAACTTAAACTCACAATTTACAATTCACAAATCACTTCAGTGATGAGTTTCGGCGAGAGAGAAGACCGGTTCGACTGGCGAGAGAGAAGATTAGATTCGACGACGACGACAGCGACAGATGACGACGGCCAGAACAGAGGAGAAGATTCAGCGAAGAAGAGAGAAGACCAAGGTTCGATTTGGCCGTGTAGGTTGATTCGGTGAACAGTCAAAGTCGACTTGTTCTGTCGTTGACCACCGCGCCGACTAGGCCAGATTCGGTCCGACTTGACCAACTTTGACCGATTTTGACTGAAGCCGCCTAACAACGCCGATTACCCTCAAATCGCGGCGGCAGCTCACCGTCCGACTAGTCAGCCCTATACGCCGACTTCTGCAACACTGCTTTTTATAGGAATAAAGTCAATAACTGTGCTCTGCTGTTAATTAAATTAGTGACAGCTCAACAATATGCCCTAGGCAAAATTTTTTGATTAGGTCTATTTTATTTAATTTAAATCATAAAAATATTTTATTTAACAATCGGTTGGCTTGTCCATTTCACTCAGCAATCGAGACATGGGTGTCTCGACTTCCATTGATATCCCAATTATTAAAATAAACAATGAATTGATGGATTTGAAATGTATTTATGAGGAACAGAGGGATTTATTAAGAGAAATCGGACTAGGCAGTTGGCAAGAGTGGTGAGCCCTAAACTTAAATATTCCACCATCTGTGGTGTGGACCTCAGCAAAACCTTCCAACAATTTAAACGTGGAAAAATTACAAAGGAGAGAAATTTAGGTGAATGTAAAATCATCATGATCATGTTAGACATAGTAGTAAGAATCTATATGTACAAAACTGAAGCCAATTTTATCAAATTTGAAGATATGCCTACTCGACAGAAAATTTTAAAGAAAAAGCTTGACGTATGTATGTTATGTTTTGCAACTGTAGTGAAGCCAGGGAACAAATCTTTAGCTATATATATATATATATATATATATATATATATATATATAATGTTTTGGTTCATTGGAACCATATAAACCAAAACCCAAAACTCCGGTTAATAGAAAAACGGAACCTGCTGCAATGTACAAAATAAATTTTGTAGCTGAATAAAGACGTATATTTCTAACCCATACGGATAGAAGTAGATAAACAGGAAACCATATATATAACTGATATATATATATATATATATATATATATATATATATAGTCTTTCTGCTGTCAGTTTGTTATGATATATTTTATATCAGGACGAAGAATGTGGACCACAGATTATGAAGAAGTTTTGATAAGTGTATACACTTTGAGTCAAAGTATGTAAATCTAATGGTCCATTTTCATCATCTTGATACATTTTATATCAGAACGAAATGATAATAGAAAAATTGTATATATATATATATATATATATATATATATATATATACACACCTTATTAAAATAAGTCATATTCATTCTTTAATTTCAACATCTGCAATTCGTCTCTACAGGATTTGTAATGTATTATATCTATGAAGGCAGTGGCAGTTAGGGATGGGCACTAAGTTCGGAACCGAACCGAACCGAACCGAACCGAACCGAACCGAAAAAAAGGTGTTTGGTTCAGTTCGTATAATTAATTCGGTTTAAAAATTGAAAACCGAAAAAGTTTTCGGTTCAAACCGATTTGCTTTTCTGAAATCCGGTTTGAACCCATTAAACCCTCTATAAAACTATAAAAAAAAAAAACACCCCTAACATTTATTGTGTTCTTTCTCTTACACAACCACACAACATCTCAGTTCTATTTATTTTTGGGGAGGTATTATTATGTAGTGTACTATTATTAACAGATTTTGAACTTTTATTTACGAGTTCGGATTTTGGAATGTATTAATATGTTTTTTTATATTTTGGAATGGATTTGTTATTAACTTATTATTGTGTATTAATATGTTTTGGAATGTATTAATATGTTTTTTATATTATGTAATATGTTGTTTTGGCTTTGGGCTATTCAAATGACCAAAATTAGGCCCATTAAAATATTCATTAATTTTAAAACAAATTAAAAAGACCTATTATGCTATCCAGCCCATTAGGCCCAAAACCAAATTGAACCGAACCGAACCGAACCGATTAAAATCAGTTCAGTTCAGTCTGGTTCCCATTTCTTATTCGGTTTAATTTTGGATGAATCGAAATATTTTCGGTTCAATTCGGTTTTGCCCAAAATCGAACCGAACCGAACCGAACCGTGCCCACTCCTAGTGGTAGTTACGAGTAGTGAGCCCCAAACTTAATATATTGTCCCAATCACACATTCGCACCTGCCACAACAAAACCTTCAATTCCAACAATTCAAACGTGGAAAAATAATGAAAGGAGAGAAATTTAGGTGAACGAGAAATACGTTACTAGTGTCACTCAATTATTGTACTTCGACGTCGGAAGGGATCACATTGAATGAGCCAAATTTATTTAATTAGTAGTCGAGGGTATGCTACTGGAATTTATGCACCTGGTCGATGTTCCAACTATATCGGAAATTGTAGCCAAGGCAACTCAGCAACCGAGCCTTATTTTGTCACCTACCACTAGAGGTGCCCACGGTTCGGTTAAACCGTGGGCACCAAACCGAAACCAGGTGGGAAAAACTGAAACCGGAACCGTAACTGAAACCGTCGGTTACGGAACCGGTTGGAAACCGATTCCGAATCGGTTCGGTTACGGTTACGAGAAGATGAAAACCGGTCAAAACCAACGGTTTAACCGTCGGTTTTGGGTAAAAACCGACCAAACCGTCGGTTTAACCAACGGTCGAAACCGCCGGTTTGGTCGGTTTTTACCCAAAACCGACGGTTAAACCGGCGGTTTCGACCGTTGTTAATAAAAAAAAAAAAAAATTCTGACGAATCACAAATCGCCACGTGGACCACACATTTCAAAAAAAAAAACAAATGAGCTGGTGACCGTTGGGCGTTGGGTGAGGTGACCAACGGTCATCTAAGTCACAACGGCCATATATATATATATATATATATATATATATATATATATTATTTTTTCCCCTTAATTTCTTAAAATTGTAAATTCGCCCCTCCACTATAATCCTATAAATACCCCCCTCATTTCAATATTCTTCACACCACTCTCAACTTCTCTCAATCTCTCTTAATCTCAAATTCTCAATTCTCTCTACATTATACAATTTTCTTTATTTTTCATTTTTCATAAAAATTAATATCTATTTTTTTCTTCAATTTTTTACAATCATCTATTTACAATTTTCTTTAATTCTCATTTATTATAGAAATTAATATCTATTTACAAATTCAATTTTTTACAATCATCTATTATTTATTTACAATTATCTATTTTTCTTAGTGTTACCACTATTATTCCAACAATATTTTGAGTGCCTCACATATCTATATATATTTTTTACTATTATTATTTATAATTAATTATTCAATGGCAAGTGGGGGAGAAGGTTCAAGAAATTTGAACAAGGGAAAGGGTCCATTGCAAGATTTGTTGGAACACCAAGGTGATGATGTCAGTTATAACGACCAACTTTATCACGAGTTCCTTCAATCTCAATTTGGATCTGATCTCCCTCATAGTGCTAATCCCCCTCTAATAATTTCCGACGAACCCGACCCCAATCTCTATGACCTTGATAGTAATGAAAATCTATCTACCCCCAACCCCCTTCAAATAAATTTGTTGCAGGTGAAGAAGAAAAGCCGATGAAGTCCGATCTCTTCAAATTGCATATGAAGAAAATTCAGTTAGATGATGGGATGATCCAAATCAAGTGCAACTACTGCTCCAAAACATACAGGACCAACAAATCATTCGGATATGGCACGTACTGGAACCATATTAGGAAAAATCACCCTTCTGAATTGGTGAAGACTAGTAACCAATCTCAAATCTCCAGGTACGGAACCCCTACTAATCAACTATTTCATTATACGTCTGAAAAAAACAAGGAAGAATTAGCAGTAATGGTTGCAGTTGAACATTTACCTTTTAGTTTTGGTGAGAAAGTAGGTTTTGTTAATTATTGTCAAAATGCATTAAATCCTGCAATGCAACGTGTTCCTAGATCCACTCTCACACGTACAATGTTTTCCATTTATAAAAAACAAAAAAACAAATTGAAATCATTTTTTTATCAATTTGAAGGTCGCGTTTCTGTATGTGCCAACATATGGACCGACAATTTTGGTAGTCACCATTATATGGGTGTGACATGTCATTATATGGATAATGACTGGGTCATGCAAAAAAGAATTATTGCATTTCGTGTTTTCGATGAATCACACACGGCTCAAAATATTTTTCGACTTCTTAAAATTATTTTTGAAGAGTTTCATATCCAAAACAAAATTTTTGCGATCGGTTTTGATAATGCTGCAAGCAATACCGCATCTATTCCTATGTTGCAGGATTTGTGCAATCCATATTTTGGGGGTAAATTATTTCATCAAAGATGTGCATGCCATATTTTAAATTTGTGTGTTCAAGCTGGATTACAAATTCTTTCTGTTTATATTAAACCAATTAGAGATAGTATTAACTATATCTGGAGGCAAAACAAACTCCAAAAACTATGGTTAAAATATTGCTCTCAAAATGGTATGCATCCCATTAAATTTTCTCGGGACATTAGTACTCGTTGGAATTCTACTTATAAGTTGCTTAATGAAAGTGTTACATATAAGGAATTATTAGTTTCTTTTATTACTTATAACGTTCCTTCAATTTCTCTTCAATTGAAGCATTGGGATATATGTATAAAAATTCTTGAATTGTTACGTGTTTTTAATGATGCTACTAATGCTTTATCTGGTATTTATTATCCCACTACTCATTTATTTCTTATTCAAAGTGTTAATATTGCTGGTGCATTCAATGAGTGTGAACTCGATGTTCAATTGAGTGAATGTGTTGCTGCCATGAAAAAAAAATGGTTACAGTATTATAAGCAGATTCCAAATATTTATTTGCTTGCATCATGTTTTGATCCACGTTTTAAATTAGAATGTTTGCAAGATTATTTAACTCATTATTACAAAAGTTTAGATTTAGAAGTTGATGTTCTTAGTTATTGTAATTCCATTAAGGCTTTGCTTTATGAATTATATGATGAATATCTTAGAATATATGGTCCGTCTTTGAACATGCCGGTTTCACAACATCAACAGACATCTGATAGTACTAGTAGTGGTACTTCCTCAACTTTTAAATTAAAGGGTTTAGGGGATCAATTGTTTTCCCAAAGAGCCAAAAAATTAAGAACATCTTCTTCATCCTCATCTGGCTCGATTTCTGAGCTTGACCGGTATTTAGAAACATCTCATGAATTTTTTGAAGATAGTGAATTTAGTATCCAGGTTTGGTGGAAGGATCATGAACAGATTTTCCCAATTTTGGCTATTATTGCCAAACAAATTTTGGGAACACCGGTTTCTACCGTAGCTGTGGAACAAGAATTTAGTGTAGGTGGAAATATTTTGGAACCAAGACGGTCGGTTATGTGTCCGCAGACACTTGAAGCTCAGGCTTGTCTTGATGATTGGACAAAGGCAAAATACAGACAACAAGAAATCGAGGCGGAGATAGTGAATGATTTTTTCGAAGATGACCAAACCACGGGAACGGAAGGCAGCGATTAGATTCCATTCCAACTTCCAACCTTCAACACCGAACATCTAATTAAAGGTAAAAGAACTACGTGGCCTTTGATTCCTCTACTGCTCTACATTTATGGAGGATACATAGGCAACTTAATTGAGGTCAAATTAAGTGCAAGGCCGATTTTTTTATTTTTTATTTTTAATTCAACTTTGTTACATTGTATATTTGAATTCAATATCCATTTAATTATTTTTTTAATACATATGCAATTGTAATTTTGTATCAATTTATCAATGTCAATTTCTTTTATTTTCAACATTATTAAATACCTAAATGCTTCAATTGTATATTATATATTTATATAATTGTATTGAATATTTTATATTAATTTCATTTTATTACAATGTTTCAATTTCATTTTATTACAAATGTTTCAATTTCATATTATATTTTAAATTTTATTCATTTGTCCAAATTTTTTTTCTGGAACATTATTTTTCCCATTATTTTAATTATGTTTAGTAATTATTGTAATTAGGTTTTGTTTGGAAAAAATAAATAAAACCGAAACCGAAACCGAAATAAACCGAAACCGAAACCGAAAAAAACCGAAACCGAAACCGAAACCGACGGTTCGAAACCGAAAACCAAACCGGTTTTCTCGGTTACGGTTATGGTTTGGGTGGCCACGGAACCGAAACCGCCCCGAAACCGAACCGTGGCCACCTCTACCTACCACCTCATTCTTTCTCATGCAAATGCTGTTAAATTGTATAAGGACAAGTATCAGGTTAGTACTAGCTAACTTTTTCCCGATCATTATAAAGTATTATGATACGTAAGTAGATGTTTTTTATTTTGATTTTTTTTTTGGAATTTTTTTAAGGCATCTCAAAGGGGAATAGTTGGGATTACAGTAGCAATCAGAGGACATGTACCTAAATTTCAAATAGTTGCTAGCAGAAAGGCTGCCTTAAGAGCTTTTGATTTTCAGCTTGGTTGGTGAGTTAATTTAGAGTGTGTACAGTTTTCTACTACCCTCAATTGGACTCACTTGTTCAAATTTGGCGATTAATTATTCGAATATCATATGCCATTTTCTTTGACATATATGTAAGGCATAATGATTCCAAACTTGATAGATAATGTTTTGCTTTTAACTAATTAGGGTTGTCCATCCAATGTCGTAAGGCGATTACCCGAAAACCATGAGATGTCTAGTGGGGAATCGATTGCCCAAATTCCCAAACGAAGAATCTGTTTTGATAAAAGGATCCCTTGATTTTGTTGGATAGGATTACTACACCTCAAGATATACAGATGATGCAAAATCATTCAGTAGCATCTTCCTGAGTTACACAACAGATAGTCATGTTAATAATACTGGTAAGCTTGAAAATTTGATGACTTTGTATTTTTTTTTTGAATTGCAAATTTTATAACGAAGGGTCAAAACCCAACCAAGAAAACAACAAGAAGCCTACAATGAAAAAATAGGGGACACAAGCAAAAACAACACAAAACAAACACATCAACACACAACAGAACCCAAAATACAAAAAGAAAGCCACAGCATCGCAGAAAGAGCTTAGTCAGGAGAGCCGAACTTGCAATCATCAACCTCCCGGAAACATTAAATCACCCTCATTGTTAGACCCCCTCTTCACAAGTAAGCCCGTGAAAGAATTCGAAGCTCTAGGATTGTGGATAATCTTCAATTTCCCATGGATGCACATCATAGATCGTCTGAACATGCTTTAGGCTGCCAAAACCGACCTCGTTAACCCAAGAGACTGCCACCATAAAGTCACTAACAATAATCATCTCTGTAGATAGATAGTCAGGATTGGTGACACAAATTTCACATGCCTTATGAATGGCCTGAATTTCTGCCGTATTGGAGTCTTGAATCCCCAAATGAAAAGAGAAAAGGTTAAGAACTCTACCGTTGTGATTTCCCCCCACCCATCCCTGCCATACTTGGAGAACCTTTAGCCGACCCATCGACATTGAATTTCAAGCACCCGAAGATCGGAGGCTGCCACACAGTAGGATTCGTTCCTTTCCAGTTTTTCGAATTAATGCGCCATTCACTTAGTTAAGAAGCAATGTCGTTATGGTCTCTTTTGATCCACACCCAAGATGTTGAACCACCAAACGACTCTAAATTTAACCATGTCGCTAGCTTGGTATACATCAGCCTTCAAACCCTTGAAAATTAGCTGATTCCTTGTCTCCCATGTAGTCCAAACAACCGTAAAAAACAAAGAACCCCAAGCTCTTTTACTTTTAAAAGTAGGACACAGACCCGACCAGCCCCATAACCAATCCTTAAATGTTTTAGCCATGCAACTTTTGACCCCCCACCAGCTCATGCAATTGTTCCATAAGATACGAGTCCACGGGCAATGCAGGAAAAGATGGTTGACGAACTCTTCGCCATTATTGCACAATTGACATTCTGTGTCGACTAGAATTCTGCAGTCGAATCGTAACATCACCTCTTTGACCATAATTCTGCTACTGATAACTTTCCACACAAACATCTCAACTTTCTTAGGACAAACACCCTGCCAGCTAACTTTAGCAGTTTCTTCATTTTCAGCCACCTCCCATTCTAGACATTTATGAAAATAGCCCGCTGAAAAGATACCTTTTAGGTTGAAAGACCATGCCATTTCGTCCTTGACATTGGCTCTAATGTAACTATATTATAGCATGGATCGAAAGCAGCCCCACTGGTTAAGTTCCCAATCAAATAGCCTTCTCCTTAAACTTAGATCCCAAACCCAACTCTTCCCAATCCACTTCCTGAATTCTCTAACAACCACCTCTTTATTATTCGAAATAACATAGATTCTAGGAAAAACATATTTTAATGGCATGGAGTCACACCATACATCAGTCCAAAACCTAGCCCTATCACTACCCACCCACCATAACTCTCAAACCATTCTTTAGACTTAATTAACCGAGGACTTAGATCCCTCCTCTAGCAAGTTCTGTACTGCTTTGACAAAATTGGACACTGAAGAATTGTCTTCACAATCCCACCACAAATCTGTTGCGGACCTCTTGTATTTAGAACACAAGACCTTTTTCCACAAAGAATAGTTTTCCTTGCTAAACTGCCAAACCCATTTGGCAAAAAGGCTTTTGTTCTTGTTAAAGACCTTGCAAATACCAAGACCACTATTTTTCTTTTATTTTGACATATACGATCCTACCCAACTAACCGTATTTTTTTTTCTAATCCATCCCCCCCAAAAGAAGCTGCGTTGTAACTTCGCAATTTTGTTTGCAATACTCATCGATATCTTGAAAGCGACATATAATACGTCGGAATACTTGATAACACCGACTTGATAAGCACCAATCTACCGCCTTTGTTAAGAAATTTTCTCTTCCAATTTGCTAAGCGATTTTATCAATTCGCAATAACAAAAGCTTCCAAAAGGCAATAGCACTAGGTCTCCCACCTAAAGGCAAGCCAAAGTAATTTATCAAGAGTAAGGCGGTCTTACACATGAACCTTCTACTCCACTCCTCTATATCGGTCGTCCTCTTACCAATTCTCATCATACAAGATTTGTGGAAGTTTATTCGCAATCCGGAAACATCTTAGAATTCTCTTAGCTTTCAAGAGAAACTGCAATTTCGGCTCCAGGAAAAGCATTGTGTCATCCGCATATTGGAGATGAGTAATGAGGACCGTGTTTTCCCCAAACTTGACTCCTCTAATCCAATCCAAATCATGAGCTTTCCCCAATAATAAACTCAAGCCCTCCACCACCATGTTGAAAAAGATCGGGGATAAATGATCCCCTTGAAGGAGACATCTCCCAAGGTTGAATTGAGAAGTCGGACTTCCATTGATCAACACCGACAAAGCCGAAGTAAAAATACAATCCCGTATCTATCTTCTCCATCTCTCTCCAAAACCCATACCAACCATCATGTCGTTCAAAAAATCATGGTCAACACTATCGTAAGCCTTCTTAAAATCTAGCTTCAAAAGAATTCCTCCCACCTTGTCCTTTTTCCATTTATGCACTATCTCTTCCGCAATGACTATACTATCAAGAATTTGACGGTCTCTAACGAAAGCCATTTGATTATCACCAATAATAGAATTCATCACTTTCTTGACCCGGTTAGCTAACACCTTTGCCAACACCTTGTACATACACCCCACCAAACTAATTGGTCTAAAATCCTTCATGGATTCCGGCTTGCTACACTTTGGGACAAGAACAATGAATGTCTTATTAACCTCTTAAACCATGGAACTGTCCTTGTGAAAATCGGACATTAACTTCAAAAATTATGCATGTATTACCTCCCAATTGGCTTGAATAAAGCTAAGAGTCAAACTGTTTGGACCCGGAGCTTTGTTGCTATCGCAGAAACTCACCACATCCCACACTTCTTCATCAGTGAATTCGGTTTCCAGCCCCTCTTTTTCCTCTCTCGAAAGAGTTTTAAATTTTGCCCACAAAGTCTAGGTCTTTGTCACTCCACTTTCTTGAAATAATTCAAAAAGTGTTGAAACACCCCTTTGCAGACGTCTTGGGGACTAGCACATTTCACACATTCAAACACCATGTCCCCAATGTAGTTTCCCCTCTTGAGACCATTAGCCATTAGGTGAAAGAATTTAGAATTTAGAATTTAGAATTTAGAATTTAGAATTTTTGTACTCCTCTCTTAACCATTTCACCCTCGATTTTTGCCTCCACATTTGTTCTTCCTTTCTAAGACCGCGCTATAACTCCTCTAAATTCTTAAGCCTCTCTTTTCTTAACTCCTCCGTCCATCCAGCTATGTAAGCCCTCCCCTCAATTTCCCCTGGACGATCCTCTATACACTTGGTAGGAGTAGAATCCTTTTTGTTAACTAGCAACCATCTTTTGATATTCACTTTGACAGCTTTCACTTTAGAATACAGAGCAAAGCCACTTGAACCCATCGCCTTACACTCGGTCACCCTTAGTAACTTCCTTGATTAAGTCTTTTTGCTCTAACCAGACATTATAAAACTTAAATGGGTTAGGACCCCAATCGATGTGAGGCTCACAAATTATAATTATATTGTGATCCAATATTGATCCTGGTAGCCCTCTTTGTATTAGGTTGTGGAACCAAGACAACAAAGAAGGGGAAATCAAAAATTGATCGAGCCGGGCCAACGATTCCTTCTCTTTATGGTTAGACCATGTAAAGAAGATACCCATGAGTGGAATGTCGACCACCTTAGCTCATAGGATAAAAGAATTGAAATTACGCATAGAAGCCATGTTGCACCTACCCCCTCTCCTCTTTGAAGGACCCATCACTGTACTAAAGTCTCCACCACTACACCAAGGAATTGGGAAGTTGACTAGAGCAGCAATAATACTGTCCCATAAATTTTTCATTTCACTCTCGACGTTGGCAGCATATACATTACTAAAAACAACCTCCTTATTTAACTTCACCATAACGCTTGCCAAGATAATATACCTTATCATAAATGCATGTCTTGACCAAGAAAGAATCCTTATTCCACAAAGTTATGAGACTCCCCGCTGCACCATTTGACTCTACACCTATGCCTCTTGGAGCACTGAACCACCCAAAGAATTGAAGACTCCACTATTTAAAGAAGACAACTTGGTTTCTTGAATGAAGAACAACATTGGTTGGTATTTGACAACCAAATTCCTAACTGTTCTCTTTTTCTCACTAGACCCCAAGCCCCTTACATTCCATGACAAAGTTAACATGGAAACAAAGAAGCACAAAAGCTTACACTAAAGGGATTATAAACGTTCAATCTCTGCCTATCTATTTTTATCCTCTTCCTCTCTTGAAGCTATGATCTCTACTATTTCCTCTTCGTTGCCATTGAATTCGAAGCTCAAAGCCACACCCATCTTAATTTCTTTCGCAATCTCATTGTCTAGGTTCCAGACTTCTTCACCTCGACTGTCTGCTTCTTGATGACATAACTGTTGTTCTCAAGTAGAGTTCTTGGATCTTAAATCAACCTCCAAGGCCAAACATTTCTCAAAAACCTTTGCAATCTCCTCACTTAGATTCCAAACTATCTTCTTGACTGACCTGTGTTGATCCACTTTGACGAGCCCATGACAGGAACCTGCCTTCTTTGTCATATTATTCTTCTCATTGTGATTCACACTCTCTGCATGTGTTCCGTCTCTGTTACCTTTGCTCTGTTTCATGTTGTCTACACTTTTGTCCAACACTCTCACCTGGATTGGTACCAAAATACCATCTATGGGGGCTTGTAGATTGCACTTGTCTACTTCCCCTCTTCCAGCGAGATTAACCTTCTAATTCTATGTGAGCCTAGAGACTTTCCCACCTGAGAGTCTGGGTTTGCTGTTCCTAAGATACCACCTTCTATAAGACTTTTTTTCCTACAGAGGTATGAACATTTGTGGCTGATGAGGTCTCAACTGGATCATTTTGTAATGAGTTATCCCCCTCCCCTTCTTCTAACCCGAGCACATAGCCCACCACCCTCTCAGGATTCTCATCTATGTCGTTCACGTTGGATTTATCTTGTTGGTTTCTGTTTGGGCCTTCGAGCTTTTTACAAAGCCTAACCGACTAACTATTTAAAACAACCCTTTTTGAGCATTCTCTTTTATAGAATTGAGGCCCATTAATCCTCTTAGATTGGGATGATATGTCACTGGAATCCTCCACCTCGACATCTGCAATCCCCTGACTTTGTTCTTTTCTACGTTTAGTTTTGCTTGGGCACCTTGAAAAAACCAAGGTTTGAGCTTCGATTTACGGACCTTACAACCTTTACCTTTGTCCATAGGTTTCCTGATCCTAATGGCCTCTTTTCTAGTCTTTTCATTCTTAGAAAGGTAAAGCTTGTTCTGCTTCCCTCCCCTATCTTCCTCGGATGTCCCGTTTCTAGATCCTGACTGGGCCATCAGCCTCCTTGCTGTCTTTCTATCACTTTTCAGCACCTCTCTCTCCAACGTATGGGAAGGCCAATCCCAGTGTCAGAGTTTTGAAATTTAAATCCAGAAACCGACCTACCCAATCGATGTCCATCAGAGTTTTGTCTTCCTGAATCTTGACCACTGTAGCTCCACCTCCCACCTCCACTTTGATCTCATTCAGAATTGCTTGGTCGAGTGGTACCAGAACCAGTATCCTCCCTCTATCCAGTCTCTTTATATCAGTGAAAGTGTCTTCCTCTTGTTATTGTGTTCAAATACCAAATATATATTAGTTACATAATCTTACAAATTTGTTTATCACTACAGTGAAGAAAAATGGGATTCCTACCGGTGAACTGGTACAGTCTTTTAATACATTCCTTGTTCTTTTATTTCTATATAAATCACATGCATGAGATGTAAGAATTAAAACATGAGACATTGTTAGGTTTAATGACCGTTAGTAAAAACTTAAAAATTGCATAAACATACATAAATAAAGTTAAAATTTTTGTAGGTGGGAGGTAACTGGATTTACATGTACCCAAAAGGGACTAGAGAAATTGTTTTGTGTGTGAAGCGAAAATACAGCAGTCGTCCCATTTATATCACTGAAAATGGTAAAAGATATTAATTAATTAACTTCAGTAATTCTTTTTTATATATAGATTCTAATTAATATAACATTGTTTAATTAATTTCATTCTTCAATTTCAGGAATGGCTGATAACAATAACAATTCCTTACCAATTGATGAAGCCCTCAAGGATGACTTAAGAATAAAATATCACCATCTTCACTTGTCATATCTCTTACAAGCTATCAAGTGAGTTGTAAGAAGATCATCAGCAGTTAAAAATCAATTTCTATCCCTTTTTTATTTTCTTATTTTCTCTTGCTGTGGATGTAAGCTAAGAGATACTATATTCGTATTAACGAGCGGATCACGTGATTTTATCCGGATGGGAGCTGACGTGAGGGGATACTTGAGTGGAACTCAGGCTATACCCTTCGATTTGGCTTAACTTATGTAGATTACAAAAATGGGTTGAAAAGATATCTCAAGAAATCAGCTTGCTGGTTCAAAAATTTCCTTTAAATGGAAAATGCAACCATAGCAAAACAATTGTTTTGTTTTGTTTTTGTTTATTATTATTATTATTTAAAAAAAGCTTTACTAAAAAAAAATTAAGTTAAATAAAAAACAAGAGCTTCAAATTTGAATCAAGAAATATGAATTAGTATAAATAATCACCTATATAAAGTCAAAGAATAAGAAAATGCTTAATGGAATGGTAGCGGTTGGAAAGTCGTCGAGATAATATGTGATATTGTATTTGTGATGAAGAGAGAGAACCCAAGTTTTTCTCGAGAAAAGGATATGCAAATTTATTAGGGCACATTACATTGAACTCCTTGAGATTTGAATAAGTTGCACTTAGATGGATAGGTTTCTTTATTATACACTAACACCCCCAAGACTTAAATTTGACTTTGAAAAGACCTAAAATGCCCCTAGTTATATTATTTTATACTTTATTTTTTTACCTTTTAAAAAAACACTTTATAAACTTTAATAAAAAAATAAAAATAAAATAAAAGATATGATTCATTAAATAAATAAACAGTTTAAAAAAATTAAATAAATAAATAGTTTTAAAAAATAGAAATAAATAAATAGTTTAAAAAAATTAAATAAATAAATAATTTAAAAAAATTAAGTAAATAAATAATTTAAAAAAGTAAATAAAAAAGTTTTAAAAAATCAAATAAATAAATAGTTTAAAAAATAAATTAAAAATTAAAAACATAATTTTTTTTTAAGAATATCCATTAATAGAGATAAGATAAACTCTAAATATCCAAGGAATGTTGGGAACCTTGAAGTTTCTCTCACCATCATCATTACAGTAAAAGTTTGGATATTTAGAGCTTTTTTTGTTCCTATTAATGGATATCCTTAAAAAAAATTAATTTTTTTCATTTTTTTCATTTGTTTATTTATATTTTAAAATGATTTATTTATTTTTTTTAAACTATTTATTTATTTTATTTTTAAAACCATTTATTTTTTTAAAACTATTTATTTATTTAATTTTTTTAAAACTATTTAATTATTTAATGAATTGTATCTTTTTTTTAATTTTTTATTTTATTAAAGTTTATAAAGTGTTTGTTTAAAAGGTAAAAAAAATATAAAGTGTAAAATAATATAACTAGGGGCATTTTAGGTATTTTTAAAGTCAAATTTAAGTCTTGGGGGTGTTAGTGTATAATAAAGAAACGTATCCATCTAAGTGCAACTTGCCCAAACCTCAAGGGGTTCAGTGCAATTTGCCCAATTAATTATGACAACTGTCACTCAACCCAATAATTAATTTCCAGTTATTCTGATTTCTTACCAACAAAATAAGGCTATATTTGAAAAAAAAAAAAACCTCCAATTATTTCTAATTTGGCGTGTCTGAATTTGTTAATCTAAAGAAAATATTATAATTTAACAAAAAAGGATATGTCAAAACTCAAAACAAAAAATAAAAGACCAAAAAGGAATCTTTGATAAAAGACTAAAACGACGGGGTTTGTCCATCATATTTAATTATCTGCAACTTGATTTCTTTAGAACAAAACATTTTGCACATACATAGTTTAGTCAATGCAGGGCCCAATAAAAATATGAGCAACACTTGGTACAGTTGCTTAAGATGCGTTTGGTACGGGAATGAGATTGGACGGGATGTGATTAGACTTGACTAGACAGTTGTTTCATATTGTGTTCGGAATGTCTAAGACAGAACTGTGGACTGTACTGTTATGCGTTTGGTATACCTGAGACATGACGAGACAAGATGTTCAAATGACTAGAGTGCCCTCCTTGTTCTATATAATATTTGTTACCACATAATAGTGACATATGAGACATGACAAGTCAGTATTTATTTAATTTTATTAAATAAATATTTTTATATATCATATTTAACAATATTAAATAAATATTGTAATTGAAATATATTATAATATTTAACAAAAACAAGATGTTCAATTGACCTTTCGTTTTCAATTACAATATTATTATATTTAACACAAATAGTAATATTGTAATTGAAATATATTATAATTATTTAATATTCTTATATATGAATATGTAATATTATATATATTATATATAATAATATGATATATTATATTATTATATATAATAATATATAAGATGTATATATATAGATATAGATATATATAATATTAAATATTAGCACATATAAAAAATATAATATTATATATATATTATAGAATGTATAATATATATATATATCCTATATATATAATAATAATATGCTTATATATGATATATTAAATATTATTATATATACAGTATATACAAGATATGGTATATATATATATATATATATATAGTCTTTCTACCGTGAGTTCGTCCTGATATAAAATATATCAAGACGAAGAATGTTGACCACATATTATGGAGAAGTTTTGACAAGCGCGTACATTTTGAGTCAAAGTATGTAAATCTAATGGTCCACATTCTTCGTCCTGAAATATTTTATATCAAGACGAACCGATAATAGAAAAATTGAATAAATATATTCATATATATATATATGATATATTAAATATTATTACAAGTATATATATATATATATATATTATTGTATAGGTAATAATATTTAATATATTATATATTATTATATATAATAATAAAATATAATATAATATAGGGAAAATTGCACTAAAGTATCCTAACCTTTGCAACAATTGCAGCCAGATCGCATTTTTATCAAAATAACAGATTAGTACCTTTGACCAAACTGTTGACCGTTAAAGATAATGGTTGACCGATCATATTTTCTGAATTGTCACAAATAACCCTAATCAACCAATTTTTCATTATTATTATAATTAAAAAATAAAAAAATCGGAAAATAAATTTAAAAACAAAAAATAAAGTTTTAAAAATTAATTAATTAAAAAAACCAAAAAAATCAGAAAAATAATAAAAAATTTAGAAAAAAAACGACAGAATTTATTTTAGTGTTCTTAAACAAAATTTAATATCAATGCAGGTGATTATTTAGAAGAAAATAAAAATGACAGACTTCTTCTTCATCAAATAATTACCTGCAAGTGTTCTTCAACAAACTTTAATACCATTTGCAAATTTTCTTGATATGTTGCACATCTATTTTAAATTTTTAGTGACCCACTTCTTCTTCCCTCTCTTTCACTTCTCTCACCCAAATCATCAAACACCTTATAGGCACCCACACACAAAATCTCTTTAAACACAAAGTCTCTCTACAAACCTATATTCTTCACTCAAATTACACACATCACTAATAAAAACAGTTCAACACTGCTAATCAACATCACCAAAGGGAAAAAAAAGAGTTTGAGTTGAGTGAATCCATCTAGTCTAATGTGTGTTTCCTCTACTGTTGTTGTTCATTTTCTTCCACCGAAAACAGAGCTCCTGAAAACACAACAACCATTGAATCTCAACCCCTCTTCATAGTCTTCAAAACCGTTGTCTTCTTCTCGTAACAGAGACGATTTGAAAGGCTTATCGGTTTCTCTTATAAGGTTGCCATGGAATAGAGAAATAAAATAGAGAAGACTTTTGCTCTGAAAACGAATGAGAGAAGATGATGGAGAGAGATATTGTTCCAATTAAATATCTAGGAACCAAATCTCTAGTGTTTTGTTAATTTTTTTTTTTTTTTTTACTTTTTACCCAGTTTTTATTTTAAGAAAATATTTAAAGATTTTATTTCTACGATTTCTTTTAAAGGTAGAATGACCTTATTACCCTAATTACATAAAAAGTCCAGTTAACTCAAACGGCCAACCGTTTGGTTTAGGGTACTAGACTGTTATTTTGGAAAAAGTGCATTCTAGTTGCATTTTTAACAAAGGTTAGGGTACTTTAGTGAAATTTTCCCTATAATATATTATATATATATTATAATACATATGATATATAATATATATTAAATATTATTACATGTATATATATATATTATTGTAAAGGTAATAATATTATTATATAGGTAATAATATTTAATATATTATATATTATTATATATAATAATAAAATATAATAATAATAATATATATATATGCATATATGAAATATAATATATAAATATAATTTTTATATTTATAATATAATATATACATATTAATAATATATATTTATATATATATATATCATATATATGATGTATTAATATATCATATATATACATTATATTATTATATATAATAATATATAATATAATAAAGATTATAATATATATGATATATTAAGTATTATTATATACAGGATATATATTATTAAATTTTACTATGTATATAATAATATATTTAATATATTATATATTTAATTATATATATTTAATTATATATATATTTAATTATATATATATTATATATAATAACATAATATAATATATGATGTGTATTTTTTCAGTTAAGAAAAAATACAAGGTGAATTTAGAAGAAAAAAGATTAAAGAGTTTGACAGAAAACAAGATAGGAGAAGAAGTACAGAAAAGACAAGATATTTGGCTTGTAATTCATCATGTTCTATACACCTTAAACGAACTACACCCACTAAGCAACAAAATAGGAATAACAAAATAATGCAAAGGGAGTGGAAAGTGCTGTTATAGAATGCAACCCACCACATACATATCATGTAACTAATAAAGGCCACTAAAGCCATAAATAGCTCCTGATGCATGACTACTAACTAAAGCCATAACTAATACCTAATTTATTCAACTTAACAACTACTTTGGTTTCTCCAACGTGCCAACATGCCTGACATGGCTTGGGATGCGGCATGCACAATATAATATATTATTATATTATATTAGACATGATTGTAATTGTTTGAAAATTTGAAAATCAAATACATCTTTTTGACGTTTGTCCCATGTCATAGGACAAGTAGTCTCAGGGTCTGAGGTGAGACAGTTTTTTTTTGTCCCACCTTGTCTTATATTGTCTCATGTCAAGGTCGTGTCAAACGTGGGACAAGAAGAAACTGTCTCACGTTGTCCTGTCCTGTCCTGCGTAGTGCGTACCAATTGTTTTGTTTTTGTTTTTGTTTATTGTTATTATTATTTTTAAAAAGCTTTATTAAAAAAAAGTTAAAAAACAAACCAAAACTTTAAATTTGAATCAAGAAAAATGAATTAGTACAAATAATCACCGTTATAAAGTCAAAGAAGAAGAAAATGTTTAATGGAATGGTAGCGGTTGGAAAGCCGTCGTCGAGATAATATGTGATATTATATTTGTAAGGATGAGAGAGAACCCAAGTTTTTCTGAAGGAAGGGGTATGCAAATTAATTATATTAATTAATTATGACAACTGTCACTCAACCCAATAATTAATTTCCAGTTATTCTGATGTCTTACCAACAAAATAAGATTTGAAAAGAAAAAAAAACCGCCAATTATTTCTAATTTGGCGTGTCTGAATTTGTTATTCTAAAGAAAATATTATAATTTAACAAAAAAGGATAGGTCAAAACTCAAAACAAAAAATAAAAGACCAAAAAGGAATCTTTGATAAAAGACTAAAACGACTGGGTTTGTCCATCATATTTAATTATCTGCAACTTGATTTCTTTAGAACAAAACATTTTGCATATGCATAGTTTAGTCAATGCAGGGCCCAATAAAAATATGAGCAATGCTTGATACAATCGCTTAAGTTGCGTTTGATTTTTCGTCTGAAGATTGAATAGTGTCGAATTATATTGAATACTGAATAGTAACTAAAAACTAAAAACTGAATAACATAATTGATTTTTTTCACGGAAAACTGAATATAACTGATAAATTGTTTTTTTTTAATTACAAATATTTGAAAATAAATACTTTTACTTCTATGTCATTTCAACTATTATTTGTTATATATTTACATTTAAATATATTTTAAACAACCAAAAACAGTAATTTAATAATATAATAACAAATTTATATAAAAAAAATTGCCCAATAAAATATAACCCCTTAAAGTATAAAAATTGAATAAGTTAATTCAAATTTAGTTTAAGAATTAACATGTTAGAGTAAACCACGAATAATGTGTTCAGTGTTTATATGTGGAATTATAATAATATAATTATACATTCACAATGAAATCTATATGCTCTATCAATGTGGACATACCATATAAATATACCACAAACATACATAATTCAATTTTATATATATATGTAAATTAACAAAATTAGTGTCGAATTTGAGAGTATCTCATATGGGCATATAGAGATAATATCGTGGCATTTGCCACACATGTAAAGTGCATGTAGTTTATGGTTAAATTGGTTTAAGTTTGATTGCTAAACTGGTTAATTTTTTTTTTGAAAGTGCTAATTTTCTCATAATATAAAACCAATCAAATTATGAGAAAAAAAAGTCCTTACCAAGATATGAATAGAAGTCAAAATAGGTGTGAATACAATTAAAAAACGTTTGATTCAAATGGAGATTTCAGTTGATTTGTTGCTAAGTGAATAGTGAAATTTTTTCACTTTTCATAATCAATGATTTTAGGAACCCATTCAGTGATTTTATCACTTAAAAAATCAAACGAAACAACTTAATGACACACATTAAGTGTCATTAAGTGTTATATGGAAAAATCAAACAGACCCTTAGTGAGCGATTGAACCACTCTCCCTATCATTTATTGCCATTTGTTCATATCAGTGGCATTTATGTAATACACTATCAAATGTTGTCTAAATTGCAAGGGTGATAAAGGAATAAAAAACACACTTTTGCGACGTGTCGCAAACACAGCCGTCGACTAAAAATATACATCAAAGAAATTTTTTAAGAAAAGAAATGAAGAACAGATCTCAAATACGCCATTGCTGGATTTGGATCCACAATCATGAAAAACAAAACTAGAATTTAAGTTTAACATTAAAATATATACAATCATTATTGATGATTCATAAACCAACAAACCACAATTAGATTCAATTTTCAATCATCAATAAGATTTCATTCAAACCACAAGATTTTTAGCAATAAGTGGAATTACACAATTATATTCAAATTTCAATCATCAATAATGATTGTATTTTAATGTCAAAAACTTAAAATCTAGTTTTGTTTTACATGATTGTGGATCCATTCTCCATTTCTTTTCTTAAAAATTTGCTTTTATTCCTTTCTCTAATTTTTTTAAAGTCTAAATTTTTTGTTTTATATATTTTTATCTTTTAAATTTTGTTTGAAAAATATATAACTAAAATTTTTTATTTACATTTTTATATAATTTATTTTATTTTAAGGGGAACAAAATAAAGTATAAATAAGTAACTAAGAGTATTTTAGACTTTTAATACTAAAAATTTGGTCAACAATTTGTTTGGATGGAAGTCAACTGACAGTAAAGGATGTTTGTATAATATTTGATACGAAGTCCATATGTGTCTAATTAGGCCTAAAATCGAGGGTGTTTATGCAATTACTCAATTGTAAAATTATCTTAATATAGCTTACGGAATCAAAAGTCAAACAGTTGTGCCTCTTTCCCACTTTTTTTTTTCTTCTTATTATCATTGGGTTGGTAAACAGACCTTATATATATTGAGTCATTGATACCAGGTTATTATTCGACGAAGATCAAAAGGCTTCAACAATGATTACATAAAATCTCAAGCAAATTAAGGTATGCAACTCGTTTTTTTTCTTTTTCTTTTTCTTTTCTTTTTTGAAAGTGCAACCCTTTTTCTTGAAATCTTGTTATTTTTTTTTTGTTGTATATTTTTGTTATTCCTTTATATATTTTATGTCTAAACACAATTACAGGGAGTTCTCTGAAGGTGATGATCTTGATCAGCCAATAGCCAAGTACTAATTGAAAAATGAAAGTTGATAAAGTTCAAAATCATACCCTTTTATATCTACTGGTCTGGATAAATATATTAACATGCATTGATGCTCTGATAAGTTGTCGTTCTTCTGATCTTCTCATCAACCGGAGTAGTTTTCCGGCTGGTTTTGTATTTGGAGCTGGAGCAAGTGCTTACCAGGTACCTAATCAAAACAAGTACTACATGTTTATAAGTTAATTTTAATGAGAATGCAATTGATGTTTTCGTTGACATATCAATCTTATGTCTTAAATATTATTGTAATCAGGTCATTTCTTAATAGCTTAATTTGTCTTTTAGGTTGAGTGATTATTAACATGTTATCAGAGAGTTATGAGATCCCCTTCCTCATTTTCTCTTGATTTTTTGTTTTCTGATTATTGGTCATGTTTTGGTTGAGCGATTACTAATGGTTTTAATGACATCACATCCATTAACGAGATTTTGTTTTGTTCTATTCTTATAATTAATTTTCAGAATGAAGGAGCTGCACATATAGATGGTAGGAAACCAAGCATATGGGATACTTTCGCCATGGATCAACCAGGTCTATTTCTTTTATATATTTTTAATTTTTATAAACAAAAATAAATAAATAAAAATAACCAACCAAATTTTATTCTTTACAACAAATAATTAAGTAAAGGAATTAATTATTCGTCAAATGTGAAGGAGCTTTCAATGCTGACTAGGTTAAATGATCATGAGCATATTTATATAACTTGAATAGAGAGAATGGGGATAATAAGCACTCTTTATGTTTCTACTTTTAAAATTAGCACCAACATAATAATTAGATTTTAAATGACACCAAAGTATGGTGATGGATAAAAATGCCTTCATTTTTACTTTAATTATTTTTTATATCCTTTTTATTAATTTGATTTTTTTTTTCTATTAAAAAACTCTATTGATGGAGGTCACCTCCATCAATGGAGTCTGACCACCTATGGAAGTAGTCAAAATGATTTCTAATTTTCTATTAGAGGTAGTCGAATCGACCTCCACCTGCAATGGAGTTCATGATGAAGAAGACATTTAAAAAAAAAATTGGTACTTGGTAATAAGTCTTTGGTGGAGACTTATTGCCCAAAAGGAAATTTTTGATTTTTTTATAAATATTTTTTTGCATTACCCAGTAAATTTCGGAAAGAACAAAAATAAGTCTTCGATAAAAAAAACATGAAATTTATTTTTTTATTGTGTTTTAAATATATTTTTATTAGAAACATATTTTGGTGTAATTAAAATTTAAATCATTAAATTAGTGCTAGTTCCAAAAGCATAGAAATATAGAGTGCTACAAAATTTTAGAGCCCATTTAATTATTATATAAAATATAATCCGATCTCATTGATTAATTAATATGCGTCAATGCTCATGGTCGGTCAATAATTGAGTGAGTGCTATGATTAGAAGATATTTGAAAATATGTATAATTGATTAGGAATCTTCTTATGTATGTAGACAGAGACAATAGAGAGGAATCTTCCTGTTTTAGATTAACTTTTTTTTTTTAGATTAGATATCATGAATTCCACGACTAATTAAACTAATCACTTAAGTGTTTTAAATTTGACAAATTTTGTTGTGCACCTGGCATGACAGAAAAAATTTTGGACCACAGTAACGGGGATGTGGCGAACAACTTTTATCATCGTTATAAGGTACGACCTAATTACACTAATTAACTGCATCTTAATTTCGTGGTTTCTTTTTTTTTTTTTTTTTCAAAAAGAAATGGTGGTTTCTAATTTTATATTTGAAGAAAAAAAATAGAGACTATTTCTATATAGTATTCTTTGATTTAGAAAACGATATATTGAGATATAAATTAACGTTGTAGGAGGATATTGCGTTGATGAAGAAAATTGGTTTGGACTCCTTCAAATTCTCTATATCGTGGCCAAGAATTTTACCTGGTAAGATTATATATGGTCATAAGGTGAATTAATATATTTTTTCCATGTAAATTATACACATAGCTCTTCAAGTAAATTTACTTAATTATGTGATCTAATTGGAACTTTAATTTGAATTTAGAGGGAAGAATTAGTGGGGGAGTGAACCAACAAGGTGTTGATTTCTACAATCATCTCATCAACGAGCTCATATCAAACGGTCAAAATTCAATCTCTCACTGAATATCAAACAAAAATTCATTTATGGCATATAATTGTCTCACCATATATGTATATTTTGAGCAGGTATAGAGCCCTTTGTGACTTTATTCCACTGGGATCTTCCACAAACTCTGGAAGATGAGTATGGTGGATTTTTAAGCCCTAAAATTGTGTAAGTTTGATATATATGAGATCAATCAATCATTATAATCGATTTCATATATAATACTTGTAAAATAACTTATATATTATATCAATCTATTCTGACAATCAGGAAAGATTTTGGTGAGTATGCGGATTTCTGCTTCAAAGAATTTGGTGATAGAGTTAAATATTGGATCACTGTGAATGAGCCAAATATATTCAGTGAATTTGGGTATGCAACCGGCCTAATGGCACCTGGTCGATGTTCCAAATACATTGGAAACTGTTCGACGGGAAACTCTGCCACTGAACCATATATCGTTACACATTACCTCATTCTTTCCCACGCGACTGCTGTAAAATTATATCGCGAAAAGTATCAGGTTTGTATTCATAAGAACATGTTTATTTAATCACAACTTTTTCTCTCTTTTGAGAATTTATATAGCAGCGGCCTTAAATTTACGATATTATATTATGATTATTATAACTAAATTTTAGTTTGTGTAGATATCTCAAAAGGGCTTGATTGGGATCTCAATCCAGTCGAGCTGGATAGTGCCAAAATTTCAAACAATTGCTAGCAAGAAGGCTGCCTCCAGAGCTCTTGATTTTACGTTTGGATGGTGAGGTTTTTTAAAATGAAATTATATAATACCAAAATATATAGTTTAAAATTTGTGTAGCATTTAAGAATATTTCAACATATATGTATCTTCTTAGTAGTATATACTAATTAACAACTATTAATTAATTGTAGGATCATGGATCCAATAACAAATGGGAATTATCCGAAAAGCATGCAAATTTTGGTGGGCGATCGACTGCCCAAGTTCACAGAATCAGAGTCGGAGTTTGTGAAAAGCTCCGTGGATTTCATTGGCTTGAATTACTATACAGCAATTTATGCAGACAACTTAACATCTTCTAGCAGCAGCATCGACTTATTAAGTTATATAACAGACAACCACGTTAATCTCACTTGTATGTATCTTTTAATTTCCATATGATTTCATAAATTAACATATCATATTGACTTAATTTTGTTGTCATATATAGATGAGAAAAACGGGATTCCGATCGGAGAATCGGTAGGATAATCTCTCTCTCTCTCACAAAAATTATTAAAGACATGTATAAAACCAAATTGTGTAAATTATATAGTACGAACTAAGCAAATTAAAGTGAAAAATCTGTATTTTATGTTTGTTTTTTGTTTGCAGACCAACTCTAGCTGGCTTTACATTTACCCAAAAGGAATTCGAAAACTCTTGCTTTACACAAAGAGAAAATACAACCCTCCATCCATTTACATCACTGAAAATGGTAATAAAACTTAAATTAATTTATTCTTTTATGTTAAAAATATAATTAATTACTTTTTAGTTGTTTATTTCGATTTTGTTTTTCAGGAATGGGTGATGAAAATAGTAGCTTATGGCCAATCGAAAAGGCTCTCAATGATAACTTGCGGACTAAATACCACAGTTTACATCTATTTTATCTCTTAAAAGCCATCAAGTGAGTACTTGAAGCAATACACATCTTTTTTTATACAAAATTAGTAAAGCAGCCATTAAATCAATATTGATTTAATGAGGCATATATGCAGGGATGGTGTGGACGTGAGAGGGTATCATGCATGGGCGTTTCTTGATAATTTCGAGTGGAGTTCTGGTTACACTTGCCGATTTGGCATCACTTATGTAGACTATAAACATGGCTTCAAAAGATACCTTAAAAACTCTGCTTTATGGTTCCAAAATTTTCTCCAAAACAAAAATACAACCACTACTGATAAGCCTTCTTTGTTGTATTCTCAATAACCCTTTTTTTTGTTGTTGTTGTTGTTATTTATGAATTTTATTTTTTGATTCTCAATTCATACACATCAGTATTTGTTGTATACTATCACTGTAAATGTTTGTAGTTGGTATAATAAAAATAATAATCAATTTGTCCCAATTACAACTATCATTTAACCCTATTAGGATGGCCATGGTAGCTAGTTAATTGACTTGTGTAAAGTGTTTGGTAAATACATTAATCAATGTAAAGACTTTTTTTTTGTTTTGAAAAACCAATGTACAGTAAAGTACGTCTTTAACATTAGCACTGATATCGAGATAAGATCTGTTTCGATAGTAGTCTATATCGAGAATACCATTGTGTCTACAATCAAGGCTTGTCTTATGATGTCCCCACAGCCTGGCCCGAGATTGAAGCAAATGAAGAAGGAGATTTAATGAAGAGTATTTACGCTCCTAAAGAACTGTACATATACCATTAATATTCAAAATATTAAATATGGTACACCATATAATTATATTAATCATTTTAAATATGGGATATTGTATTTTTGAAAATATACTGAATTTGAGGATGTACATACAGTTTTAGAGGAGTGCCAATATCGTCACTCTTCAATGAATGGTGAAATCAGAAGACAAACAAATACATAGTCGGATTTGAACCCATCACAACTAACGGCGCTGAGAAGTAACACAATACTAATCATCGTTAAAGTCACACTAAAATTTTACATGGGCCCAGATGGTACGAATTTGGACCTCGTGTTTACGTCCAACATGCTAGTTCTTTCCCAAATTTAAAACTTTTATTCCGAGGCCCATGTTATTGGTACCTCACCAATTTTATCATTGACACCCTTACTTAATTTATCATGATATATAATGAAATGCCAAGACTTGATTTGGTCTGATATCCCACACATTTTTTTCGTATGAGATTCGACTCTCTAACATTATAAAATTAGACTCTATAAATGTTATAGGGTTCACTCTGTTGAAGTTGGACGTACACGCGGCACACCTAATAATTATCAATGGAATGCTTTGATATGCATATGCACTTGTCTGATCAACCTACAACAAACAGTAGATCACTCAAGGAGCCTACAAGCATGATCATCTCGTGGAAATGTAGAACCAGAGTAGCTACTATGTTGCCAAGAATAGAGTATTCTAGTGCCACTACTCTTGATCAACAACGCGGATCATCTTGTGATCAAACAGTTGAAAGAAAGCAATTGTTAGTTTTACTGTTAGTAGTTAACGGCAACTTTGTAATCTGTTAGTTAAAAAGTTAGTTAGTGTTAACAGAAATAGTTAGTTACAACTGACTAACCACCTAGCTGATGTGGCCACAAAAATGAATATTATTGGCTGTCTATTCTGTGATAAATGCTTATGCTATTTGCATGATAAGAATCTTCTGGTATATAAAAAACCAGGTCTTTGCAATGATATGAAATCAATGAAATGAAAAAGCTTCAAACGCTGAAAATTCTTTCAATGGAGTACAATCTGTTCTCTTAGAGCCAATCGACTCACGTCATGGCATATCAATCACAATCACCAGTTTTTGTTCAAAATCAAAGCTCGCAAGGAGGTGGTTCTTCTTCTCAATCTCCGCTTGAAGATCAAAGCCAGAATACTCAGTCTGTTGCTGCACCAATGGAGTTTACATCGCTTACCAAGAGTCTGAATTTCAATCTTCCAATAAAGTTATGTAAATCAAACTATCTTTACTGGAAAACACAAATTTTACCTGTTATTCAGGCTCTAGACATTGAGGATTATCTGTGTGGAATTAATCAACCTCAGACTATGTTCATTAATGTTGAATTAGTAAATGAATCTGGTGAAAAATATGTGGAAAAGTGTATGAGTAAATAATACTCTGCCTGGAAACAAATTGATAAGTTGTTATTAGGCTGGATCTATTCAAGTACTAGTGAAAGTATTCTAGGACAGATTATTGGCTGTAAAACTTCTTTTGAGGCTTGGAATCGCTTAGAAAGAATCTTTACGCAACAATCAATGGCCAAGACCATTCAACTGCGAAATCAACTACAATCTATCAAAAAGGTTCTGGTTCCATTAATGACTTTGCTCTTAAAATCAAAGCTATTGGAGACTCGTTGTTAGTTGCTGGTGAAGAAGTTAGAGAACATGATTTAGTCATGTGTTTAGTCAATGTAGTTGGACATGATTTCAATGCTATTGTTGCTGTTATAACCACTCAACAAAGATTCATGAGTTTTGAAGATGCTTAGTTTGTATTAATGATGTATGAACAGAGATTAGAGCATCTTGACTCTCCTTTACCACTAACTATAGGACAAGTCTCAGCCAATTATGTGACTAACAATAATCAAGAAAAGAAGGTTTTCAGAGATTTTAATAACCAAGGAAATAGAGGTGGCCAAAGAGGAAGAGGTCGAAACAATAGGTATGGAGGAGGAGCAAAAATCCACTGTGAAGTGTGCAATAAACCTGAACACAGTGCACTCAAATGCGACTATAGGTTCGATCAAGCTTATCAAGGACCTCCACCACAGCAGCAGCAACAAAGTCAAGCTTTCTTTAATCAGCAACAAAACTACAATGGACAGTTGCTATCATGCTTAACTCAATCTTCCTACAACAACTCGATTTGTAGACAACAAGAACCTCAAGCAAACTACCCCCAGAACACAGCTTACATAGCCATACCAGATTCTGTTAATGATCCAGCTTGGTACGTGGACAGCGGAGCAACTAATCACATAACATCAGACTTAAGCAATCTTTCTCTCCGATCTGCATATCGAGGTATTGACAAACTTGGGGTTGGTAATGTGAGTCAACTTTCTATCTATCATATTGGTGATATTTTCATTAAATCACACACACAACCTACAGAGAAATTGCTTCTTAGAAACATATTGCATGTTCCCCAAATCACCAAAAACTTGTTAAGCATATCTAAGTTTACTCTGGATAATAAAGTTGTAGCTGAATTTTATAATGATCAATGTGTAATCAAGGATCTTCAAACGATGAGGGTCTTACTTTAAGGAACACTTAAAGATGGCCTCTATAGCCTAAAGCTAGTTCATGATGCTTTTCGAGTTGGTCGTAAATCTGTTCAAAATTCAGCATTGCGTGAAGACCTTTTATGTTCAAATAATTGTTTCCTCCCTTTCAATAATACTGGCCTTGGAATGTTGTATAGAACCAAGTCACACCAAGAAAATCCAAGTGTATATGTTGCTTTTGATACCCGATATTCCGCCGTTAGGGAATTACGGATCCCAAAAAGATATTTATCAAAAGTTCTACGTAATGTGCTATATAGTTATGAAAACTAACAAAACGGTAAGCAAAGGATTCGTTCCGAGGTGGGATTCATCGACCGTCTCTAGTTCTAGCTATACAACACGCCGAACGAACTCGTGTGTTGCGTGTGCGGAAAAGTAAATAATAATATAACTAAATAAATTACATAAATAATATATATATATATGGATAGGATGGAATGGAGAAATGCATGAAATGTGAATACGTTAGGGAAATGACTCAACCGTGACAATCCTCCTAATTAAGCACTAGACTCACCTAGTCCCTCAAATGTGCAAGTATATCATAGGCTCGTGTCCCCTTAATTGATCTCTAATCTCTCTTGATGTCTTAGAGATCACATCCACACAAAGCATGGATTCATTAAGTGTCGTGGCACACACAAAAGAGTCATGTACGATAGCCTAGTGATACTCTCACTTTCTGATCATAAACACAAGTTATTTCGTTGGGCATGTAATGCGCAACCGTGTGGGCCATACTATAGCCAATAACTCATCCACGAGGCTAATCAAATACGGGATGTTCACCAAGCGAAAGCATTAAGACTACGAGATACCCATACAACATGTATGTTATAGCTCGTGTCCTCTTAATTAATCTCTACCCTCTCTCGAGTGCATAGGGAGTGCATCTACACATACAAAGTACTTATGAATCCATTAAGGATTGTGTGACACACACACGAGCTTTACATGCCAGCCTAGTGATCTCTCAACTTACTGGTCAAATGTAGAGGATACCACGACGAGCATGTTAATGCGGACCACGCGATATATAACACACAACCTAAATATCATTCACAAGGTGGCTAACCGAGTGAAAACATTAAGCAATGAAATACCTCTATAACTACACGAGCACAAGAGGAATTCGATTTATCTTTACTCATAGATATGGATTCGGTTTTGTCAATCTTCCTAGGATGGCTAAAAATGGAAACAAGCTCACCTAACAACAATGCACAACAAATTTGATTGTTATACATTAAGACCATTCAATTTTAGTCAAGGGTTCATTCTCTTGATTAAGGAATACACCAAAATCAATTCATCACTCAATCCGGCCAAGGATGGATAATTGTGTCTTAATACAAAGACCCATTACGCACAAGAATATGAACTAAAGTCAAATTTAGCATGTGAATGCATCAATCAAACTTCTCTTACTCTCTAGAGCTAAAACTTAATTTCTCTAATCATTCAAACATGGTATTTTGAGTCATCCATCAATCAATCAACAATCATGGGATGCTAAATTACACTATTCCTAAATTAAATTACTCTACTCCTAATCACATTCATAGACACATATTAATTTAGACCCTCCATACACATGGATATCACAATAAGTGTTTAATTCATGAAATTAACAAAGAGTAGAACAAAACCCAAACGAATTTAAGAACAAACATACATATATTGCACAAGTGCTGGTTTACAAAATTTCCAATTTGGGGATACACAATTAAGAAAACAAGAAATACAAAGAGAATGAGTAAAAGAAGATACAACCCTTGAAGAAACCCTCCAAGAGCTTCTTTCCATGCTTGGCTCGAAATTAGTCAAAGACCTATCCTATTCTCCTTGCAATCTACTCTAAATTGTGGTGGATGAAGTGCAAAATGGTGGTGGAGGTGTATGGTGAGCTCCCATGGAGGAAAAACTTCCGTGGGAGCTTGATTCTCTCACTTATTGGTGAAGAAGATGAAGAAAAATGGAAGAGAGAAATTTTTGGGCGTGAGAGAGGTAGAGAAGTATGAAGAGAGGTATTTATAGAGTGGAGGAGGTTAGGGCACGAATTAAGGGTGAAAGGACAAGATTGCCCTTCAAAAAATGGCTGAAAATCGCAATTCCGCCTTACGTTCCACGGTACGCTTCGACGGACGTACCGCATACCACTTTTTAGCATTTTCTGGTCATTTTCACGGTTCAAAAATTGGTCTTTCACTATACACTTTAACAGACGAACAACAGAGTGGTCTGACAGCTCTGCGCACCCTTATGGAAAAAGCTATAACTTCCTCTAGAAAACTTGGAATCGCAATCCGTAAAACTGTTGGAAAGTAGACAGCCGGGGCTTTATGAATCTATTTGGATATCAACATGGTTCGATCCGAGGAGGGAGATATGACCTTCCGAAGTTGGGTGTTCTGCCCGAGCCATTACAATTTCTGCCCTTATAACCTCCAAACACTTCAATTAAGCTCTAACACCTTATTTTAAGTGATATAACCTACACAAGGCTCACAAAATATATTGTATACCAAAATATGCTCGAAAATGAAAGCAAACGATAGGAAATAGGAACCTCAAAAGGTGTATTTTGCACTGTTATCAACTATGAGTGCCAATGTTTGGCATGCCAAGCTGGGACATCCAGCCCCTTTGATTTTACAAAAAAATGTTAAGCAAAGTATATTTCAATAACAAGTTTAGTGCACCATCTTTTTGTGATTCTTGTAAACTTGGCAAGATGCATAGATTACCATTCTCTATAGTAGAAATTTCAGTCTCTTCACCTATTGAACTTATCTACTCTGATGTTTGAGGACCATCCCCAACGCTATCAACAGAAGGTCACAGATACTACATCTCTTTTGTTGATGCTCACACAAGATTCACTTGGCTTTTTCCATTGAAACTAAAATCTGATGCTCACAGTGTCTTTATCAAGTTTGAAAGAAATGTTGAGCTTCAATTTGACTAGAAAATCAAGAGTCTTCATACAGACATGAGAGGAGAATATGTTGCTTTTACCTCTTATCTTGCAAGCCAGGGAATACAAGTGAGATTTTCGTGTCCTCACACTCATCAACAAAATAGAGTTACTGAGAGAAAACATAGACACATAGTGGAGATTGGCTTGACATTGCTAGCCCATGCCAATATGCCCTTGAAATTCTGTTATGAAGCTTTCCTAACAGCTGCATTTCTCATAAATAACATGCATCTTGCTATCTTTCACTTTATTTCACCATTTGAGAGGTTGTACGAGAAGAAACCAAACTATAGCTTCTTTAAAACCTTCGGTTGCAGCTGCTTCCCTTATTTGAGAGATTATTCAAGAACTAGATTCAACTTTCATACAATAAAATGCATTTTTATTGGGTACAGCTTTTTACACAAGGGTTACGAGTGTTTACACCCATTAGGAAAGGTATATGTGTCAAGACATGTTGAATTTAATGAGCTAGAGTTTCCATTTGTGACCATGTTTCCTAGCTCTAGCTCTGCTTCTGATACTGTCTCATCAGGTAGCCTTCCTTTGTCTACAATGCAAGACATTGTTTCTCATAAAATAGGTCAAAATGATTTCAGAAATGTTTGCACTACTAGGCCTCCTAATTTAGTAAGAAATTCATCTCCTTTAGCAGGACATGTGTCAAATTCACCTATAACATCAATATAGCCTCCTTTATCTCCTGATGATGTCAATGATTCAATTGATTTATATCCAACTGGCAACTTCTCTATCTCTACTAATGTGCCACCTTTAGCTTCCTTGCCTAATGTATCTTCGCATTCGATAGTCACCAGATCCAAAATGGAATTTTTAAACCAAAAAGTTTCTCAACCAGCTGCTACATGTCTATGTCTGAGACTTCCACGGCTAAAATTGGGTTAAATGATCCCAAATGGTTGTGTACAATGCAGGAGGAGTTCAAGGCCTTAAAGGCAAATCACACTTGGTTTCTTGTTCCTTTTACTTCAGATATGAATGTGGTAGGCTGTAAATGGGTTTTCAGAACCAAATACAACCCTGATGGAAGGCTTGGTTGGTGGAGAAAGGATTTCATCAAACACCTAGCCTAGATTTCTTAGACACCTTTGGTCCTATGGTTAAGGCTTCTACAATTCGTGTTATCCTCTCTATTACAGTCTCATTTGGTTGGCAAGTTGAACAAGTTGACATTAACAATGCCTTCTTGAATAGGGACTTGACTGAGTTGGTCTACATGGCACAACCTGAAGGATTGACAACACTCGGCCTACTTATGAGTGCAAGCTTCATAAATCGCTATATGGTCTGAAGCAAGCTTCGTAAAGTTGGTTTCACAAGCTTCGTTCAACACTTCTTTCATGGGGTTTTAATAACTCCACTTCAGACACATCCTTGTTTACAAAGTTCACAGACACTCACTCATTATATGTGCTCGTTTTCATAGATGACATTCTTGTCACTGGTGATGATCCTAAGCTGATAAGGGAACTGATTGCTACACCTCATAAGAAGTTTGTGTTGAAGACACTTGGTCCTGTAAGTTACTTCTTGGGATTTGAGGCACATCACAATGCTTCTGGACTATACCTTACTCAAATGAAATACATTCGTGACTTGCTTTAGAAAACCAACATGCTTGATTCCAAACCATGTGACACGCCCATCTCCGCTGGTGCCAAATTGTCTATATCTGATGGTTGGCTTTTGATAATCTAACTCTCTATTGTAGCACTATATGTACCCTTCAATATCTTACTCACACAAGGCATGATATCTCCTTTGTTATCAACAAATTAAGCCAATTTCTTGTTGCTCTAACAACGGTTCACTGGCAAGCATACAAGCGTGTCCTTCATTATCTCAAAGGAACTTCATACCTAGGCATTCACTTCAAGCCTGTTTCATCTCTGTTTATTGAAGCTTTTACGGATGCTGATTGGGCGAGTTGTATCGATGATCGTCGCTCCACAAGTGATAATTGTGTTTTGTTGGGAGGCAATCTAGTGTCCTAGAGCTCTAAGAAGCAACACATTGTGGCTCGTTCAAGCATGGAAGCTGAGTATCACTTTAAGCCTGCTTCATCTTTGTCTATTGAAGCTTTTACGGATGCTGATTGGGCAAGTTATATCGATGATCGTCGCTCCACAAGTGGTAACTGTGTTCTGTTGGGAGGCAATCTAGTGTCCTGGAGCTCTAAGAAGCAACACATTGTGGCTCATTCAAGCATGGAAGCTGAGTATCGCTCCATGGCCCAAGTTACAACTGAAATTTTATGGCTCAGGTCCTTGTTAACTGAGCTTCGAATTTCTGTTTCCCAGTGTTCTGTTCTTTTGTGTGATAATATGGTGCTACGTCTCTATCACAAAATTTAGTATTTCATCAACGCACAAAGCACATTGACATCGATACACACTTCATTCGAGAGAAGGTTTTGTCGGGTGAGATTGACACACGGTACATTCCAACTGAACATCAAATTGCAGACATTTTCACGAAGGGTTTTTCTCGTGATCGCTTTTGGTTTCTTTGCTCCAAACTAAACCTTGTTAACTCCTCACGGTTTAGTTTGCGGAGGGATGATAAGCATATGCACTTGTCTGATCAACCTACAACAAATAGTAGCTCACTCAAGGAACCTACAAGCATGATCAGCTCGTGGAAGTGTAGAACCAGAGTAGCTAATATGTTGCCAAAAACAGAGTATTCTGGTGCCACTACTCTTGATCAACAACACATATCATCTTGTGATTACTTTGTGATCAAACAGTTGAAAGAAAGCAATTGTTAGCTTTACTATTAGTAGTTAACGGTAGCTTTGTAATCTGTTAGTTAAGAAGTTTGTTAGTGTTAACAGAAATAGTTAGTTACAACTAACTAACCACCTAACTGATGTGGCCATATAAATGAATATTATTGGCTATATATTCCGTGATTCACGCTCATGCTATTTGCATGATAAGAATCTTCTAGTATATAAAAAACCTGGTCTTTGTAATGATATGAAATCAATGAAATGAAAAAGCTTCGAAGCTTAAAATTCTTTCAATGGAGTTTCTGTTCTCTTAGAATTCTATCAAATACCTTATGAATATTTTGTTGTGGTGGGTGTAAATCAAACACCTAACCAGTCTGTAGAATACTATAATCTAATTGAGTACTTCACCTAACTAACCCCAGATTTCAGAACACAAGAACAAAACAATAAAAACAAATATATAGCGTTTCTGTTGTACCAACTATTTCACGTAATATTTATTACTTTTTTCTATTCATCAATAAATTGATTAGCTTTATAGATATATCGATGTCCGTATATGGTTCCATTTCAAAAGAGAGTATTGAAGAAATAGACGTCTACCGTCTAATTTAAATGAATATATATATGTATATATATATATATATATATATTCATAGGCAGACTGCAAGGAGGGCTGACCAGGGCTTTAGCCGAGTCGGAGGAAGGGTATTTCGGTCTAAAAAATGGTTTATTTGCTAAGAACAATCAAAACACTAATGTTGGCTAAAAATAAAAAACTCCTTAATTATATGGTTGGTTATGGTTTTTACCCAATTTAAAATTAGGTCTATTTTATTTAATTTAAAAATAATAACATTTTTATGACAAAAATATTTCATTTAATAATAGGTCGGCCTGTCTTTATTCACTCAGCAACCGAGACATGAGTGTCTCATACAATTTTTATATTGTCAGTTCGTCCTGATATAAAATATATCAAGACGAAGAATGTGGACCATTAGATTTACATACTTTAACTCAAAGTGTATGCACTTGTCAAAACTTCTCTATAATCTGTGGTCCACATTTTTCATCCTGATATATTTTATATCAGGATGAACTGACAATAGAAAGACTGATATATATATATATATATATTTTATATCCCAATTGTTAAAATACGACATGAATTTATGGATTTGAAATGTATTAATTTCTATATTTCTATATATAGAAGCAGTTGGCTAGAGCAGTGAGCGTCAAAATTAATTGTCACCGGCCACAACAATGTAAAGGAGAGTGGTCTACCTACTAGCTAGTGGTGTAAAAGGGGGCCGGCCCGACCCACATCAGCACGGCCACCCGACCCGTTTTCCTAAATGGGGGCCCGGCACGGCCCCTCCGTGCTGTGCCGCGTGCCGTGCCAGGCCGGCACGTGGGCCAATTAGGCGGGCCAAATGGGCCGGCCCATATCCAATTTTTTTTTTTATATTTTAATTTTTTTACATATTATTATTTTAGTATAATAAAAAAAATATTAAAATTAACTCCTACACATAAAATGATTATTTTACTAAAAATATATATTAAAATTAACTCCTACACATACAATGATTATTTTACTAACAAAATATATTAAAATTAACTCCTACACATAAAATTATTATTTTACTACAAAAATTAATTATAATAACCTCCTACACATAAAATGATTATTTTACTAAAAAAATATATTAAAATTAACTCCTACACATAAAATGATTATGTTACTAAAAATATATATTAAAATTAATTCCAACATATAAAAATGCTTAATTTGCTAACAAAAATTTTTTAAATTAACTACTAAAAATAAATTGTTTAATTTACTAAAAACAAAAATTAAAATTAACCCCTACACATAAAAATGATAAATTTACTAACTAAACAAACATATTAAATTTAAAATATAAAATTAATTAATAACACTTAAATAAAAATGTACCTTTGAAGTTTGAACTTTGGTGTCTTGGTGGAGAGATTAGAGAATAATAGTTATATAATAGTAAATTACTAATAAAGTATTATAATAGTATATTAGTAGTGTAGAATAGTAGAGAGAGTAAGAATGAAATTAAGAATAATTGAAATTGTATAGAGAGTTTGAGAATGGAGAGATTGAGAGAATTAGAGAAAGTGAATGAAAAGTGGAATGTGTGGGATAGAAAAATTAGAAAAATGGGTAAAAATATAAAAGACAAGAGTTGAGGGGGCAAAATGCGATTTTTAAAAAAACAACCGTTATATTTAAAAAAAAAAATAATTCAACGGGCCCAACTGTCGGCACGCGCGTTCCGACCGTTGGGCCTGGCACGTCGTGCCTGGAACCCTGACCCGGCACGTGCCAAGAATGGGGGCCGTGCCTGACACGGCCCGCCATCCTTGGCAGGCCGGCCGTGCCGGGCACTCCACGCCCGGCCCATATTTAAACCACTACTACTAGCATGCTTAGCATTAGAAAGCATGATGCAGATGCCAATGGTCCAGTGGCCTATATATACAAAACAGATTACTAAAGAAACAGAGCTTCAGAACTCTACCTTAAGAGATCATCAGCACTGGTCATCAATTGATTACATGGTGATCAACAATCCAGATGTTAACGGCAAAAGATGAAAGCGTTAATTAGATAATGTCTGATTAGTTAAAGTAGTCAATTAGCTGTTAAAAGGAAGTTAATATCTGTTAATAACGAATCTGCTGATGTGGCTACCAAGAGTGATTTTCTATTGGTTAGATTCTCCTGATTTTAAGGATCATGATTTTAGCATGTGTGATCGATTCTTTTGTACATATATATATATATATATATATATATATATATATATATATATATATATAGCCTTGTATTACAATCTGATTATCAATAAAAAATCTAACAATTAACAAACTAACTCCTTTTATGGAGATTTTCTTGGTTACCAAACACATCTTGTTCTCTCTGTCATTTTAACAAACATTTTCAAGCAAAACCTTCCAACAATTACAACGTGGAAAAATTAGAAAGTGAAATACAATAGTGTCACTCAATTATTGTTCTTCGATGGTAAGATAAGAGGCAGCTGAATCAGGGCAACGAATTTAAAGTCTAATATATAAAATGAAGATTCAAAATCTTCTAGTCATCAGCTACTACCTCTTAACACTGACCAGCTTTTTCCTGGCATTCAGTACTCAAAGTTTGAAGCCTTGTCATGATGATTTTTACTCGGCCGAACTAAATCGGAGTAGTTTTCCGGCTGGTTTTCTATTCGGAGCCGGATCAAGCGCTTACCAGGTACTAGTACTACTCCACAGACTTATCTTAAATTTTTTATTAACTTTTCAAGTCCAAATTTAAATTTATAAGCAAATGACTTTTTATATGCAATAATTATTATTATTATTTGTTCCATTTTCAAGTACGAAGGAGCAACAAATATAGATGGAAGAAAACCAAGTATCTGGGATACTTTTGTTACCAAGTATCCAGGTCTCTCTCTTCTCTATATATCTGATGTAATTTATGAAACTGCATTGACATTTTTCACTCTTTGTATATATATTATATAGTTAACATTTTATATATGATGAACTTAATTGTGACATTTTACATTGTAATGCCAGAAAAAATTTCTGACCATAGCACAGGGAATGTAGCTGATGAATTCTATTATCTCTATAAGGTACATTCACAGTCAATTATCACTATTCTCTATATATGGTTCATTTTGAATTGGAGATCAAAGAAGTAGTTTAAATTGTCTATATATGGTTCAATTTGAATTGCTGATCAAAGAAGTAGTTTAATTGAAAAAAAATTATCTAAAAATGTTGCAGGAGGACATTGCTCGAATGAAAAAAATTGGGTTGGATACATTCAGATTATCCATCTCATGGTCTAGAGTATTGCCACGTAAGTTCTAAATCAGAGCCTCATATAATAACTAAAATTATCTGTAGAAAATAAAATTAAACAATTTATATAAGTTGCAACTTGCAAGCAAGTGGTCCTTTTAACTTTTGAATCTAATAAATTTGGTTCGTGTTTTCATCAGAGGGAAAAATCAGTGGGGGAGTGAACTGGAAAGGTGTCAATTTCTACAATTCTCTCATCAATGAGCTCTTATCAAATGGTCGGCTATTGATCATCTCCCATCCCAATCATAATTTAATAAAATTCCAAGCAATAATTCATTTTTTTATTTTTATTTTTTTAATTTTGTTGTTGTAGGTATTCAGCCCTTTGTAACAATATTTCATTGGGATCTTCCACAAGCCCTGGAAGATGAGTATGGTGGATTTTTAAGTCCCAAAATTGTGTAAGCACTCAAACTAGAGCTCTGTCCACACATTTATCTAACTAACATTCCACCATATCTAATACCTGAAATTCTACAATTAATTTGTAAATATGTAGGGATGATTATCGCGATTATGCGAATTTCTGCTTTCAAGAATTTGGTGATAGAGTCAAGTACTGGATCACTTTGAATGAACCAAATTATTTTAGTAGTGGAGGGTATGCTAATGGAATGTTTGCACCTGGTCGATGTTCCAACTATATCGGAAATTGCAGCCAAGGCAACTCAGCAACCGAACCGTATTTGGTCACCCACCATATCATTCTTTCTCATGCAAATGCTGTTAAATTGTATAGGGACATGTATCAGGTTACTACTAATTTCTAATGATCATTATATATTATCAAGTACTATGATATGTTGTTTTTTATTTCCATTTTTTGATTTTTGGGATTTTTTTTAAGACTTCTCAAAAGGGAATAGTTGGGATTACAGTAGCAACCACAGGGCAAGTACCTAAATTTCAAACAGATGCTAGCAGAAAGGCTGCATTACGAGCTTTTGACTTTGACATTGGTTGGTGAGTTTGAGAGTGTACAATTTTCTGCTACTTAGTACTCTTCAATTGGACTCACTACTTGTTCGAATAATTTGGCGATTAATTATTCGATCATATGCTAATCCAAATTAGATTAGACAAATTTCAAACTTTATAATGTTTTGCTTTCAATTAATTAGGGTAGTTCATCCAATGACGAATGGTGATTACCCGAAAACCATGAGATGTCTAGTGGGGAATCGATTGTCCAAATTCACAAAGGAAGAATCTATTTTGATAAAAGGATCCCTTGATTTTGTTGGATTGAACTACTATTCCTCAAGATATGCAGATGATGTAAATTCATATAGTAGCATCTTCCTCAGTTACACAACAGATAGTCATGTTAATGATACCGGTAAGCTTGAAAATTTTGATGAAGTTGTTATTGTGTTCAATTACCATATATATATATATATATATATATAATTACTGTCTTACAAATTTATTTATCACTGCAGTGGAGAAAAATGGGATACCTATAGGTGAACTGGTATAGTCTTTTAATACTTTTTTTTTTTATAGATATTTTCAGACTTAATGAGCACTAAAAGTTGTTGCATTTTTTGTAGGCCGGAGGTAACTGGATTTACATGTACCCAAAAGGGATTAGAGAAGTTGTTTTGTATGTGAAGAGAAAATACAGCCGTCTTCCCATTTATATCACTGAGAATGGTACTTCAATATTAATTCTTGTCTACAGATTCTAATTAAAATCACATTATTGTTAATTAATTTCATACTTCAATTTCAGGAATGGCCGATAACAATACCTTACCAATTGATGAATCCCTCAAGGATGTCTTAAGAATAAAATATCACCATCTTCACTTGTCATATCTCTTACAAGCTATCAAGTGAGTTATAAGATCCATGTTCATCACATCAGCAGTTAAAAATTAATTTGTCTCTTTTTCATAGGCGAGAGTGAGACTATATTGTATATTAACGAGCGGATCATGTGCTTTTATCAGGATGGGAGCTGACGTGAGGGGATACTCGATATGGTCATTTCTCGATGACTTTGAGTGGAACTCAGGCTATACCATGCGATTCGGCTTAATTTATGTAGATTACAAAAATGGGTTGAAAAGATATCTCAAAAAATCAGCTTTCTGGTTCAAAAATTTCCTCCAAATGGAAAATGCAACCACTGATTCTTCTTTGTTTGTCTCTAGCTAACTACTGAATAAATAGTATTCCATATGTGCATAATTTAATTAAGATGTATTTTGGGTAAAAAATTTGAACTACTTGCTGGGTTGGTATTACTATTTCTTTAATTTATTCCTCTTTCTAGCTTGAACTCTATAACCTTTTAATTATTATTTCAATGGCTGATCTTCCTTTCAAACTATAATCTTTAATATAAAAAATTTCCATGTACACCAATATAATTAAAATCTATATTAATTATTATATTATATTATATCTCGTTTATTAAAAACGTTCCAATCTAATGATCAAGATCTTGTCTTACAATTATGTTTGTACTAAATAAAAAGAGAAAGAGAAACAAAAGAGTCGGTTTGGTATTGCTTTTGATTATTTAATAATTTTCGTATATAAAATGTTTGGTAATATTTAAAGAGTTTTAAGAAGTAAAGGGGAATTATATATTATTTATATACCATCCATTTGAAAAACGAAAAGATTAAATTGTATTAAACCTTTCCGAAGTTTGCCCTTTTACATCCAGAAATAACTTTATCAGAAATTGATACTCACGCTCTCTGACTTAACCGTCGACTCAGTTTGTACATTAAAAGACTAAATTATACCGATCCATGAATTTAATTAAAAAAACAATTTAAAAAATTTTCTAAAACAAAACAAGCAATTTAAAAAAATGAAAAGCTGAAAAAAAAATTTAAATGGATCTCCCCCATCCAACTAAAATATGGATGATTTCAGTTTTTCCGATTGCATTTCCACCGACCAATCACATCCATACACCTCATACTCCAACGAGATCCCCTCCACTCTCTGCCGCCGTTCACTCTCTCGCTGCCAAACCGAAGTTAACGACTCCAAAATGAGCTTTGGAGAGAGAAGCTACCAGAATTATCGGAAGTTGATAGAGAATGAAATCGATTTGGAGAGAAAATCTTGAAACCTCCCCTGTTCGCGATTCGCGATTTGCTATATTGAGAGAGAGAGAGAGAGAGAGAGAGAGAGAGAGAGTGTGAGTTGTTGTTTAGGTTGTTTTATTCAACATTCCTCGTTTTTTGGTTTTTGTTGTTGTTATCATCATTTTCTTCAGCTGAGTGATTTAGATTAAAGAATTTGAAAGTGGGTGATTCAAGAGTTTGAAAGTGGGTTGTTATCAGATTTGTTTTTTGATTCTGATCAGGATTTGAAGTTGAAATTCACTTTTAAGATCTCTCTGTTTTGCTCTGTTTCCTTTTTCTTTTACTCTTTCACTTCCAACAACAAAAGTGCTTTAAATATCAGTCTTTCTTACGTAATGTTTCCAAGTTAGATCTCCATGAAACATCTTCAATATATTGTTGAGTTAAATTAAAATAAATTACTTTTGTTTCCAAAACAATTTTCCTGGAAAGTCAAAACCCTTATAGTCTCTAATTTTTCTTCACATTCAATTATGATCTGGTGCTTTTTGAGAGAAAACAAATGGAGTCAGATCTTCAATAGCAGCACCACCACCATCTTCATGATCTTCAACATCGTAGTAAGACCTGATATTTCCCTTTTTTGTTTTTTGCTTTTTTACTTTTTCTTTAAAAAAAATCTATTTAATCTCTACTGTCCATCTCCAAGATGGATGGTGGAGATCTATTTTTGTTTTTTGTTTTTTGTTTTAAATTATTTTCTTTTTTTAATTAATTTGTATTTTTAATGTTTTTATTTAATATTTATATTTTTTAATTTTTGAAATGTCAAAAATACCTCTATTTTTACGATCAAACTTAGTCAACATTTAAGTTTGACTGACGGCAAAGAGTGTGAATGTCAATTTGTGATAAAGTTATTTCTGGGTGTAAGAGTATAAACCTCAGGAAGGTTTAGTGCAATTTGTTCAAAAGAAAAACATATCATTGATGGATAGGCCTTATAACCCAAAATACTAATCTATTGGATTGTGATATATCGGGGCGAACCCAATAAAGATTTGTAGTCCGGTATAAATTATATATATATTCTCCCTTTACATATTAACATTATAAAATTATTTGCATTTTATAATGGGGATAATGTTTTTTTTTATAAATATAAGATATACCTGTGATATTACTGGATTTAATATGCACTCTTACCATATGTTTCATATATAATAACAAATTTCAAAAATATTTTATATATCAATAATGCTATTTTGTTCAAATTTGAGATCTGAATCCAGTACTCAAATGATGTGGCATCATTTTGGACACCAGATTTGGATATTAAATTTGGACAAAGCAGCAGTACTCTTTCTCTCAATATATATATATATATATATATATATATATATATATATGGACAACATCTTTATTTATAAACCTTCCAACAATTTTTGCCAACTAATTAATAATGTTGATGTTTTTTTTTAACAGAATAATATTGACGTTTTTTTTTTGCCGTAGTTCATATAATAAATTGTGTATTTTTTTTATTAAAAAAAAGGGCAATTACCGATTAAGGTCTTGAACTTTTTAAAAAATTTCAAGTTGTTTGTAACTTTTATAAAAGTGACCAAATTGGTCCTTACATTTTTTTCAAGTGTCAAATTAGTCCCTCTTTTTTTAGAAGTGACCAAATCGGTCCCTCTAATGACTTAACGGTGTTAAATATAACAGTTGACTTTAATAATTTTAGTTAAAGTATGTAAATACCCTTTATTTGTCATATTATAGCAAAGTTATTTTGTCTCTGTGCATTAAATTCTCCATTATAATTACAATAAAATCTAAAAATATTATTAATGAAACACCATTTGTACATTTTTTTATTAAAATTCTCTAAAAAATTCTAAAAATATTTTAATAAGACAATGTCAATTATACTTTTATTTTTTTAAACAAAGTTACCATTCATTCTCAGTTTAGTCTTTTATCACTTTTATATAATATTTTTTTTTGTTAATATTATACTGATGTTTTCAAAATTATTTAAAAATCAAAACACATAAATAAAATAAATAAAAATATACATGTGTTAAAAAACGATGCATGTGTCAATATTATATTGTTCAGGAATAAAATACAATTTTACCCATACACAGTTATAGTTGACGGATAGAACTTAGTTAGAGGGACTAATTTGGCACTTGGGAAAAATATGAGGACCAATTTGGTCACTTTTGTAAAAGTCGCAAACAACTTGGAATTTAAAAAAAAATCTAGGACCCAATTGGTAATTGCCCAAAAAAAAATTAATAACTTGTGTTGGTTTAGCTAGCATAATGGTGTTAATTTTTATGTCTTATATTAAGACATGCAATTAATGTTTGGGACTACTACTTGCATTATCAAAATAATGTGATTCCTGAGACAGTGAAACTCAGTAATGTGATTCTTGAGAAAGTTGTATACATGTGTTTTGTTGTGTATGAGAATATTATGTCGAAAACCTGAGAATATTAAGTATCAGTGTTTGGTTATACAGGGAATTTGTTTTTTTATTTATTAAAAACTAAAAAAAAATTTAAAAAAAATTCAAAATCCACTTGTATGGTTAAAAAAAATCCACATGTTGTCTTTACCATCTTTCATCTCTTTCAAGAAAAGAGATCCATTTCAAGAAGAAAAAAAAAAGACTAAGATCCATCTTTCATCTCTTTCAAGAAAAAAAAAACCCAGATCTTTCACCTGTTGTCGTCGTCGCCGTCCTTGCCTCCAAGTTGTCGTCGTCGTCGTCGCCTCAGGCCGGGTTCTTGTTTGTCGGCGTCGGCGTCGCCTTCGTCCGGCCGGGATCTTCGTCGTCATCATCAAAGCTCCTCGTCGTCGACGTCATCATCGAGCAAACCCAAATCTTGTTTTTTGCTACTTGTTGCAATTATTTTTCTTTTTGTGTTGGTGATGGAGTTTGATGTTGTTTGAGTGTTTGGGTAGTGAGAAAGTGTAAGAAAATAAAAGAATAAAACTAGAAATATTTTGGAAGAAATTGATCAATTGCCAGGATTGGGATTTGGGGGTGATTTGAAGAAGAGAAGATTTGATCTAGGGTTTGATTGATTGAAAATTGAAGAAGAAGAGGTTAATGAGTAGGGATTTCAGTGAAATGAAATTTGGGATTTTTGGTGTTAATTTTCAGAAACATCATGAAGAACAAAGAAGAAGAAAATAAAATAAAAATAATTTTTTTTGATGATGATGGGTCCCACGGTGGGAATCAGATGAAGGATAATATGAAATCCACCAATTGAGATGGGAATCACATTACCCCCTTGGAGGGTAACGTGAATGATTCCTATAAGATTCACTTTACCGGGAAACAAAAAACTCAAACCTACTACTAAACATGGGAATGCTATAAGATTCTCATTCTCATGCAAAGATGACCCCATACCAAACTGTCCCTCGGAACCATATATATAAAAAAGCTGTCTATTGTTTTTTTTCAAATATAAGACATTATCGGATTTAACGAACATTCAAAGAAATTGTCTAAGCATATATAAATTAAGTTACAATGTTTGTAGGCTGGAGGTAACTGGCTTTACATGTACCCAAAAGGGGTTAAAGAATTTGTTTTGTATGTGAAGCGCAAATACAGCGGTCTGCCATTTCTATCACTGAGAATGGTAATTAAAAACTATTAATTATTAATTAATGGACAATTACCAATTAGGTCCTGAACTTTTTTTTAAAATTCTAAGTTGTTTGCGAATTTTATAAAAGTGACTAAATTGATCCTCACATTTTTTTCAAGTGTCAAATTAGTCCCTCTCTTTTTAGAAATAACCAAATTGGTCTCTCTAATGACTTAACGGTGTTAAATATAACAGTTGACTGTAATAATTTTAGTTAATGTACCTAAATACCCTTTATTTGTCATATTATAGCAAAGTTATTTTGTCTCTGTACATTAAATTCTCCATTATAATTACAATAAAATCTTAAAATATTATTAATGAAACATCATTTGTACATTTTTTTTATTAAAATTCTCTAAAAAATTCTAAAAATATTTTAATAAGACAATGTCAATTGTACTTTTATTTTTTAAAACAAAGTTACTGTTCATTCTCAGTTTAGTCTTTTATCACTTTTATATAATACTGTTTTTTTTTGTTAATATTATACAAGTGATGTTTTCAAAATTATTTAAAAATCAAAACACACAAATAAAATAAACAAAAATATACATATGTTAAAAAAACTGTGCATGTGTCAATATTATATTGTTTAGGAGTAAAATACAATTTTACCTCTACACAGTTAAAGTTGATGGATAGAACTTAGTTAGAGGGACTAATTTGGCACTTGGAAAAAATGTAAGGATCAATTTGGTCATTTTTATAAAAGTCGCAAGCAACTTGGAATTTTAGAAAAAATCCATGACCCAATTGGTAATTGCCCATAATTAATTAACTATTGTCTATAGATTCTAATTAATATCACATTTCTAATTAATTTCATACTTCGATTTCAGGAATGGCTGATAACAATAACAATTCCTTACCGATTGATGAAGCCCTCGATGATGACTTAAGTATAAAATATCACCATCTTCACTTGTCATATCTCTTACAAGCTATCAAGTGAGTTATATATATATATATATATATATATATATATATATATATCCTATACCTTTTTTGTTTCCTTATTTTCTCGATATTATAATCCATATATTAAGTCAGTATAAGAATGTGCGTAGGGATGGCAATGGGGCGGGTTCGGGGCGGGGTGGTCTTCCCCGCACCCCACCCTATTTATTTTTGGAAAATCCATCCCCTCATAGATGGAGCGGGTTGGGACGGGGTACAATGGGGAGTGCTTTCCCCATCCCCACCCATTAACCCCGTTTATAAATTTTTTTTTATTAAAATAACAAATATATAACCATTGAATATGATATAAAATATAAAGTAATAAATAATTCCAAGAAACTAAAAAATATCTCATAAATTCAATCATTTTCAAACATAAATATAAAGTATGAAGTCAAAATGTTCGAAATTCATAACGCTAATCATCTAATAGTTGTATTTATTTCTCTAGTTTTCTCTTTGTACAATCAACTCCATTTAACATCTCCTTTTTTAGATATATTTATTTTAGATATATTTATTTTCTTTATTTATTTTCTTTTTTAGATATATTTATTTGCTTTGAAACTACATAGTTTAACTAAGTATTATTTTAAACGGGACGGGGTAGAGCGGGGTGGAGAGTATAAAACGTATCCCCGCCCCATACTCATTGCGGGTTAGACTATATATCTTCATCCCCGTCCCATGCACACCAAATTGAAACTCATCGCCAATTCAAAAGTGTGGGTCCCCGCGGAAAATTTTACCTTCTCTGAATGTGTGGGCACATGATAGGTAGTCTTGTTGGGTACCAACATAATTGGAGTGCTTCTAGTTTTATTTGATGCAATTGCTCTCTTGCTTGACTTTATTCATTAAAAAAAAATCTATATTAATTTGAGACGTGGATGAACAAAACTCACCAGAAACTATCCAATATTTAACGTAGGAATCATGTGATTTTATCAGGATGGGAGCTGACATAAGAGGATACTCCATATGGTCATTTATGGATGACTTTGAGTGGAATTTTGGGCTATACCTTCGATTCGGCCTAACTTACGTAGATTACAAAAATGGGTTGAAAAGATATCTTAAGAAATCAGCTTTCTGGTTCAAAAATTTCTCCAGATGAAAAATTCAACCACCGATTCTTCTTTGTTGGTCTCTAGCTAACTACTGATCGAAGTCTGAATAAATATATTGTTCAATATGTGAGTAATTTGATTAAGATATGTTTTGGGTAAAAAAAAAGTGGAAATTGTGAGAAATGTCACATTTTTGTCTCATTGTTGCACCAACGTCACCGGTTTAATAAGTTATGTTTAAAAGGCACATATTATGGTGAACTACCAAAATTGCCCTTAAATAATCAATTTTTGATTGTCTATGTACTTCCATCTCCACACTTAGAACACTGAACGCAGTAACTCCTCTCTTTCTCTCTCAACAATAAATTTTAAAACTACTCGACGTTCTTCAGCACAACAAGATAATATATATCTGAAATACTTTTTTTAATCCTTCATTTCTAAAAAACGTTCCTTTTGTAAACACGAAGCTGGTTTTGTGAAGTTTGAATCTGTGAAATTTGAATCTCCGATGCTGTTAATAAAAAGCTTGGAGCCATTGGTAAATAGATCGGAGCCCTTATTAAATAGCTCGAACTCTTTACTAATATGCTCGGACCCTTTGGAAAAAAGTTCGGAGCCTTTAGAAAAAGCTCGAGCCTTTGGAAAGAAAGCTCGAAGCCTTGGAAAAAGCTCGGGCCTTGGAAAAAAAGCTCGGAGCCTTGGAAAAAGCTCGGAGCCTTGGAAAAAGCTCGGAGCCTTTGGAAAAAAGCTCGAGCCTTTGGAAAAAAGCTCGAGCCTTTGGTAAAAAGCTCGGAGCCTTTGGAAAAAAACTCGGAGCCTTTGGAAAAAAGCTCGAGTCTTTGGTAAAAAGCTCTGAGCCTTTGGAAAAAAGCTCGGAGCCTTTGGGAAAACCCTCAGAATCTTTGAAAAAAAGTTCGGAGCCTTTACTAAAAGCTCGGAGATCATAGTAAAATCCTCGGAAACTATTTTAAAAGGCTCTGAGCCTTTTCCATAGCTTTTATGTTTGTCATAATGGTTTGTGATGATGAATGTTACATGAGAATGAATCGAGTGAGAGTAGTAATATCTTACAACGGTCGATGGGAGCAGTTACCCGACAGAAGTCAGAGGTTTGTTGGATCCGACAACCAAGGAATGTATGTGTCAAAGAATATGAGTTACGAAGAATTGGTGTTGATCGTGCATACCGTTGTGAAGTATGATGTAAACAAATACAATGTTGATCTACAATCAATATCAATCGTTCCTGGCGCTACATGTCGCACATTTGTAAGAAATGACAATGATGTTCAGTTTATGCTAGGGGAAGATCGGGTGATCCCTCAAGTATGTGTTAGTCTAATTGAGAGGGCAATTGGAGATGTGATACAGAATGATATTCCTGCTCCTGAAAATACCCAACAATTTGGATCCGATAGCGGTAGAAACCAAGTGTTCACACAAAGGAGTGCCACTGAAGGTGGGGAAAACATATGTGTTGTCTAACCAGTAGTGGTCAACCATGCATATGTTGGTGAACCTCAATTAGACGATGTGTTTGGTTGTCGATTGGAGATGAATGATGGGCGGTACAATGAGCAATACAATGAGATGTACAATGAGCAGAACACTGAACCGAACATTAGGCCGAACCAGGAGGTGGATAATGAGGCAAATATTGATTTGGTAGATCATGTGGAGAACACTGATGAAGATCATGTCCAAATTCAAAGACGTGGAAGACGTGGAAGACGTGTAGAATGAGTTAGTTGCACTGGAGCAGATATGCCTGGTACTTCCGAGATCCGGCATAATGTATCTGCAGATGATTCTGATAATACCACAATGTGGGTTATTCCTAGAGCAGATTCATACTCGTTTGGGATTGGTAGAAGCATAACCTTGGTAGCAGAAGAACCTACAAGCATGATTTATAAAGGTCAGTTTTTTCCTACTAAAAAGGATTTGAAAAGACTAGTTGGCCTTTTTGCAATGCGGTGAAACTTCGAATGGAAGGTGAAAAGGTCCAATAAGACAATGTTACATCTTGTTTGTTTGATTGACAACTGTACATGGAAATTAAGAGCGGTGAGAAGAGATGAAGGGACTTACTTCCAAGTAAGAAGTTTTGTCAATGAACACAGTTGTCCCTTGGAGGAGATTCACAGTCGCCACCGACAAGCTAGTTTAGTTATGATTGGAGAAGTGGTTGCACCTAGACTTCAACAACAAGATGGTCTTCTCATGCGTCCCAAGGATATAATCGCCGATATGAAAACAATGTATGACATCTAAATCATATACAGTAAGGCACATCAAGCCTTACATTATGCATTGTCACTGACCTATGGGACACATGAAGAAACTTTCCAACTACTGTCGTCTTTTAGTTACGTGCTGGAACAACAAAATCTGGGCATAATCCCTGAATTACAGTGCGCTGACGACGGTAAATTCCTTTACTTTTTCATGTCGTTAGGGGCCTCAGTTAGAGGTTTCCGGAGGTGCATACATCATGTTATTGCAGTTGATGGTACCTATTTGAAGGGAAGATTCGGGGGTACAATGTTTGTTGCAACTGCACAAGATGGAAACGAACATGTGTATCCAATTGCTTTTGGGTACGGCGACTCCGAAAATAACCTTTCATGGGAATGGTTTTCGGATTGCTTAAAGGGGTGCCCTTGGTCATATAGATGATCTGGTTTTTATTTCTGATCGACATGCAAGCATTGAAGCAGAGATTTCTAAAGTGTTCCCTTATGCAACCCATACCATATGTTGTTGGCACTTTGCTGAAAATGTGAAGAAGCGACTTCACAGAAAAGATGTTGCCGCCATAATGGACAAAGCAGCTAGAGCGTACACTGAATTCAAATATAACCTGTACATGGGTGAGTTACGTAACCTGCACAAGAATGCTTTCGATTATGTTGAAGCTGTCGGTCCACACAAATGGTCTCGTGTACACTGTCCCCAACAAAGGTTCAGGGTGATGACAACAAATGTTGCAGAGTGCATAAACTCATGTCTTAAATTCGCACGACAACTCCCTATGTTGACATTGGCAGAGTTCATTAGAAATATGTTACAGCGTTGGTTTCACGATAGACATCGAGCTGCACATTCCATGCGTATTCAGCTGACCGACGTATCACATCTTGTGATGCTACAACGGGTCGAGAAGTGCGGTTATATGACCGTCAATCCAGTGGACTGGAGCATATTCTTTGTCAAACGGTCCAGAAAGCAGTGGACTGTTGACTTAGCCCGGAAGACTTGCACATGCAACAAATTCCAAATGGACAATTTTCCGTGTTCTCACGCACTCTCGCAGCGGCAAGGTACACTAACAGTATACAATTATAAACTATATTAAGCAAACGTGATTGTCACTGTTTTCATTGTTTTTGTAGGGAGCGGAACTTGGATTTCACATCGCTGTGTTCGGACTACAAGATACAGACACTTATTGATGCATACTCAGTTCCTATTATGCATGTTGGCCATCCTTCTTCATGGGTAGTGCCATCCGACATCTCTAAGCGGATGGTTTTAAATCCAAAGACCAAGAGACAATCAGGTCACCCGATGAAGGGTCGACATGCCTTGTCGAGAGGACAACCACTCAATCGTTTAGAAGATGTGGACAATCAGGTTATAATAGCAGGAGGTGTTCTAATCCGCCCGATGCAATAGCGACCTTAGGGCGACCTTGGTTGAGGTTTCCCTGAGGTCGCTTTCTTCTCTGGTGGAGGGGTTCCTGAGCCGATTGAATAGCGATCTTGGGGCGACCTGGTTGAGGTCGCTTTTTTCTCTGATCTTGCTTTTTAGGCTGATTTTGCTCCATGTCGACTCCACCCACAACATTAAGCTCCAAAACTAATCTTTGACATGCACAACTTGATTTAAGGGTTAAAACCCGATTTTACCGGAGAGACGCGCACAAATTTACAAGGATATGGGGCTACATTTGTATGTAGAAATAAAGCAGTCATTGGACTCACGTTTGCACGGATGAAAGGTGTTTCTGACTAAAAATCGGATTGTTTGTTAAGAAAAATCAAAACACTAATTATGGCGAGAAATTAAAAAACCCCAATTTAAAATTAGAACTATTTTATTTAATTTAAAAATAATAATATTTTTATGATAAATATATTTCATTTAATAATAGGTCGGCTTGTCTTTTTTCACTCAGCATTTCGAGACATGGATGTCTCGACTTCAATATAAATATATATATATATATATATATATATATATATATATATATATATATATATTTGGATGCTAAATACACTCTCCTAACCCACAATCTTCTCTTATGTTGACACATGTCAACCTTTTGTTTTTTACCATAAAAATTAGAGCCATAATAAATGAATTGTTTTTTCATCTTATTTACCACTCAAACCAAGCATTACCTTCCCATATTAACCTCATCTTTTTACCAAATATAATTTGTCATCTCTCATCTAATATTTTTCAAAAAATCCCTTTGACTTTTATAAGAAAAAGAACCGTTTTAAACGAATTTTTTTTTTTTAAACAAAAACATTATTTATACTCTTTTAAAATATATTTAATTTATATTGTCACTTATTTCATTCAATATTTATTATAATATTGAAAAGATGATTGCAATATATATATATATATATCTTATAATATTATATATATTTTACTCTCGAACATCATTTATACTTTTTAAATATATATATATATATATATTAAAGGAGTATAAATTATATTTAGGAAAAAAAAAGTTAAACTTTTAGTAAAAAAAACTAAGAAATGTTTTTTTTCATAGAAAAAAGAAGTCAAAATGGTTTTTGGAAATAATTAGATGAAAGGTATTATAAATTATATTTTGTAAAAAGAAAAGGTAATTTGGGAAGAGGTTGGTTGGTCTGAATTGAAAAAACAATACATTCATAATGCTCCAATTTTTATGTCAAAAAGTAAAAAGTTTGACATATGTCAACATAAGAAGAGAGAGTGGATTGAGAGAGTATGTTAGGAGAGTGAGTGTAGTATCCCTCATTTTGTTTATATCCCGATTGTTAAACTACGACATGAATTAATGGATTTGAAATGTACTAATTTCTATATATGGAGGCAGTTGGCACGAGCAGTGAGCCCCAAAATTAATTGTCTCACTACCACCACCTAACCTTCCAACATTTAAACCGTGGAAAAATTAGTTGTGAAATACAATAGTGTCACTCAATTATTGTTCTTTTATTTATTTATTTATTTATTTATTTATTTATTTATTTATTTTAATGGAACTCAATTGTTGTTCTTTGATGGTAAGATAAGAGGCAGTTGAATGAGAGCAACAAATTTAAAGTCTAATATATAAAATGAAGATTCAAAATCTTCTAGTCATCAGCTACTACCTCCTAACACTGACCAGCTTTTTCCTGGCATTCAGTACTCAGAGTTTGAAGCCTTGTCATGATGATTTTTACTCGGCCGAACTAAATCGGAGTAGCTTTCCGGCTGGATTTCTATTCGGAGCCGGATCAAGCGCTTACCAGGTACTAGTACTACTCCACAGACAATCTTAAATTTTTATTAACTTTTCAAGTCCAAATTTAAATTTATAAGCAAACGGCTTTTTATATGCAATTATTATTATTATTATTTGTTCCATTTTCAAGTACGAAGGAGCATCAAATATTGATGGAAGAAAACCAAGTATATGGGATACTTTTGTTACCAAGTATCCAGGTCTCTCTCTTCTCTCTATATCTGATGTAATTCATGAAACTGCATTGATATTTTTCACTCTTTGTATATATAGTTAACATTTTATATATGATGAACTTAATTGTGACATTTTACATTGTAATGCCAGAAAAAATTTCTGACCATAGCACAGGGAATGTAGCTGATGAATTCTATTATCTCTATAAGGTACATTCACAGTCAATTATCGCTATTGTCTATGGTTCATTTTGAATTGCAGATCAAAGAAATAGTTTAATTGTTTTCCTCCGGAAAAAAAATTATCTAAAAATGTTGCAGAAGGACAATGCTCGAATGAAAAAAATTGGGTTGGACACATTCAGATTATCCATCTCATGGTCTAGAGTATTGCCACGTAAGTTTTAAATCATAGCCTCATATAATAACTAAAATTATCTTTAGAAAATAAAATTAAACAATTTATATAAGTTGCAACTTGCAAGCAACTAAGCAAGTGGTCCTTTAACTTTTGAATCTAATAAATTTGGTTTGTGTTTTCAGAGGGAAAAATAAGTGGGGGAGTGAACTGGAAAGGTGTCAATTTCTACAATTCTCTCATCAATGAGCTCTTATCAAATGGTCGGCTATTGATCATCTCCCATCCCAATCATAATTTAATAAAATTCCAAGCAATAATTCATTTTTTTATTTTTATTTTTTTAATTTTGTTGTTGTAGGTATTCAGCCCTTTGTAACAATATTTCACTGGGATCTTCCACAAGCCCTGGAAGATGAGTATGGCGGATTTTTAAGTCCAAAAATTGTGTAAGTACTCAAACTAGAGCTCTGGCCACATCTATATATCTATCTAATAGCATGTCATGCAATTAATTTGTGAAATTATATATACAGGGATGATTATCGTGATTATGCCAATTTCTGCTTTCAAGAATTTGGTGATAGAGTCAAGTACTGGATCACTTTGAATGAGCCAAATTTATTCAGTAGTAGAGGGTATGCTAGTGGAATATACGCACCTGGTCGATGCTCCAACTATATCGGAAATTGCAGCCGAGGCAACTCAGCAACCGAACCCTATTTGGTCACCCACCACCTCATTCTTTCTCATGCAAATGCTGTTAAATTATATAAGGACAAGTATAAGGTTAATTACTACTAATTAATTTCTGCACATCATTATCGAATGTTACTACTAATTTCTTCTGATCATTATCAACTACTATGATATGAATTTTTTGATTTCGCTTTTTCGATTTTTTTTATTTTTTTATTTTTTATATATTTTTTTAAGACTTCTCAAAAGGGAATAGTTGGGATTACAGTAGACAGCAGATGGCAAGTACCTAAATTCCAAACAGTTTCTAGCAGGAAGGCTGCCTTAAGAGCTCTTGATTTTCAGTTTGGTTGGTGAGTTTTAGATCATATGCCATTTTCATTGACATTATATTGATTCCAAATTAGATTAAACTATTAATGATTTGTGATTTGCTTTTAATAATAATTCATTAGGGTTGTTCATCCTATGACAAATGGTGATTACCCAAAAACCATGAGATGTTTAGTTGGGAATCGATTGCCCAATTTCACAAACGAAGAATCCATTTTGATAAAAGGAACCCTGGATTTTGTTGGATTAAATTACTACACCTCAAAATATGCAGATGACGTAACATCATACAGTAGTGTCTTCCTCAGTTACACCACAGATAGTCATGTTAATGAAACCAGTAAGTTCGGAAATTTTGATGAATTTGTTATTACATTTAATTACCAATTAAGTATATATAGTTACATGATCTAACAAATTTCTTTTATCACTGTAGCAGAGAAAAATGGGATTCCTATTGGTGAACTGGTATAGTTTATTACATTCTTTGTTTTGTTTTTTTTCAAATATGAGACATTATTAGATTTAACGAACAATCAAAGAAATTTTCTAAACATATATAAATTAAGTTACAATGTTTGTAGGCTGGAGGTAACTGGCTTTACATGTACCCAAAAGGGATTAGAGAATTTGTTTTGTATGTGAAGCGAAAATACAGCGGTCTTCCCATTTATATCACTGAGAATGGTAATTAAAAACTATTAATTATTAATTAATTAACTATTGTCTATAGATTCTAATTAATATCAAATTGCTAATTAATTTCATACTTCAATTTCAGGAATGGCAGATAACAATAACAATTCCTTATCAATTGATGAAGCCCTCGATGATGACTTAAGAATAAAATATCACCATCTTCACTTGTCATATCTCTTACAAGCTATCAAGTGAGTTATATATATCCTATACCTTTTATGTTTCCTTATTTTCTCTATATTATAATCCATACATTAGGTCAACATGAGGGTGTGCAGGCACATGATAGATAGGCTTGTTGGATGCTAATTATTTGGGATGCTTCAAGTTTTATTTAATGCAACTGCTCTTTTGTTTGATTATATTTATTAAAAAAATTTCATTTCCTTAACTTTATTCATTATGGGTGCGTTTGGTACGCGGGACGGGACGGGACAAGGTGGGACAACCTGTTCTTGTCCCACGTTTGGCGCAACCTTAGCATGGGACAAGACGGGACAGGGTGGGACAAAAATCACAAAAAATTGTTCCACCCAAGACCCTAGGACAACTTGTCCCATGGCATGGGACAAGTGTCGAAAAAACCACTTTACCCTTTAAATGTTCAAATAATTACAAACATATTCAATATATTATATTATATATATATATATATATTATTAATATATATATATATATAAATTATAATTACATATAATATATATATTATAAAATTATATATAATAATATATAATATATTAAATATTTATATATATATATTAATATTTAATAAAATTTAAAAATTATAATTACATATATAATATAATATAATATATATTATAAAATTATATATAACATATTAAATATATTATTTTATATATAATAATATTTAATAATATATAATAAATCATATATATATTATATATATTATTATATTATATATATATGATATATATATATATATCATATATATATATATATATATCATATATATATATATATAATATAATAATATATATAATATATATATATATATCCTATATATATTATATATATAATATAATAATATATATTAATATATATATAATACATTATATATGATATATATATATCCTATATATTATTATATATATAATGTGTATATATTATTATATATATGGTATGTATAATTACATATATAATATTATATATATATATTAAATATTAATATATAATAATAATATATTTAATATATTATATATTATTATATATAATTTCATAATATATATAATATTATATATGTAATTATAATTTATATATATATATTATTAAATATTATTATATATAATAATAATATATTTAATATATTATATATTATTATATATTATTTTATAATATATATAATATTATATGTGTAATTATAATATAAATAATTAAATTATAAAAAATCTTTAAATATTATTATATATAATAAGATATTTAATATATTATATATATTTAATATATATTATATATGTTTTAATAATATATATCATATATATTATATTATTATATATATAGGATACATATATATAATATACAATATATATTATTAATATATATACATATATTATAATATATATATATAATATTATATTTTTTATATGTACAAATATTTAATATTATATATATATATATATCTTATATCATATTATTATATAATATTATTAAATAATTATAATATATTTCAATTACAATAATACTATTTGTGTAAAATATAATAATATTATAATCGAAAACAAGAGGTCATTTGAACCCTTTTATTTTTGTTAAATATTATAATATATTTCAATTACAATATTTATTTAATATTGTTAAATACGATATATAAAAATTGTTTAATATATTGTTTAATATTAGACAAAACAAGGAGGGCACTCTGGTCATTTGAATCTCTTGTCCCGTCCTGTTCCAGCCATACCAAACGTATAACAGTACAGTCCACAGTCATGTCCCATACATTCCAAACACGTCATGGAACAACTGTCCTGTCCTGTCCTGTCCAGTCCAGTCCAGTCCAGTCCCGTCCAGTCCAATCCAGTCCCGTCCAGTTCCGTCCCCGTACCAAACGCACCCTATATATATATATATATATATATATATATATATATATATATATATTGAGACGTGGAAGAACAAAACTCACCAGAGACTATCGTATATTAACTAATGAATCATGTGATTTTATGAGGATGGGAGCTGACGTAAGAGGATACTCCATATGGTCACTTATGGATGACTTTGAGTGGAACTTCGGCTATACCCTTCGATTCGGCTTAACTTATGTAGATTACAGAAATGGGTTGAAAAGATATCTCAAGAAATCAGCTTTCTGGTTCAAAAATTTCCTCCAAATGGAAAATTCAACCACCGATTCTTCTTTATTGGTCTCTAGCTAACTACTGAAGTCTAAATAAATATATTGTTCAATATGTGAGTAATTTAATTAAGATGTGTTTTGGGTAAAAAATTTAGACTACTTGGGTATTATTATTTCTTTAATTTATTTCTCTTTCTTGAACTCTATAACCTTTTAATTATTATTTTTTAGTATAATCTTTAATAATTATAGTGTGCATGCTCTATTACCCCATATGATATACCAATTAATTAATTAGGTGAGTTGAGCTACCACCAGGGACCTCAACAGACTCACTATCCTTTACAATTCTGACCAACAAGAAAGACTATAATTGAAACACAAACACCAATTATTTGAAATTTGGCGAGCATGGATTTTATATTCTAAAGAAAAATATTAGTCAAAAAATTAAATAATTAAAACCAAGAAGGAAACATTATCAAAAGACTAAAACGACGGGGTATGAAAACATCTCTAATACAAGTGTGATTTGTGAAAAAAAAAATGTCACGTAGGATAAATAGATATTCTGTTAATATTTATGTTTTAAATCCAATCGTCTATATTCAACCTCAAACTGACGTGGTAAAAAAATATATATATTATCAACATGACCGTCCACTTTCAAACGGTCTATTGTAAAGCCCTTTTTTAGATTGACTCATCAAACATTTAAAATTAGCATTAATTTTTCATCTATTTTTGGTAAGGAAAAAAAATAAAAAATAATAAAATAATAAAATTGGACACGTCATTAAAATAAAATGTGTTTTAAAAGGAAGCATTGGAGACCAAATTTTAAGTAAATTGTCCATCAAATCCATATTTATGACACATAGGAAGCAAGTCTTTTGACATTGTTGTCATATCAACAATTATTCATATTCAAACCAATAATTTTTACATTGGAGATGCTCTGAGGTCTCGTATATGCTACAAAAGTAGCACATATCAAATATATATATCATCCTTTGTCAAAACAAATAAAAAAAAAAGAATATATATAAATAAATAAATATATATATATATATATATATATATGTATTATCCATCAAATACTGATATATTTAAGTATCAGCAACTTGTTTTCTTTAGAACGAAACGTTTTTCACATGCACATCTTTCACATTGCGGGTCCCAGAATATAAAAATGCATATCTCCTAGCAATAATTGTCATGAACAAAATTGATTTTATAATTTGTGACCTTACGGGTAATCTCGACAACAATTTATCATTTTATCTTGTACTTTGAGGTAGGCACGTACGTTTGTTGTGGACCTTTGATTGTAAGAAGATTTTGAAAGCTCGTGTTAGTATATCAACTTGTGAAGCAAATAAGATGGAATAAATACCCCACTGAAAAGATAAAAAAATATATATATATCATCACAAATAGGCAAGTCTTTTTGAGTTGTACGAACATTTTAACTGATTGTAGATTCCAATTCCATTTTTAGTCGTAAGAACATTTTAACCGATTGTAGATTCTAATTCCAAAAAAATTTCAAAAAAACAATGTAAAGTTTATGTACAATGTAAAGCTTATTAGCCTAGTAACTTGTTTTGTAATGTGTTATAGAGCAAACTAATGTAATGAAATGTAATTACATCTTACCATGGTTTGTAGCTTTATCTACCCACTCCTATTATATCTTCCATCTCATACACCACCATAAATTACCTTGGCCCCAATACAAGTGAGGGAAGTCCAATTGATCTCTTAGGAAGTCTATATTGAGAATATGAGTCAATGCATGATCTTTCCACGTTCATGGTATTTCAATTCCTTCCATGAGATCGATTTCCAGAAAATGTGCTTTCATTGAAAATATTCATATGTGATACATATTTGATTCCATGAACATAATCTCATTCGCATATGTTTGCTAGAGAGTGATCGCATAGGTTCTGAGTGGAAAAATCTGACTGAAATCCAGGGAGGATTAGAGTCAAGGCAAGTTTGTTTTAGGCAATTCGAGTGTGGTTGTTTTGCAAACCGAAAACATCATAAGTATTGACATACTTGCATTGTGTGAATCATTGTTATTGATTGGTATATTTGAGATACTAGCATGTATGTGTAGTCTTTATTTGGTATGTTTGGATTGCATCTCAGCTCATCTTGCAGAGTATATGTTTGTGGGTGTCGTAGATGTAAACCCTCAAAAGACAAAACTTCTCCATCTATGGATCACCTAGTGGTTGAACGGCTTATGGCATGTGCTAAGTGCCATCGTGTTTCCTACGAAAGTGGACTAGCCTAGATTTTTTAGGTTTCATGTGTTGTTGTTTGTTTATTTTTTGTTCTTGTTTTGCTCGAGGACTAGCAAAAGATAGGTTTGTAGGTGTGATCATACCGATAAATACACATTTTGGGGTCCCCATTTTCTAGCTTTTGTTCTTGTTTTCGAGCATTTGTTGTGTGTTCAATGTGTTTGTGAGCCTTGTGTAGGTACATGTTCCCTACGGAAGGCATTTGAGCTTAATTAAAGAGTTTGGAGGTTATTTGGGCTGATTTGGATGTTGTACAGTATACCTAACTTTCAAAGGCCATATCTCCCTCCTCCTAATGAACCACGTTATCTAATACCTATTTTCGAAAAGCCCCGGATGTCTACTTTCCAACAGTTTTTACAGATCACAATTCCGGGTTTTCTAGAGGAAGTTATGGCTATTTTTGTAACGGTGCGCGTTGTTGGAAATTCTTCACCAGAGGGTTAGGCGACTTCACCCAAGTCGCCTTTAGCACTGTCAAAACTCATTTTTCAGCCCAGTATGTTAGGCGACTTGGGAGGCTACTTCCCCAAGTCGCCTCTGATGTCGCCTTTTGCCAGAATCAACCATTTTCAGCCCGTTTTTGAGGGGCAATCTTGTCTTTTCACCCAATTCTTGCTCTAATCTCTCAACTCTATAAATACCTCATTTTCTCTCATTTTTCAGAACACTTACCCTATATCAAACCCTTCTCTACCCCTTTCTTCCATTTTCTCATCTTTTTCACTTTCTCCACGAAAAAATGAGTGATTCAGGCTCTCATGGAGGTTTTTCCTCCATGGGAGCTCACCATACACCTTCACCACACCATTTTACACCTTCTCCATCCATCTTAGAGTAGATTACAAGGAAATATGAGTGGTTCTTGGACCAAATCTGAGCTAGGAAAGCTAGGAGCTTCTTTGGAGGGTTTGTCTTCAAAGGTTGTCTCATTTTACTCATTTCTTGTATTTCTTGTTTTCTTTGATGTGTAACCCAAATTTAGGAATATTGTAAACCTTTCACATGTGCTATATATGTATTTTTATTCATGAATTCATTTGGGTTTTGTTTGCTCTTTGTTTATGTGTTTTAAGCTCTTGTTATAATATGTATGTGTGTGGATTGTTAGAAATCAATATGTGTCCATGAATGGGTTTAGGAGTAGATGTAATTTAGAATAGGAATTTAGTTGCCCATGATTGTTGATTGATTGATGGATGACTTGAATACCATGTATTGATTGATTTGAGTGATTAGGGATTTTAGCCTCAAAGAGTAGAAAAGGCTAGTTCAGGCATTTAGTTGCTAAATTGGCCTTGGTTCATATCCTTATGTGTAATGGATATTTTTAAGACATAATTGCTCATCCTTAGCCGGAATGGGTGATGAATTGATTTATGAAAAATTCTCAAATCGAGAGAATGAGCCATTAATTCATTTGAATATTCTTAATGTTTAACAATTGCATTGATGCATATTAGTGTTAGGTGAACTTGTTTTCCATTCGTATCCATCCATCTTAGGGAGTTTAGAGAGATAAGGAGAGAGCTTTCTCTTTTGTTGAGAGTGTTGTGCATTCATGAGATTGGAGAACGCCGTAGTCATCCAATGGTGAGGACATCTCGAATTGACACCCGAAAAGACCCGGTGTTCCATTCCCGGTTATATATGAGGAGTCTCATTTCTATCCATTTAGTATTTCTTCATTTATATCTTTGTCTTTTACTGAATGTGTACTTTCATTTATTAGGAATTTGACATAAACATATCATTGTTGCCTCTTTTGTTGCATATGCTTGTTAATGGTTGAGTGGCCCTTCGAAGTGCTTAAAGCTTTTAAGTTGTTAGCCACCACTTGAATGAACTTAGATTGTTGTGTGAAGGACCGAGAGGTGGAGCACTCAACGTGCACTAGTAGATTGGCCACTATATGTAGAGCCAGCCGGCGGTTTTGCATGTATTGTCGTTATGTGTGTCTCATTACTCTTAATGAACTCGAGTGCAGTTCGGGCAACCATGTAAAAATAGGTTGCTAGTGCATATCGGTATAGTCGATTGTTGCTGGAGTGAGGACAATTGGCGAGGATTAAGTGAGCATGGCATTCAACTTTGATAAGCATGTTTGTATGAAATTGTGTGATTGCTATGGTGGAGTCATTTGCTTAATGTAACCATTTACATTCCATATCGCTTTATTCCATCATATCATTGTACATATTGTTTATTTATGTAGTGTGTTAGGTTAGTTTAACATTTACTTTTCCACATTCTTTTGCATACACAACACACGTGTCCACTCGGCGTGTTGTAATAATAGTTAAAACTAGAGACGGTCGGTGAATCACACCTCCCTGCGGAACTATCATTGCTTACCGCTGTGCTAGTTTCTGTGACTCCCACGCTTGCGAGGCCGAACTTAAATGTTCAATATTTTGATGGCACTTCAACGACGTGCCCGTCAGACACCCAACTAATCGCGGTACTAGCCATCGTGAACACATATCCGGTGCTACTTCTTCTATGATCCATCTCTCCATCAAAATCTGAATCCACATAACCTTCTAGCTTGAGTTCATATCTTCTAAAGACTAGACATCTCTTCTTCGTACCCCGCATGTATCTTAGGATCCACTTCACTGCCTCCCAGTGAGGCTTGCCTTGATTGGACATATATAGGCTCACAACTCCCACTGCTTGGGAAATATCTGGTCTTGTGCAGGTCATAGCATACATTAGACTTCCAATGGCTAAATTGTAAGGAACTTTAGCTATGAAGTCTAGCCATGAAGTCTTTCTTCCCTTTCATCTTCGGACTCTGATCCTTAGACAACTTGAAATGACTAGCCAAAAGTGTTCTCACCGGTTTCGCATCATCCATGTTGAATTTCTACAACACCTTCCAAACGTACTTTGCTCCAAAGTCTATAACTTACTAAAAAAATCAAGCTCCAAAGTCTGTATCCATTGGCATGCCAAACATTTTGAAATGCCAGGGACGGGACATGACAGGACGGGACAGATGTTTCGTATTGTGTTTGGAATACCTGGAGCAGACTGTTAATTGTACTGTTATGCGTTTGGTATGGCTGGGACAGGGCCAGACAAGAGGTTCAAATGACCGGAGTTCCCCTAATGTGATTCAAAAATATTCTTAATTAATAATTTTATAAGATTATTTAAGATGGATGGTTGTGATCAAATTTAAATTTTCAGATATTAAATATTTAAAATAATCAAGAAGTAAAAAATAATGCAATTTAAAAAACTGAAAAAAAAAATTAAAATTTATCTCCACCATTCATATTCATGATGGATGGTGAAGATTTAAAAGAATTTACCAAAAATACTCAAAAACTGAAAAATTAATATATATTTCGGTATATTAGTTCTTTTCTCCTCAGTGCGCACTGATATAACTTATATCAGTGTGTTGTATATGGACCACTGATTATGGAGAAGTTTTGACAAGTGCATACACTTTGAGTCAAAATATGTAAATCTAATGGTCCACATCCAATGTACTGATGAAATTATATCAGTGCGCACTGACTTGAAAATTTATGTATATATATATATATATTGAGGTGAAGATCCGATCTGGGATTGGTCTCCAGTCTCCACCAACATTTGTTTCAAAATCCAACCTTTCTTCAAAATTCTCCAGCAAAAAAGCTCGACAGATAGGCCCACAAGTTCATGGCTACTCTGTTTCAAAATCCTACCTTTTAAAATTAAAACTTCATCAAATCAATAATTACATTCAAACACATCCAAATCTTTATCATACCTCTTCTTCATCAAATTAGAAAACAAAGATCTTTATCAAACCTCTTCTTCATTAATCTATAATCGGGTACGTGAAAGAATTTGTTGACCATGTAGTTTTGCATTTTAAACGAGTAAGCTTTTTTTAACTGGTACTTTTGTTTTTCAAGGCTGCAGAAACTATCTTCTTTATCTTTTTTCCATATAATTTGTTGCATTTGAGGAATTAGTTGTGCTCACTAATCAAAGTTGATACATACCAAACAAAATGCACTAATTCAAAATGAGGGAGAGCGAGAGAGTTCTAAAGAGAGAGAGCCTGACCCTCTTGGCCGTGAAGGGAGTCAGGTAGGAAACAACGGCATGGGAAGAAGAAGGGATTTTCGAGAAGATTTATTCTCTATCTTCGTTGACAATCTGAACCCTTATGTGGATTCTATGGGTTTATTGGGAATTTTCAAACCATTTGGAAAGGTTAGGGATGTTTTCTTGCCTTCGAAGAACATATTGAGAAGAGGCCGTTATGCTTTTATTCGATTCGGGTTCTTGGAGGAAGCCAATAAAGTGGCAAAGATGACGAATGGGATGCATATCTATGGATAGCCTATTGTCTCTAAAGTTGCATCTTATGGATGGAACAGGAGGAGGTCTTCAATGTCTAGAAAGATCAAGCAAGTTAATGAAGAAGGGATAGCAAGAGAGGGGTTTCAGAATGGTTTCAATGGAAGTTGTTCCTTTGTTGAAGTAGTAAAAGGGGACCAAAGAATGAGCTTTGGTAGGGCAGTGAAGAGGGAGGAGAAAATACTGACTATGGAGTAGAGTAGTCAGTTAAACGATCATAAGTGGCTTAATAGGGTGGTTGTGGGTGTTCTAAAAATTTTTGCAGAAGTGTCAAGTGTGAACTCTCATTTGAGTAGCAGAGGTTTCAACTTTTCTTCTTCTTACATTGGTGATAAAAGTGTTATATGGAGTTTTGATTCTGATTAAGAGAGGGAAGGTTTTATTAATAATAGATTTTTTTGGGATGATTGTTTCTCGTCGATGGCTAGATGGTCAGAATTATTAATTCCAAAATCAAGAGTTGCTTGGATTAGCTGCTCAGGGATCCCATTATGTTACTGGAATCAAATCTTTTTTCAAAAGCGGGGGTGGTTGATTGGTGAACCCCTCTTGATAGATAAGGAGACACTATCAAAAAGTCGCTTAGATAAAGGGAGTTGTTGGTTTTGATCCCAAATGATCAGACATGCTCCTGCATTATTAAAGTTGTTGTTGGTAATGGCTCATTTGAAGTGAAAGTGGTAGAAGATGGGGTTTCGGTTGATGTTCTTTGGCTGGAAAATTATCTTGGTTTGAAGAAAATGCTTGTTTCTGGAAATTTGAATTTGGAGTCCAAAAAGGAAGGGTTTGAAAAGAGTACATAGAAGGGGCTCATCAATGAAGTCAAGACAATCAATAAGGGTCGGGATGTCCAAGAAAATGAGAAGTCTGATAGTGGTGTCAGAGGTGGGACTGAAAATAGGGATGAGAAGACTAGAAAGCAAGAGGTTGGCGTGGGTTGTCACAAGAAAAGTATGGGAAGTGACAAGTATTGTAGACAACGCATGGGAGAGAAAAGCAATACGAAGAAATTGGTTAGGAAATCTTATGGTGGGTCAACCGAAAATGGGGAGGTCTCGGTTGGAATGGAAGTGTTGGGGTCAAGTGGTTTAAGTGGAGGTTGTGTTGGTCCTTGTAGTGGGAAAAATGGGGTAACTAATAATAAAAGTAAGGGTGATAAATTGGGCAGTGCAATTAAATATAACAAGGATGATATTGAGAAGCGTTCTATTAAAGGTGGGTTGCAAAAGGTAGCAGGGGTTGGTGATGTGTCAGAAGCAAGCTATGTTCAGGTTGAAAAGGATTTGGAGGTAGGAGGTGTCAGATACAAGTTTAGTATAGAAAGTAATGATGCATTCTTTAACTCTGATAGACATGTACAGTCTATATCAAGTAAGGCCAGTGGTGAGAGGGGAACTTTTGTAGCCAACAGATCTATTTTCAAGCAAAGTAGAGTTTGTCTTGTGAGTGAGAATCACGAGGATATGGTAAGGGGGTTAAAAATGGTAATAAGGTTTTGTCTTCTCTAGGTAGTCTTAATGGCAGGGAAGAGAAATTAAAGAGGGAAGGCAACTCTAATAGGGGAGATAATAAAGTAGCTAAGAGTTTGTCCCTTTAAGGGTGTAGCAAGAGCAGCAACGAGATAGGGAAATGTGGTGCCTTCTCTGACTCCTTTTTGCTAAAGATGAAAAAAGCTGATACTATTGCTTTGGAGAAGAGTGTTTCATTAAATGGGTTAGGCTATGGGATTCGATGTGATAAAGGTAGCTTTACTGTTGATGATATCAAGGAAGGAAGTGGCAAGGGAATGAAGAATAACATTGATAATTATGGCTTGGATATCTCTGAGAGGAGGAGTTTGTTTCAAAAAAGAGCTTGGGGTGTTGTGATGGAGCTGCTTTCGAAAAAAGGCATGGAGTCTAGTGCTGACAGATTTAGCTCTAATTCTTCTATGTCCAATGAAGAAGTTAGGATGGTGGATTATGATAAGTCTGGTCTTTATGTAGTGGGAGGTGATTTAGGAGGTCCAGCTATTGATGTGTTTGTTGACCTTAGGGACAAGGTATCTGTGAGAGATGAAGGGGATTGTAGTAATTTTAGTGTGACTTCGATATCAGCTAGAAGTCAAGGAAAGAAGGAGTTGGGTGATCCTTTTGCGAAAAAAGTCGATCAAGAAGGGGTTAGTTTCAAAAAGATGGATTAAATTTTTCTGATATCTGCAGTTGCTGACTTGTTTGTTTTTGCTGTGATTCTTTCTTTCTTTATTTGCCGCTTTCGTTCGGCTTGGTTCTGTTCTGTTTCTGGCACTTTGTCTGGGCTCTCTTTCACCTGTTTGTTTATGTTTCTGTTCTTTCTGTTTGCTGTTGGCTTTTTGTAGCCTTAATATATCAGCCGTTCAAAAAAAAGTAATCTATAATCAAATTATATACACAAAATCTTTAAAAAAAATCTGGAAAAATAGATGAAGACGTCATGATTGAACATCTTCCATGGCCTATAAAAGAGAGGAACTGAGATGGAAATGGTTGAGAAAAGAGAGGCATATAAAAGAAAGGAACTGAGATGGAAATGGTTGAGAAAAGAGAGGATCTGAGAAGTGCATGACTTGAAGTTGGAACAGGTGGCAGTAATGAAGCAGATCACAGCAACAAAGCAGATCGAAGCAGCGGTTTGGAGAGAAGAACAATGATCGGTTGGAGATTGAGAAGAGAAAAGCTAGGGTTTTTATTTATATTGGACAGAGTATTAATTTTTGAAAGTTTTGAAGGTAAAAAAGTCTTTTTCAGACTTATCCCATGCATGGCACTAAGTCTAACCGAAGGTCTGAGGTGGGAAATTTTTTTGTGATTTTTGTCCCACGTTGTCCCGTCTCGTTCCATGCTAATAGCGCGCCAAACGTAGGATAACAAAAGTTGTCTCATGTGGTCTTGTCTCGTCCCGCATACCAAACGCACCCAAAAGGATAAAATAAGTTATATTTGATTTCAAAGACAAAGATTTATGGTACATGATATATCTTCACGCAAGAAAATTAATAAAAAATAAAAAAAGAAGAAGATGAAGATAATATGGATCTCGCCATTATAAAGTAACATCATTGTTATAGAATTAGACTCTATAAATGTGATAGAGAGTTCACTCTATTGAAGTTGGGATGGTACGAGCACGGCACACCTGATAATTATTAATGGAATGCTTATGAATATTTTGTTGTCGTGGGTGTAAATCAAACACCTAAACCGTCTGTAGAATACTGGAATCTAATTGATTACTTCACCTAACCAATACTCAGATTTCAAAACACAAGAACAAAACAATAAAAACAAATGCATAGCGTTTCTGTTGTACCAAATATTTTGTGTAATACTCATTACTTTTTCTATTCATCATTAAATTGATTAGCTTAGCAGCCTTAGCTATATAGAAATATCTATGCATGTATAGTCGTTGTATATGGTTCCGTTTCAAAAGAGTCTTGAAAAAATAGACGTCTACCGTCTAATTTAAATGAATATATATTGAAGAGGGAATTAGTGAGTACTATAAGAAGAACCCCAATTATTGTTTGTGACAGATACAATCGTACAACTATCATTCAACCCAATCGATCTCCATATTGCCCCTAAAAGCTTTATATATAGCTAGGTTGTTTTGACCATATAACATAATTACAGAATTAATAAATAATTATTCTTATTATGTTATCTTCACCGATCATTCTACAAATCCAATGACAAATAAATCTAATATTTTCTTAATTTTCTCCAAATGTAAACTTATAGTTGAAAACTTATAAATCTAAGTCGTTGGTTATCCACCCTGTACATCTCAGACTGATGCCTCTGTGACCCTGTCCGGCACATCGTTGAAACCTGTCTTTCTATGCTGACAAAGCTAATCCCTGCCTCATTCATTATGGTCCTCATGTATTTCAAGTTGTTATAAATCCAAACCATACATTTTTCTTGCTTACTCCAATATTCACAATGCATACACGTTCTACCAACCAATTGAATATACATATATATATATATATATATATATATATATATATATATATATAGGTTCTTTCATAAATGATCTCTTATTTTAATTTCGGTAAGAACCTAAATGAAATCATATCTATTTTTATGAATTTTAATTGTTCTGAATTTTTTTTATAGATTATATGTTCAATGAAATCTACCTATGAATAAAATTTGAGAATTTTTCAAACACTACAACTAGAATTTTCCTTTATTTCGTTCATTTTCCAACGTCTTCATATTTAATAAAAGAGCGGTGCTATTGACACACCCACTGCAGAACCTCTTTTAAAATTATATAGTATTCTTTTTATTCCATTATCAAATTACTTAAAGAGACATACAATTTTTATTAAAGAAGATACTGTACCAAATAAAACTAATAAAACCCCCACTTTCGTTATTTCAAAACTCTAATGACATAGATTATTTCAAATCATTGAATGTTTACCATTTTTGTTTATATTTTCTTTCAGATCTCGATCTTATATTTCCCATGTTTAGTATTTTTTTGATTTTATTGTTTCACATGATTGTTTTGTTTTTCTTTTCAAATTCCATATCTATGTTTGCTATTTTTTTTCTCTCAGTTTATTTTCTTTCCGATCTTCTATGCATTCTATGATTTGTATCAATTCTTTTGTTTTATTCCGGAACTTCCAAAGTTAGTTTAATGTTATTTACAAAAAAAGAAAAAAAAACGAAATCGCACCAAGACTCACAACCAAGAAAACATAATCTTTGACAAAACGAAACCACACAAAAACCCTAACTCAATTGCTTAAAAAAATTATGAGACGATCAATAACACATTCCCAGTCTACCACCAACAATACAATCAACTATAGAAAAAAAAAACCTGCATCTAATAAGGATGGTTTCACCATGAAATAAGAAGAAAAACAAGTCTTATGAATCGATGTGAGAAAACTGTATATAAAGATTAGAGATTAGTGTATTTTTATTTTTATTTTTTTGAAAAACATGTGGGGTGTATTAAATTTAAAAAATATATAAGAGGAAATAAATCAAAAAAAATTGATAAAACAATTTAATTTTATATAATTAAATTAAAATTTTAAAAAATGAGGCATAAATAGTTCAGTAGTGGGGTGCCAATAGCACTACTCTTAACAAAATGAACAATACGTGGGTACTGACTAATCAATACCCAAAATACTGACATCATCAATGGGAGTGTAGCATGTGACCCATTTTGAGATAAATATAAAAAGTAAAAGAAAAAAGGCTGCTTGCTACACTCTCATTGGTGGGGTTAGTATTTTGGGTACTGACCGATCAATACTCAAATATTGTTCTAACAAAATTGGGATAAATAGTTGTAGTGATTGAAATTTCTCAAATTTTATATATAGGTAGATTTCATTGAGCATATTATCTACAAAAAAATTCAAATCAAAATTCATAAAAATGGATATGATTTCATTAAGGTCTTTACCAAAATTAAAATAAGGGATCTCTTATTAAAAAACAACTATATATATACACACATAAATTTTCAAGTCAGTACGCACTAATATAACTTCATCAGTGCGTTGGATGTTGACCATTAGATTTACATATTTTCACTCAAAGTGTATGCACTTGTCAAAACTTCTCCATAATCAGTGGTCCACATGCAACGCACTAAGGAGAAAATGATTATATTAGCTTTCAACTACCGGATCTTGGATTAAAAAAATGGAGATCCTATCATAGCGATTAGATGGGATGAATGCAATAGTCAAAATGAATATCAAATAAATAAATAAGCAGAGCTCACATACTATAAATTATCCTCTTTTTCCTCTGTCGCATGCTAACATGTCATTAATTCCTCGCTCTTTTCGAATTTGGACCCTTTTACTGATCTAAAATACTTGAAGATAATAACGTACATTTAAAGATAATAAATATTTAAAAATAAACAAATAAATTAAAGCCATTGATTGCACATATCACCAGATTTATATAGATTAGGATAAAAATCAGATCAACAGATTATCTAAAAAAAAAATTCTCTATTAAGGTTGCGTTTGGTACCGGGACGGGACATAACAGAATATGACGGGACGAGATAGTTGTTCCGTATTGTATTTGGAATGTATATGACAGAACTATGGAATGTACTGTTATGCATTTGGTATGGCTGGGACAGGGCGGAACAAGATGTTCAAATGACTAGAGTGCCCAATGTCTAGTGTTTGTTACCATATAATAGTGACATTTGAACGGACAAATCAGTATTTATTTGATTTTATTAAATAAATATTTTTATATATCATATTTAACAAAAATAATAATATTGTAATTGAAAACTATTTTTACATAGAGTTTGGATTTTCTATAGAATTGTATAGGATTTAATGGATTTATAAAAAAAATAGAAAATTAACGAGGAAATGAAAAATAAATTTTTTTTTTTGAAGATCTGGGAACCCAGATCTTCCCATTCTTCTTTTCTCAAGAGAAAAAATTAAAACAAAAAATTAATAATTTCTTTAACAATAATCATTAACAACATCAATTGAATGGGATGACCACCACCACTAATCCTTCGATGACCACCACAACATCAACAACTTTCTTCGTAACTCAACTGCCAACACAACCTTGTACCACCAAAATCAACAGCAACAGCAACAGCGGCAGACTCATCATCAAGTTTAAAAAAATGTTTTTGTATCTACAGATCTTGTTTCCAAGTGGATTTAGTGTTCCAAATTAATGAAGAAAATCAGCACTGGTGTTCCACCATCATAAACAAAAAAAAATCAGCTCTTGTTTTGTATAGAATTATAGAGATTAGAGCTAGGTATTCAAAATCTCTTTGTTCTCAGTTTTTGTCCAACAGAGATTGATTTGGGTGTTGGTGGTGTTGGGTTTGATTTCGTGGAGGGGTTTTGGATGTTGGTGACGCGACGACGTCGATTAGAGGGGTTTGATCGATTTGGGTGTTGGGTTTGCTGGTGGTCTTGGTTTCGGCGGTGGGAGAGGGAGAGGGAGGGTTTGTAGATTATTGTCTCAATGAAGGAAAGAGAGAAGATTTAGGTTGTGTATATATATTTTTGTAATTTTTAGAAATATTAAGGGTAAAAGAGTCCTTTTGGCACTTGCCTCATGCATGGGATAAATCTAGCCGAGGGTATAGGGTGGGATAATTTTTTATAGTTTTTATCCCACGTTGTCCCATCTCATTCCATACTAATAGCGCACCAAACATGGAACAACAAAAAGTTGTCACATCCCGTCCCGCGTACTAAACGCACCCTTAGGGAGCGTTTGGTACAGGGACGAGACTGGAAGGGACGTGACTAGACTGGATTGGACTGGACGTGACGTGACGTGACGAGACTGGACTGGACTGGACTGTTGTTCCGTGTTGTGTTTGAAATATCTGGGACAGAACTGTGGACTGTACTAGTATACACTTGGTATGGCTGAGACAGGACGAGACAAAAGGTTCAAATGACCAGAGTGTCCTCCATATATATATATATATATATTATAACATATTATTATATTATATATATATATATATTATAACATATTAATATGAATATTATGTTATAATATTATGTATATTATAATATTATATTATATATATATATATTAATATGAATTATATATATTATTATATATATTAGATATATATAATATTAAATATTACTACACATAAAAATATAATATATATGTATATAATATATATATATATGTATATATATATTACAATATATATAATATATTATATTATATTATATATATATATATGTATCCTATATATATATAATAATATAATATATTAAATATTATTATATATAATATATATAAGATATACAATAATATAATATTAAATATTATTATTATTATTATACATAATATTACATATTATTACATGTACAATAATATATATATATTATTGTATAGGTAATAATAATATTATGTATGTAATCATATTTAATATTGTATATATTATTATATATAATAATAAAGTACTATATATATATATATTTATTTATTTATATTTATTATATAATATATATATATTAATAATATATATATCATATCCGTTATGTATTAATATATATATATATCATATATATTATATATTTATATATATATATATCCTATATATAATAATAATGTTTGATATATCATATATATATATATATATATATCATATATTAAATAATATATTTTATATATAATATAATATAATATATGTAATTATAATATATATATATATAATATATTGGACATAATTGTAATTGTTTGAAAATTTAAAAAGTAAGTTGATCTTTTTGACACTTGTCTCATATCATGGGACAAGTTGTCTTATAGTCTTGGGTGAGATAGATTTTTGTGATTTTTGTCCCACATTAGCCTGACATGCCCCATGTTAAGACCACGTCAAACATGGGACAAAAAGAAACGGTATCACGTTGTCCTATTCCTTCATACGTACCAAACGCACCTTTACCGAACCCACGAGACAATAAGGGATGTCCGGTAGCACCATTTTGGGGTGTTTTTGTTTTTGGTTTCTGAAAACAATTTTGAAAACGCGTTCGTTAATCGTTTTTCATTTTATTTTCAAAAAAACAAAAACAAAATGAAAATCAATATCAGTGTTAAAATTGAAAATTTTGAAAAACAACTTTTAGATGTTTTCCATGTTTTTGTTTTTGTTTTTGATTTTGCTTTTCTTCCCATATCGCCTTCTTCAGTCCTCGTTCTTCTTCTTTCGTGGATCCACTTCTTTCCCAGATTTCTTCGTCTTCTCCATCTTCCGATCTGCTCCTTCTTCGCCGCCAATCTCTTCTCCTTCTTCTCCGCCGATCTCTTCTCCGTCTTCGCCACCAATCTCTTCTTCTCATTCTTCCGATCTGCTCCTTCTTCGCGTCGATCTCTTCTCCGTCTTCGCCGCCAATCTCTTCTTCTCCTTCTTCTGATCTGCTCATTCTTCGCCGTCTATCTCTTCTCCGTCTTCGCCGCCGATCTCTTCTTCTTCTTCTTCTTCTTCTTCTTCTTCTTGCAGATCAAAAATTAACAGAAAAAAAAAATATTCCGATCTGCTGAGAGGAAATTTCTTTCCGATCTGCTTAAGAGAGAAAATTTCCAGATTATCCATTAAACAAAATATTCCAATTTGCTTAAGAGAGGAAATTTCCAGATTTATTCATTAAATTTGTTTTGATATTTTGTTGGTATTTTGTTGATAAAATGATAAAATGATTATAAATAATATGGTATTTTGTTGGTATTTGGAAATTTCCAGATTTCTTCAGAGTCCAGATCATTTTTAAGATTCTTTTCACCATTATAAAAATGGCTAACCTCCAAATCGTTACACACCAGCCCCCCAGTTGCATCAATGCATATAACTGAAACAATACCCAATATGGCACATGCTGATCAATGAATCATAAATTGGCGAATGATGAGGAAGAGAAGAACAGAGGAGGAGTTGATGATCAGGTACAGGGACAACAATCATGAGTCTTCATTTCAGACTCATTGATTTTAATTTTTTTTTTCTTGAGGTTTGAAGAAATTTGGCATTAGGAAGTTCTGTATGTACAATTAGTATATTTCAAAGAACCGGAAATTAATGGATTGTATAATGGGAAATTGTTTTGGTTAACTAATTGCAAAAAAATTCGTTACTCTACCAGACACGTTTTTTCCGCTACTAGACGAGTTTCAGAATTCGAAATTGAAACCAAAAATACTGTTTTCATTTTTATTTTTATTTTTATTTTTGAAAAACTACAAATGAAAAACGCTTACGGAACCCGTACTAATAAATTTCCATTTATTTCCTCTCTTCTTGTCATACTCGTGGGGTCTACAAATCAGCTCCCTCTCTTACTTTTTCACTCTGTGTGTTTATCTGGCCAACGGCAATAAGGCAAATTGAATTTGTTGAGAATAATTTTCTTCATTCAACTTCATCCCGTTCCTGTGAAAGTGAAAATTTCAATGTTGATTGTTGACAATCTACCCAGATTGACCACGTACGGTCGGTTTCATCTTCACCAAATACCTAATTCATGTAACTAAATATTTGACCTTAATTAATATATTGCAAATTGGACATGACTAAGAAGAGAAAATTACTTTGACGAAAGGGCTTTGAAGATATATATGGATTGAATAACCCTCGTATATACGTGAAAGCAACGCATTGTATTTTTTTTTAATTAAAATACTGTGTGTTCTAATCAAATTCATGAAATTGATCAAATATATGTCACGTGCCTATTGTATATAGTTTACGCAATAATTTAATGGATAGGAGTTAGGTAATAAAGTGTTGGATGGATAATTAGATATGCACAATATACATAAGATAACAATGTTATAATAATAATAATTGAATGTTGAAAAGTCACTATCGGTTGCTTTTTTTCTTTTCTTGGTTTTTAAATGTTGTTTGGGATGGACGTTTCTCTATGGGTCTCATCCCCCATGGACCCCTATAGGTTTTTGGGGTAAATTTTGCCTCTAAATGAGTTTTGGGTAAGGATGGTAAGGGAACGGGTCGGGTGGGTCAAGGCTGCCCTAAACCCAAAACCCAGTTTCGACCCATGACTCAGCCAGATCAAAATTTTCTACCTAAAATCCGACTCGAATGACCTAATTCAAATATATATATATATATATATATATATTATTTTACCTTTTATATTTAAAATATATACTTTAAAAAAAATTATGCAACAATCAAAGTAATATATACTTTTAATATATACATATTATATTTTGTTTGTGCCACATATTATATATATATATACAATTTCTCTATTGTCATTTTGAACATTTTGAACTGATATAAAATATGTCATTTCCTTACATGTGGATCATTGGTGCTTTGACTTGGATGCATGCACTTGTCAAAACATCTTTTAAATTAAATGGCTAATATAGAAGGAACTGATATATTTTATAGCAATTCGAATTGACAATAAAAAGACTGATATATATATATATATTACGAGTCAAACAGGACGAATCGGGACAAAAGGGACAACATTTCGATAACCTAACCGAGTTAAAAACTTTACCCCAATCTCATCCCATTATCCGTTTTTACTGCTCCAAACCCGCTCCAAACCGACCAGTGCCCCACAGGTTTGGGACGGGTCGGGAATTTTTGTCGTCCCTAGTTTTGACTTTTGAGGGAGATAATGGGAGAAAGGTTGAGAAATATGGGTAGGGGAGGGTCCCTATTGGGCCCCATGCCTATTCCTAAATGTTGCTCCTTTTTTCTTTTATAAAGGGGCAAATAGACATAAAAATCTATCTGTCATATCTCCATTTTCCATCATCCATTCTCCATTCTCCAATATTATCCTTTCTTCTTTGTTTTTCTGAATTTAGAAATTGATTACATCATCGTTCATCATAAAAACGTTGCTTGAAGGCCTGATTTTAACCTCTTTAAGCCAAGGTATGGACCCTAATTAATATTTATCTCTTTTGAACTTGTTCATGATATGGAAGAAAAAAAAAAGCTGCAACTCGATCACCACGTACCACAATGAAGCCGTCTTCGTCTTCGTCTAGTAATCGATATCTTTATAGACGAAGAAGAGCAAAGAGGGCGTTTTTTGTATGTTCTTTTACATGTTATGTTTCTAACTTGTACTATTATGTGTAATTACAGGGGTTAGTTTTGATTGACTTAACCTATATATGATCATCAGCAGCCGAGTTGGAAATATGAAAGCTGAAGGTCAAAGTCTTCTTGTCCTATATCGCCACCACCTACTAGTCTGGATATGTTTATTATCACTATTAAGCATTGAACCATGTCATTCTTCTACTGATCATCCTCTGATCAATATTAATCGGAATAGCTTTCCGGCCGGCTTTATGTTCGGAGCAGGATCAAGTGCTTACCAGGTAATACAACTAAACTAACAAATTTATATATAATTAATTTTTATGTAATCAATACAATGTTTTGAAATAATTATATGATAGCTTCTTCTTATATATAATTATAATCTGATATTTTTGTCAGTACGAAGGAGCGGCATACATAGATGGCAAGAAATCAAGCATATGGGACACTTTCACCAAGGATCAGCCAGGTCTATGTCTATCTAACTAATATATATATATATATATATATATATATATATATATATATAGAGTTTTAATCTATATTTTTTTTGTGGATGATGAGTTTAATGAAATCTACGTATGAACAAAATCTGAGAATTTTTTGAATACTAGAACTATTTATCCAAATTTTGTTAAGTATAAAGGCATCGAAAAATAGGCGAAATGTAAAAAAATTCAAGAAAAATAGTTCTGATATTTGAAAATTTCTCAAATTTTGTTTATAGGTAGATTTCAATGAACTCATCATCCACAAAAAAAAAAGTCAGATTAAAATTCATTAAAATCAATGTGTTTTCATCATGGTCCTTATCAAAATTAAAAGAAGATATCCTTCATACAAGACTCACGGTATATATATATATATACGATTTTTCTATTATCAGTTCCTTACATGTGAACCATTGGATTTAAATGTCTTGACTTGACTGCATGAATATGTCAAATCATATTTAAATCCAATGACCAACATGCAAGGAACTGATATATCTTATATCAGTTTGAACTGACAATAGAAATACTATATATATATATATATATATATATCTCTAATTTAATTTAATTATTAGGTGAGTACTACTTATGATTAAAACTATTATACTAAAATTCATTTACATAATTAATGTTCACATATATATAAAAAGTCAATATATGAGCTTTGGACTCGCGTATATATTTTAATTCAATTCAACTAATCCACTTATTTGACTATTGTATAGTATGTGGTTTCTTGACGTATGAGCTAAGATAGCTTTAGTGTACTTGAAACTTTACCGCTTGTTGTTTATAAATTTCTTCTTTTTATTACTTTACATATTTTACCATAGCTATAGGATTAAGATCGAAGTATCAATTGATTTGTTCTGTAAATATTTTTATTAAAATCTAATGCAAAGAAGGATCGATCCCATGTTTACTTTTTTTTTTCGTTTGAAGAAAACAAAGCTAGAAAAATTAGATGTCGTTTGTTTTTTCCACTTAAAATTTAATGGGATCTGAATCTTAATTGTTAAGTTGTTTTGTTTGTTTTTATAAGTGGTCAAACAACTAAAAAAATGTCAAAAAACAACTTAAAATAAAAATTAAAAAATTCTGACTTTTCACTTAATTACAAATCACTGAATTGCATTAAATGCAATCCAAAAATTTTTCTTTCAATATTATCCCCTATATATAACATATTTTCAATTTCATCATAATTATATATGGTACAAAAATCTTTATTTTAATATATTGTTTATTTTAAATAGCTTTAAAAATAAAAAAGAACCACAATCACTTCTCATATTGGTGTTTAATATCATTACTTTATTATGATATTAGGGTGATGTATTTATATATTATTTTTTAGATTGTTTTGTGTTGGTTTTTCTTTTGCCGCTTTTATTTTTTGAAAAAAAATATTTTTTTTTTCTTAGTAAAAATGAAGTTTATTTGTAATCGAAGAAGAAGATCATGATCAAATGTGATATGTGTTCATATATAATTATTATTTTTGGATTGTTTTTATTTCATATTATATGTATAATTGTTTAACGCGGGTATAAATATAAAATTACTTAGTTTTAAACAATTGTACTTCTAAAAAACAAACATGTTGATAGTACATTCAGATGTGAGGAAAAAAAACATGTTATTCAAGTTCAGATTTCAGTCCATATTCAGTCTTCAGAAAAATTCAAGACTGTTCAGTTTTCAGACAAAAAAACAAACGACCCTTTAGTGTGTGTATATATATATATGATCCAACAAAACAACTTAAATATCAGTCATTTTGTTGTGCCATCAATTACAGAGAAAATTTTGGATCACAGTAACGGGATTGTGGCCGACAACTTTTATTATCGTTATGAGGTACATATATAACCTAAAACTATACATCTATAATTGAAGTTAAAGAGAGTTTTAGAGAGAATTTATTTTCCTCAGTAGTTTAATTTTATTGGAAAATAAAATTATAGAGAAATTTTCATATTATTGTACGTAGGAGGACATTGCTTTAATGAAGGAAATTGGTTTGGACTCCTTCAGATTCTCCTTATCATGGCCCAGAATTTTCCCTCGTAAGTTCATATTTTTATCATATTATATATTCAACATATAATATTCAAGTAATTAGTATGTATTTACTTTTTCTCTAATTGAAATTTAATTTTATATATTTGCATGTAGATGGAAAAATTAGTGGGGGAGTAAACCAGGAAGGTGTTGATTTCTACAATTATCTCATCAACAAGCTCATATCTAACGGTCAACTTCCAATCTAACCATTAATCATCCCACCTCTAATCCACTTACACGTGTCCTCTCATAATTATATCTAATTCAACATATGTTGCTTCAATTGTGCAGGTATAGAACCCTTTGTGACTTTATTCCATTGGGATCTCCCACAAACTCTTCAAGATGAGTACGGTGGATTCTTAAGCCCTATAGTTGTGTAAGTTCAAATTTTGCATTTTGTATATACACATGTGATGCGGCGACTCAAACCTGAATCATTAAACGATTGTTTCACTTACATATGAGAATATAGTATACTAATTAATAAAGTGGCAACTGGCGAGTAATCAACTTTTTATGATTAAATTAGGAAAGATTTTGGTGATTATGTGGATTTCTGCTTCAAAGAATTTGGTGATAGGGTCAAACATTGGGTGACGGTGAACGAGCCGAATTTATTTAGTGCAACTGGGTATTCAACCGGCACTGAGGCCCCTGGTCGATGTTCAAACTATATGGGAAATTGTCCAGAAGGAAACTCTGCTACAGAACCATATATTGCCGCTCATCACCTCATTCTTTGCCATGCATATGCCGTCAAATTGTACCGGAAAAAATATCAGGTAAATTGTGAAATAAACTATCGTAGCAGTCGTGACTGGAATTTCGACTGGCATAGACCATTGAAGATCTAGATCCCCCTCACGTGTTCATTTATGAGTTATGACCATTCACTGTCATATCTTGATAGAAAAAAGACGTAAACATGAAGCAGGGTATGATTAATTAACACCAATTTGAGTTTATACAGGCAACTCAGAAGGGCATCATTGGGATTTCAATATACACGTTTTGGGCAGTGCCAAAATACGACACGGTTGCTGGCAACAAGGCTGCCTCTAGAGCTCTTGATTTTCTGTTCGGATGGTGAGTAATTAATTAACATCAAGTAAAAGTACTTGAAAGGTCTGAATAATTAAAATCAAACCATTTAAACATTTAATTATCCAATAATACTACAAAGATAATGAAACTAGTAAATGAATAATGCAGGATTTTTCATCCAATCACATACGGAAACTATCCGAAAATCATGAGATCTGTGGTGGGTAATCGACTGCCCAAATTCACAAAATATGAGTCCGAGATGGTTAAAGGCTCCATTGATTTCCTTGGTGTGAATTATTATACAGCATTTTATGCAGACGACTTGACCTCCAATAGCACCGTGAACCTAAGTTACACAACAGACAGCCATGTCAATCTCACCTGTAAGTATTAAAAAAAAAACAAGATTATATATTAATATTGCATAACTTATTATAAACATTAAAAAATATATATATTATAGTTTCTGATTTTATTGAATTACTGTATAATTATTCATCAACTGATACAAGTGATATTTCTAATTTGTCTCAGCGGAGAAAAATGGGATTCCAATTGGTCAACCGGTACAAACCCTCCTTGAAAAAAATTCCAAATAGATTAAAAAAATATATTGATGTTTATTTGATCACTAAGCAAATTATTCGATATTATATCATTTGCAGACTGGTTCTGGCTGGCTTTACATTTATCCAAATGGACTTCGAGAAATTTTGCTATATATAAAGAGAAAATATAACCCTCCTTCCATTTACATCACCGAGAATGGTAATTATTAAATAATTTAAAATCATTATTATCATATTTCTATAAATTAATTGGTCTTTGTTTTTCAGGAATAGGAGATGTAAATAGTACCTCATGGCCAATCAACAAGGCCATTAATGATAGTTTGCGGGTTAAATACCACAGCCTACATCTATCATATCTCTTAAAAACTATCAAGTGAGTATTATTTTGTACATGTTAGTTCAACTTATAAAATCTCCTGATTTTTCGTTGTTGCGCAAGACGTTTCGAAATCAAATATCACTCATAACTTACCGACTAATAATTGATAATGTAATTTTTGATGCAGGGAGGGCGTAGATGTGAAAGGGTATTATATATGGTCGTTTCTCGATAACTTTGAATGGGATTCCGGTTATACTTATCGGTTTGGCATCACTTTTGTAGATTACAAAGACAAGTTGAAAAGATACCTCAAACACTCTGCTTTATGGTTCAAGAATTTCCTCCACAAGGAAAATACAAGTATTATCGATCAACCTACTATGTTGTATTCTCAATGACCTTTGATTGTAATCAAGAATTCCCTGTTGGAAAAATTCCACCATATGGGGCCACACATGTAAATATTAAATGTGTTTGCTATCTTTTGGTTAAGCCTAAATTAAAGTGATCTAATTAAGATTTAATGTTTAAGGCTTAAGGATATAATTGTCATGGAGTTAATGTGTAGATACCAGAGTGCTATTTCTAATTTGATGAGGGGCCGAATTAGAAATAGCAAAACATATGATAATATGTTTATTATATTAAGGGTTATGGTCCCCAAATTACACAATCTTTTGGCTTTTCTGTATCCGCATCAACAGAGAAGAAAGAACACTTTTGTGTCCCAAGAATTGTGATAATTTGGAAGATCTCAACCCGTTCACCATCCTTTGGCAATGGATTTAGGTACGCTTCCGCTTTCTATTATCTCCCCTTTTTTCTTGAATCGATATGGGTTTAGTAACATGTATTTAGGGTTTGATTAATCATGATATAGAAACATGTTTAGGTTATTTTCGGATTAATTATATGCCTATGCATGTTGATTATGTGTGTTAATCGAACCACTTACATTCCCTCTTTGATACTCATTTGATAGAAATTATTATTCTTTCAAGAGGATTTGGTTTATTCTCTCTACATATATAATTCAATCAAATATATGTATACTCGGTGTTTCCAAAATATATAAGACAAAGCAAAAGCAATAAATTCTTCGAATCCATGAGAGAATTTTGTTCAAAAAAACAACTCTAACTCTTGCTTAAATAGAGAAAGACAAGCACTTTATCCAAAACCTAACACTTTATCACGATCTAGAGAATTGGAGATAGAATAATCATTAATGTAAAACCAAACAATAAAAAATAAATTACTTGAATGGGTTAACCCGTTTGTGTTGCCCAATAACTTACGGGTGGATTGTGCACTCCGGCAAAGGAGTTGGATATCTACTCGGGCTATGGCAGTAAGAATAGGTCATATACTTTGTCCTCAAGTCCCTCATTTTTTGAATTTCCTCAGGCATCAAACCATTAAAATCCGTGACAAATCTTGGGGCATCCAAACAATATGGTTGCTGTTGATGAGTCGGATCCATGGAGATGGAGCATCCATTGATGACCAAATCAGAATACTGTGCTGAAAAGGGGCCATAAGTGTAATTAACCTTGTATTTGCCACCTTGTGTTGCCCAACCGGACCCATCCCAAATTGTTGCGTACAAATTCATAGGTTTAGAAGGATAATCCCCTCCCATGCCATCAACCCTTTTGACCTCTCTAATGGCTACATCATCCACGTAAAATACGATCCAATTTTCCGTCCAGAGAATGCTATAACGATGGAAATCTTCCATTGGATCGAACCAGTTGAGATCGTACCTCTCCTCACGCCCTCTAGAGACGCTTCCATTGCCGTAGACATTAGTTTGTAGCACCCAATTAGTACCACCAGCATGCCCTAGGAATTCAAAATCGAGCTCGTCGTGGGAATCTCCTAACGCTTCATTGTTTGATGTGTAAAAGGTAACCACAACTCCTGCCGTGTAATTATTTGCAGGGAGTTTGATGGAAGCACTAAAGAGAGAGTAGAGATATGGCTTCTGTGATTTGAAGCCACTACCATTGTGTTCATCGAGACTGATTTGGACACAATTCCCTGGTTCATCGAGGAACATCAAGTTTTGATCTCCATAAAGTCTGGAAAAGGCTTCATCAAACGTTAAGGGTGTTGAGTTTTTGGTTAACCGGATGGAAGCAGAAACCAATAGTAGTCCCATGCAAAACAAAATAAACCCTAAAACCGCCATAGATTCGGAACTGGCACCGACAACCTGCAAAACTAAGGAGATTGACAGTAGAGTACAAAAGAGAAGAAAATTAATGGAGAAAAATATAGTTTGCATCTATGTTTTTTTAAAGAATTTATAAATGTAAATAATGATACAGCTCTTTCTATATTTATTTATGGAAATTATATGAGGATCTGACATGGATGATATTACTGAGTTAACATGTTTGTACGTGTGAAATTAAATTCTTCTTTAGAAATGAAAACTTTCAAAATAATAAAGGGAAAATAATTTCGTAATAAAGGAAAGTAGGAAACTACATTTAATTTGTGTATTATAACTAAGGAAGTAAATAATTTGGATTTAGGTGGATACATTAGGGGTCCGAATTAATGATAATATTAGTGAAAATATGAAAAATATGGATCCGAAAAATTTTGCCAAAATCCTCAAATTGTCGGAAATATTCCAAAGATATTATTAATATTGATACTCAAATTTTTTTAAAAATATATTAGAGAGATTATCGACATTTACTTCACATTAGTATCAATTAGCCCATATTCACGTAAAAAAATGTGAACATACAGAAATATAGGTGAGAAAAATGGTGTGATTGATTGCATTTGACTGTAGAGATATGATTTCATGAAATATCAAATTGGTCTTTAATTATGATTTTTTTTTTAGCTTATCTTAAAGATAAATTAAAAAGGAGGAAAAAAAATAGTAATGGGTCAAACTCATTATTTGAACAGGCCTAATCTCAAACTGAGGCCCATGACTTTGAGGAAGAGTACTTGGAGAAATGTATGACTAAATGGCCCAAGTCCGCATCAAATTTTATACTTATTTTAAAAGGGAAAAAAAATCATCAACTATATAAGAAATTAAAAAAAAATCGTTGCAAGAATTCTATTTTCTCATTCGATAATAATAGGATGGAGCATGAAATTGTAAATTTTGACTCAAAGAAATGTGGGACCTCTTAGATCTGAAAATTTAAGAAAATAATTTTATTTATTCTTTTACTATATCAAAACATAATTTTACATATTTTTTTGTGTTTAGAAAAAAAATATAATTTTTTTATTCTTTTGTTTCAATCCTTAATATATGGTTTGAGAGTAAACATTTATAATGGTTTGAGAGTATACATTTATAAGTAGTGTTAGGCACAGGTTAACGACTAAAAAAATTCTCAAAAAGAAAACTATTAATTACATTTATTATTTCAGTCAAAGTAAAAAATATTTTTTACTTTTACTAAATTTGTAATTGTTAACATGTGTCCTACAATACCATACATTTATAACACAATCCTAAACTATATGACAATGCCTAAAAGTCACGTTTTCATGAAGAGAAATTATACAACAAATTAATTAGCCAAAAGAAAAGGACTAAAAAAAAAAAGGAATACTGAATTGAATGAAAATGTCTACCAAAATTAAGAGGAAAATGAATGCACATGGGAGGGAGACAATACTCACATGAAAGAAACATGTGCATTGCTTCCTCATTTTCAAACAATTTCTGTTTGGTTTCATAATTTGCAGTACTTTTAATCTACTCATCATCTTACCCTATCCTCTTAAAGAATCTCCAATGATATCATCAAAAGTATATCATCAAAAGTATGATAGTGATCAAAATTTGATTATTTATCTAAAAAGTACTCTACAACAGAGTCACTAAAATTTAGCAATTGTAGTTATCAATAATCAAATTGTCTTTTCAATAATCAAATTTGATGATTGACTTTCAATCATTAAATATAAAATTTATCTAAAATAACTGCTGTAATAATTTTATCCTTTCTTTCACATATGTGGCTTTTTTTCTTTCTTTTTTTCTCTGATCAACTATTCATCTCATAATTGTCTCGATCCCAAAAATTTCAATCAAGTAAAATTCGCCTCTTCATTACGAATGGATCAATACCCATATCATATACATTCTCTTATCTTTTATAGTTTTTTTAATTTTTTTCTTTTTTTACCCTTAAAATAAAAATGAGCATGAACAGTGAAAAATGTGGCGGGATTAGATTTTTGATTTAGATAAAGTAGATTTTTGATTTAGCTAAAGTATACCATTGTGGACTACACAATCATCAAATTTAGCAATTCTTGAAAACAATCATCAAATGCTGATGTGACAACTTTTGATGATCCAAATTTGCTTATATCATTAGAGACGCTCTTAGTAAACAATTATTTGACATAAACGACAGTTTCGGTATATGTTAACATACATCCTTAGATCAAATGTTAAAATCAATTATCAATAACTCATCATTTTAACATCTTAACATCTTAATCAAAAGTTATTTGACATGAAAGAAAGCTTCAATTCGTTATTAAATAAAGGATTACATTAATGTATATCCTTAAATCGTATGTCAAAATTAATTATCGGATGACTTTCATATATTTCTTAAAACACATATTAATAGGACCCTGAACAAAAATACCGTTAATTTCATGTGAGCCATTAATTGGGAGGAGGAAAACATTAAATGATGAACACAAAGAAAAACCAAACCCTCTTAACTATGCCCTCCAGGTTTTATTCAAACAGGTGGGTAAGGCTGTGTATCCAAAAGAGCCACACAATTGACCCACATCGTGCATGATTTTGGTCATGACTTATCAGCACAAATATGTCGATATATCCCATGCATGATTGGCATTATCAACAATAAGCAAAGCTATCCATTCTATGCAACAACATGTGCTTTGTTGCATGTCCACAAAACTAGCCACAACTGGGGTTTCGTTTCAATAATTTTCTGATCTACAAAACTAGATCATCCTCAACATAGATTAGATTTGAAAAATTACTTAAAACTTGACCATGTCCATCTAAATTATTTAATAATTAATAATGTCAGATTTGATCTAGAAAAAAAAAACTCAATTTCAGTCATCACATGGGTGATGGCCCAAAACTTTTTTGAGCCAAGCTTTTCCATAAAATGAGTGAGAAAACAAATGTTGTAAATAATTAAAGGGTTACACATCAACTTGTGACAATGAAATTAAGGTGTGTGGACCATTAATTCTTCAATGCCACAATTAGCAACAACGAAAAAAAATCTTCAATGCTACAATCAAAATGGATATTGTGAATGTTGTCCAATATATATTTCTTCTTTCATACTTTATGGTAAACTATAATAATGTTTCTTGATTTAGAAGTTACAAGGTGTCAAGGTATCAAATGTATTGGAGAAGCATATAGTTTAATTTACTTGAGAAAAATAATTGATTTTGATAGCAATTGAATTGTTCAAAAAATGATCTTAGTTATTAACAAATGCTCTTGAAAACTTGAATTATGTCTTAATTTCTTTTCTAAGTTTTTGAAAGGCTCAATTCTACTTTTAGATTAATATATATTTATATTAATTTTTCTCTCTCAAAAGCAAAACCCTTCATCAAATTTTGAAAGAAAATAAATCTATTGAATTTGGTTCCTTACCCTTTCAGCTACATTATTGATCAAACAATTATTTGCAAGTTGACCTAACTGTTCATATTTATTGGCTCATGATAGTGAAATTTGAAGAAGTTATAATTTCGTTTAATTGGTTGAGCAACACAAGACAATAAAAAGACCAAACAAGTGACAGATTATTGCATGTTTTCCTCCTTATCATCAGCAAAACGTGCCCATTCCATGATTGCCACTACTAATCGAAAAACTAGAGCTTATTAACTTGAATCAATTTATTGTACTGATTTTTATTGCTTGTCCACCAAGCTGGGAGCAACTAGGGCTTTAATAATTTACTTACTATTAATAATAATAGTAATATAAAACACACACAGCTAGCAAGATTATCAGAGATACAGATGATCACTCATTGGATTCCATTTACTTATTATCTCTAAATTTATATATATAAATATATAAAAATAAAAATTTGTCTCTTAATATATATATACACACGGTGCTGTGGTTAGCATTTAAAAAACTAATATCTTCTACTATTATTTTCCACAGTGATCGATCATCACATGGGAGATGGATAAGAACTTTGACAGAAAATTATTTGTTGAAATTAATTGTATCAAAATATGTTTATGTCATGTGAGAGGACCAAATCAGGATATATATTGTACCATTAATTATACAATGTTACTGCAACTTTAATGGTTGCAGTCCCAAAAAATCTTTTAATTTCTTCTTTCATACTTAAGGTAAATGATTATGTTTCTTGATTTTCAAGTCAATTGATGAAATCTTTCAAAGAATTAATGTACTTTGAAAGCATTTATTTGTTTATTGTCTAAGATATATAATATAATGATCAAATGAAAGCTATTTAATGAATCTTTGTACCCAATTTACCTTCGTTATCCATATATACATCTCGAATGCTTCATATTTTGATACCTTTTATTTTGTAAAATCTGTTTTTTTTTTTTCATATTTTGACCATGAACCATAAACCATAAACTTGATATATCAATAATTTCACTACTAAATCTTTAGATCAAAACTATATGATCATTATGAAGTTTTCTGTTTCTAAATTGAAACACAAAAATCTTCTTCATCCCAAACATTTCCAATGAACAAATAATTAAGAGGAAGGTATCAAGAGCATACTGAAGGGATAAAATGGTATTTTCCAAGGAAAGCTTTTTGGTTCTGTACATGTTTGTGCATATATTAAAAAGTGGCAACAGAGGCAACCCACTTCATGCTGCTTCATTTTCTCTTATCCCCACAAACATGAATCATGTCTTTGCCCACCATTTCATGATTGGGCATTAATAATCTAAGATCAACAAAAGCTCTCAAATCTATGAAGAAATTCGTGGTTCATTTCATGTCCACCAAACTGGGTGCAACAACGAGGGTTTTTATTATTAATTTCTCTATACATTAATTCTGTAACCTCCATCTCATTTAGATTATCTTCACAGAAATTAAACCAGCCACTGGATTCTCTGTACTTATTTATTCCAATTAACATGGCTTCAAATATATTAATTCCTGGGGATTTTCCAAAACTAAATCTTAATTGGCTGCAGGAGTTCGACACAGGGCACATGGGTAATGAACCCAACGGCACAATGTTTTCTTGAAAATGAATTCTACATTGTTACATGAATTTATTTAAGGACAAAGATTTTTTTATTTGATCTCCTACTTCATCGAATATAAACTTATAATTGGTTTAAAAATCGAAAAATTGATTAGATCAAGAGAGGATGTATTTTGATCACTGACAAGATCGGAAATTTATTTAATTATTATTCGTAATTAGACTGCTCCATATATATAATTTAATCAAGTTTCTTAAACGTCGCAAATTCTTATCGTCACTAATCACTCATTGTCTTTTTCTTTTATTGTGGAAAAACAAATCATGGTTGTTGATCAACTCCTTGTTGTTTTCAATCTTAATTATCCAACTGCTATATTGATTTTTACATATAACTAATTGAGCAAGCTATAATTATATAATATATAATATCACTGATTCAATGATTTTGATGAATAATATTTGAATACATATAAATTAATTAGCTGAAACTAAAATGAAGGCAAAAATCCTTATCACAATCAAAGCTCTTCAAGAGGGTTAATTAGTGCAAAAGCTTAGTTGACTTATTATAATCCAGAATTAGGTTAATCTCTGCTTGCATACAAGTTTGTAGTAGTTCTTATTCTTAACTAATCTTTGGTGTGGTGAGGGCAATAAATTACTAGAATTAATCAATAATTGTACCTGCACTCTTACTTTTTTTCATAAAATTATTTAAATATATTTTGAATATAAATATTTTTCTTCAAATCAAATGATCTTAGTATCTTAGGACCTCCATTTCATTGGCTAAAACATAAAAACCAACAAGCAGAAATGGCAAAAATGGCCAGCTATTAACAGTAGTACACCAACTATCACCAACAAAATTATCATAAATTTATTTATGTGTTAAACTAGGGTTGTTAAAAGATTAATATCACCATCTACCCAATAATCCTTTAATTAAACACATATATGAACACAACAACATTGTATAATTGAAGAAGTTGTTAATGTGTATGACAGTTCCATATATATTAAATTGCCACTTTCATAATAAATAAAGTATATATAATAATTGAATTAATGATATTAGAATTTGGAATATTTTGAGCCAACTCAATCTTTATAATTGCCACACCTATTAATGTAACATCTGTTTTTTAAGGTCAAATAAATAACACGTTGACTCTATTTTATTCTTAAACCACCTGATAAGACCTAATCTATGGGACACTTATAGTGATGTTTATGGGCAATAAACATATATATATATATATATATATATATATTATACCTTAATATAAGACAACAATTAGTAAAATATATGTCAATTACAACATTTTTTTTTAAGTATTACAAAAAAGATTACAGTAACTTCTGACACCAAATGATTGGATGAATCGGTCAAGATCTGCCGATATCAAACCGTACACGTTAGGTTCAGATATCTATCTGCTCGCATGGAGAAGAAAAATGAAGAATTAATAATAGTTCAATTACTTACTTCAATTGTTCAAATATGGATGATGAAATAATAATAATATATTTAGATTTTCTCCCTCTTATGACTTCCTTAATTTACATCAGAAAGACCACCGACTTCATCAATTCAAATTTAAACTAATTTCATCCCATATCAATTTTAATAGTCAACCACTAATTGGTGATGACTTGCAAGCACATCCGGTGATCACACCTTATAGTGGATTCTATAATAATAATCACAAATAGATTATGAACTGAATATATTTAATTATGTTGATAAGTATGTCATCTTACATAATCAAAGACTACTAAAATTGTCATATGATGCTCACATTTCAACTGCCTTACTCGGTATGCACATCTACATCATCATCTGCAATTACTAATATATGCGTTTTCTAAACACATGAATGTATCTATTATTATTTTTAATTGATTAATTGCATCGTAAACTTGAAGTTAATGAACTCTATATATATATATATATATATATATATCTTTTGATGTATAAATTTGATAGTGTATTGAAAGTTCAATCGTTTTCTTTATAGTATACATATGACTTATGGTAGTTACAAATAATTTAATAAAACACCAATTGCTATCTTTTATCTAGAAAGAAAAGAAAAGATAAGAGTCTTCTTTTGATTGAATTTAATTATATTAATTATTCCTTAAGTATAATCAAATTTATTACCACATACGTAAAGTTTCATCATCCATATATATAATTAAACTATTGAAGTAAGTAAACATCAAATCAAAGATTTTACTTTCAAACAAAAAAAAAATCAGCAAGAAAATTAATGTACTAAAAAAACCACACACCAACCTTGATCGAGATCATAATTATATATAATAAAGCTATATTATTATAAATAAAACAACAACTATAATAAAAATGGAGTCTCTATCGTTGCTTATGTAACATTGGTTGGCTCAACGTATTTGCCCAGGAATATTATCACTTAAACACAACTATTCAGTGGTTGGCTGGTCATCTTCAATCGCATTTCAAGCTGCTTTAAAAATAAAAAAATCTAAACGTTGACCGATATTTATATGCTCAAGTTCAACTCTTCTACACTCTCTTTAGATAATAAATAATTAAAATTTATAACTTAGCATCCCAATTTCTTTGGTTTTGTTAATTTTCTGTTGGATTTGGTTAAAATTATAGACAAGTCATATTTATTTGGTAATTTGTCTGATTTTTTTTTATAATTTCTTTTAGGTTCAACAATACTTTTTGTAAAATGCCATTAAAAATGTCGAAACAACTTAGAAAGTAACATATAATTTGTACGTAATGAAATCTTTACCTTGGGGAGACCAGTAACAAACTTACTTCGATTAGAATCGATATAAAATAAAATTAATAACAATTCATATTCTATAGATATATGAAACATAATATGAAGTTGACTTAACAGGTAATAAACTTCTCACAAGTCACAACTATGCATAATAGATTGTGGATTGAGCCGTCGTAGTCATGTTATATATATATATATATATATATAATATTTATATATTCTTTTTTAATGTCAGTTCGTTTTGATATAAAATATATTATGACTATGGATGTAGATCACATATTATAGAGAAGTTTTGACAAATACATACACTTTGAGTCAATATAAGTAAATCTAATGATCCACATTCTTCGTCCTGGTATATTTTATATGGGGACGAACTGACGACCGGAAAATTGTATATTTATATATAAACAAAAGTAGGGGCCCAACAAAAGAGGACAGAAGGCTAGAGCAGCCAATGAATGATCAACAGCTGTTTTTCTCAGGCGTCTACACATATGACTATGTGTACCACACGCACATATTAGCGTAACCCAAACGCAACCATTAACACAACTTTTTTCATGTAAATGCCAAGTTTTTATTTTATCAGCATCCAAAAGCATCAACATATTTCTCTGATTAATCAATTCACCACCAAGCATCATCATAATCATCCACATAATTATTATCACAATCCAATGGTTTTAATTGATTTTGTGTTGTGGGGGACCCAACAATCTTGTAACTTCACTATCACAAGTAAAAATATATGAAAAGATAGTGTCCAAATATTTGGTAATTATTGTGCACACTTTTAGACCTTTCTATCTATATAATCAATGGATTTAATCAAGTGTCACTTTGATTTCAAAAAAGATTTATTCAAACAACCCCAACTTAGAAAAAAGACTTTGGCAAGCCTAAATTCTACTCAAGATTCCTAGCTTGATACATGAGTCAATTATAAGTTATTATCAATATTCGATAATCGGATTTTAATCGTTTTGAAATGGAATATTAATGTTTTTAAACCCCAAATAATCTATCTAAATAGTCATATAGTATTACAATGATTTATATCAAATTTAATTTTTGTTTTAATCTTTATTAGGGAATCAATAGTCACGTCAAGTGTGTAAAGCGTGATATTAAACTTGTGATATTTTATATATAATTAGCATACATGATTAACATTAACTTATAAAGTTAAACATTACGATAATAAAAGTTACCGTAAAATATGTATAATTAAATTAACGACGAAATATATATAATATTGAATCGAGTAATCCATATCTTAGTTGGGGACCACATATAGACAAGCCATTGAATTTGAGTACAAGTTTTTTTGATTTAATAGGAGAAAAAGTGTATTACAAGGAACAAATGGAGGGGGTAAAGTAACTGCACCCTACCTCAATAAACAAATACCTAGGAGGCTAGGACTATTAGTTTGAATTGACCCCACATTGACACACCCACGTGGCAAAGGTTGAGAAGTCATTGTCTGCCATGTCAGCACAAAGTGCCAGCTTGTCAGTGGACGCCAGCTGGCCTTTTCTTGAGTACTGATCTGACAGGCTTGTAAAGTTACCTGGTTTTGGGGATTATGCAGGGCATGTAGAAGAATGTGATATACTGGTTTTGGATACACGGTATCACATCATCTATATGTTTCTTCAATAAAATTTTATCTAACAATTATGATATATTCATTCCCATAAAACTTTATTGTACAAGCTAGGATTTAGAAACGAATATTCGGATGATCGTGATATGTTTTCGTCCTGATAAAACTTTATTGTATGATTTAGAATAATATTCGGATGATCGTGAACGTACATCATAGACACAGGGTGTTTGGAGTGTGGGACAAGGGTAGTGGAATGGCGGCAGAGAATCACATGATGAATTACTGATAAGTTGTTTATTGGGACAACTGGCTTTGTCGACTAAACGACAGATTCTTTGTCGAGATGCATGTCGTATTGACACAGTCAGTCCTTCCTTTTCTACTGCTTTCAAAGCTTTCAATTATTTCAAATTCAAACAACAATATTCCCATTTTACCCCTCTCCCAAAAATCTCATTCTTATAAATAGGGATGGACATTTTCCAAACGGCCCCCATCCCCATTTGCCCCCATATAGGGGTGGGGGCAAATGGGGATGGAGATGGGGATGGGGATAGAGGTGGAGGTGGGGGTGGGTTATTTCCCTATTACTTTAAATGAAGGTGGGGTCATATTCCCTCATTTCCCCATATGTATAATATATATATATATATATATATTTAATATTATATTTTTGTAAAAAAGTAACTTTAACTTTATTATTTTTAGTTCAACCATTAATTGACTACCTGACATTTGAATGTATTTAGTTTTTGTGTGAATTTGTTTAGACTTTTATGTGTAATACTAAATTATTATAGTTATTTATATTAATTTTGGATAATTATATGGATTGGATATTAAAACATGGTGATTCGTATTATTGAAATGATCGAATTTTGAATCTAGAATTATAAATTTCAGATTTCGGATTGAAAAATATTATGATTGAAAATGGAGAAATGAAGGAAATGGGTGGGGGTAAAGGAACCTCCTCCCAAACATCCCCATCCCCACTTCCTCCAAATGGAGTTTGGGGGCGGGGATAAGGGAAGATTTCAAAAATAGGGATGGGGGACCCTCCCACGCCCATCCCTACTTACGAACCAAACTCTCATAATCATGTTTAATTAAAAAATCTTAATTAATTAATTTCGTTCACTTTAATTTACCTATATATGCCTAATCACAATTTAGGTATTTTTTAAAATAAAAATAAAAATAAAATACATGTGTCATGATTTATGGAGATCAAACCAAATTACTACTATACATATGTTTACTTCTACGATCGAAAGAAGTAGACTCTTATTACATATTTATGTGAAACGACGGAATAATATATATACAATATATCAAAAGTTTGAAGCTTAATGGATTGATCAAAATTATAAGTCTTTGACCATCGAAGCAAAGGCGAGGCTAGGACTTATTATTCCGATAAGTTAAATTAAGTATAATTTTTTTTCTTGTATATCACTTTCATTGTAACAATTCGAATTTGGGATATTATCATGTTGAATAGACATAATTTCCTACCTAAGTTATATCGGACAGTATTGCAAAGTTTTTTTTTTAACAAATCTTATTTTAAAAACAAAGAAAAAAACTAATTAAACGCATTAGCTTTTTTTAGGCTAACGCCCCTGCACCGAACGCAAATGGGTCTTTGACTAATTGGTGTGGTTTTAGAAATAGATGGATTTATAAGAAAGCAATCAATCTCATCTCATGCCTAACTATTTAGTATTTACTACCAACTTTACTTAACCATTTATATTTACATCCAACAATAATCACACATTGTTTTTCAATTAATTTATTACAAGTTTAATGGTAAACTCGAACCAATATTCAATCTGATGCCATTCAATAAAAACTTGGAATAGAAAAGTTGAGCTATACCAAGTCCAAGTCCAAGTCCTAAGTCCAAGTCCTGTTAAAGCCAAAACTGAACAGCTAGCACAGGAATATTACAGCACAATAAATGCATTGATTTAAGTATTATTGACTTTCTTTCCTTTTTTTTTTCCATTAATTATGTTATTCAATATTTTATTTAACCCTTGGTGAATGCTTGTCAACTTGTTCATGTCTATAAAGACCCGTCCACGGTTCGGTTCCGGGCCGGAGGTTCCGGTTCCGTAGAGAGGGCAAACCGAAACCGAACCGGTAATTTTCGGTTTTGATTCGGTTTGTAACCGGCGGTTTTGGACTGTTTTGGACGGTTTTGGATGTTTTTTTTTATGTAAACCGGTAGTTAAACCGGCGGTTTTGGACGGTTTTTTTTAAACCGGCGGTTTTAACCGTCGATTTTGGGCGGTTTTTCCGAAGCCTAAATCGAAACCGAAACCGAACCGGCTTCAATCGGTTTCCAACCGGTTTTGTAACCGCCGGTTTCGGTTTCGGTTTCGGTTTCGGTTTTTAACCGCCGGTTTAACCAAACCGTAGACACCTCTATGTCTATTTCTAGAAAAGGTGAATTAATTCAAAAACCATTTTGTACGAAATGGTATACTTATCGTACCTACACAATGAAATTACGAATTTGAATCATTTCCATATTCAAAAACCATGAATTTATATAATAGTGTAATATTTAAAAAAAAAATGATTTTGAATTTTTAAAATTAGAAAAAAAAATCTCACGATTTCTATAAAAGTAAATCTCATGATTTCGAAATTAGAAATCCTTACCATTTAGTAACTAGATTTGTGACTATTTTTGTACAAAGATTCTTGTCTTTGCATTATCACACTAATTAAATTGATGTGATCCACGTAATCACTTCATTAAAAATAAAATAAAAATAATAAAAGAAAGTACGTCTCTGTTTCTCTCTCTCTCTCTCTCCTTTTTAAGAACGCGTACAGAGATGGTCAGAATTCGCGTTCCCGCCGCCCGTTCTCTTTCTTTCTCTCTCTAAAGGCACGAATTTTTTTTTTGTTACTTCTCATTCTCTTCTTCTCTTCTTCTCTTCATCTCTTCTCTCCATCTTCTACATTCAAAAACCACGAACCAGAAAGCGAAAGATTTAACCTTTATAAAAGGGTTATTGAGTTTTTTTAAGTTTCTTGTAATGGCGAAATCAAAGAACTACGCGAGGAAGCTCTCTTACATTTCGGTTCCATCCCAGATAATAAACACTTTGTCATCTTCTTCACTTCAATCTCTCCTTGTCTCGCCGAAAAAATCTTATAAGAACAACGGTTTCAAAAGGTTCTTGTCTCTCAACTTCTACAGGAGTACAAGGCTCTGGTTCTTCACTCTTTTTCTCTTTGGTCTTTGTGGTATGTTGAGGTTTGGCTTCAATCTTGATCCTTTGATCCCTTTCTCTCCCTACCCGTGTCTTACAAGCCAACTTCAAGACTCGTTTATGGTAAAAAACACAGGCTCCCAACTCGGTTTTGCTGCAAAGAGTGAGGGAAATGTTGAGAAAGATGAGATTTTGAATGCAAAATCAGAGGTGGGTGGTGAGTCAAAAAGTGGGAAAGATGAGATTTTGAAGAGTGTAAATCAATCACAACCATTGATCACAAAAGGGTATGCAGACACAGGGGAGGAGAGTGAGTTTTGGAAGCAGCCAGATGGGATGGGGTACAAGCCATGTCTGGTCTTCACTAGGGATTACAGGAGGCAAAGTGAGGAGGTTGTCAAGGACAGAAGAAAATATTTATTGGTGGTGGTGTCAGGTGGCATGAATCAGCAGAGGAATCAGATTGTTGATGCTGTTGTCATTGCTAGAATCCTTGGTGCTGCTCTTGTTGTTCCCATTTTGCAAGTCAACGTCATTTGGGGTGATGAAAGGTAAAACAATTGTCACAACAAGATTGACTGTTAGTTACATTTTCACAAAAGATTAACGGTTCATTTCTTGTTAATGATTCCTTAACTTGGGTGTTGTTTTGCACTATAGTTGATACATTTTTTACTTTCTTTTTTTGAAGAGTTCATATCTTGTCTTTTTGTGTCCTTGCTGACTGCTGAGAAGAGAAGACTGAATATGTTTTTTATTTGATGGTTGTAGTGAATTTTCTGATATATTTGATTTGGAGCACTTCAAGAGTGTTCTTGCAAATGATGTGAGGGTACTTTCATCATTGCCTTCAACCCATATAATGACGAGGCCAGTGGAGGAGAAACGGACTCCACTTCATGTCTCCCCACAATGGATTCGTTCGCGTTATCTCAAGCGGGTAAATTGCTAACTTCCTCTTGCAATTTCGTACTAGATTGGTTGAATTAGTAAATAAACAAGATAATTTTTAAGCTCTGAGTTGGAATTCTTCAATGGCCTGCAATCTGTAATTGGTTTTGTGAAGTTTGGAATTTCTTGTTGGCTGAATTATTTAGTTTTGCCTAAGCTCAGTCTACCGTGACAGTTGGATAAGCTTCCAAAAAACATGTCAACAGCCGGTTGTTTTATCGGTATATGTTGCCAATGAACTTAACAAACTGTCTTAAAAGCTATGAGCTTATGACTAATTTAGTTTGAGGAGGCATTCAAAACAAACCAATTGTGAATTTTGTTCGTTCACTTTGTCCTGTTGAGTTGTTGGTTTTGTTCATATGCTTTATTGTCCATTCTGTATGGTTAAAGACAAGTTTCCGAGTGGATGCCATTTGATTGGTGAATCTTATTCATGTGTTTTCTTTCTTTCGGCAGCTTAATAGGGAAGGAGTTTTGCTCTTACGTGGTCTGGATTCAAGGCTCTCTAAAGATCTTCCTTCTGATCTACAGAAGCTTCGCTGCAAGGTATATAGAATCTCTCCCTCTCTCCCTCTCTCTATGTATATCATTTGTCGACATTAATTGTTCATGTGTACTCTTCTGTTCCTTGTTTGTGGTTGAGATTTTTGGCCTATTGTTTTTCTTCCAAATTAATCCAAGCTACTTGACATTGCATATTCTAAATTCCTTTTCGTTTGACTTCAGGTGGCATTTCACGCATTGCAGTTTGCACCGCCAATTTTGGAACTTGGTAACAAGCTTGCTGATAGGATGCGGAACAAGGGATCCTATCTTGCTCTCCATCTCCGAATGGAGAAGGATGTGTGGGTAAGGACTGGTTGCCTTCCTGGTTTGAGCCCTGAGAATGATGAGATGATAAACAATGAGAGGAAACGACGACCAGAGCTCTTAACTGGTAGGTCAAACATGACTTACCATGAACGGAAGCTTGCTGGTCTCTGCCCGTTAAATGCTATAGAGGTGACCAGGTGAAAATCTAAATTTGAATACGCATATGTGCTATATATCAATCTTAGTATTGTAGTATTCCTTTTTCATATCTGTCAGTTTTACCGACTGAATTTTGGTTGTGTTATTTATTTAGGCTGCTTAAGGCCCTCGGAGCTCCACAGAGTGCGAAAATATTTTGGGCGGGAGGGGAACCATTGGGTGGGAAAGAAGCGCTATTGCCACTAACCCAAGAATTTCCCCATTTATACAATAAGGAAGATCTTGCCTTGGCCGGTGAGCTAGAACCATTTGCAAACAAAGCTTCATTAATGGCTGCCATTGACTATATAATTTCGGAGAAGAGTGACGTTTTCATGCCATCTCACGGAGGAAATATGGGCCATGCAATCCAGGTATAGTCACTTTTCCTAAGCAATTACCATGTATAGAATATAGTTCTATTAATTGTAGCCAAGTTAGGAAGTTACAAATGTGGAATGATTGAACATATTGTCAAACTTAAATGACCTTATAAAATGATATAAAAGATGCTTATATTTATCGTTGATGCAGGGACACCGGGCGTATGCAGGACACAAGAAGTACATAACCCCGAACAAAAGACACATGCTTCCTTATTTCCTGAACTCCTCTCTCCCTGAAGCAGAGTTCAACAACATCATAAAAGAGTTGCACAGCGAATCCTTAGGACAGCCTGAACTCCGCGCTATTAAGGCTGGAAGGGATGTTACGAAGTATCCTATCCCTGAGTGTATGTGCAATAATTCGCATGCTCATTCCTCCTTGTGATCTATTGCTGCTTCCAAAATGATATGATCAAACCGCAGCAGATTGCTTCATGCAGAAGTTTAAGCTTTTTTTGGAAAGTAATACGAATTTGAGCCCTCGTTAAAACTCTATACCGATGGTTTTCTGAGCAACGAGGGTTCTTAAGGAGCACAATTTTGAAGATGAACCGTGACCAGCGCTGCTCCTTTCGCAAGTACACGTGTATTTTATTCTTGCATATAAATACCATAGGATGCCATTCTTTAATTCGTTATATAGGATTGTTTCCATCAAGAATAGTTACTTCATTTCATTCTTTGTATTGTATCTATGTTCCACAGGTTTGTATGTATATAGCAATATAAATAAAGCAATTTTAGCGAAAATCGATGACTGTTAGCTTGCAAATTCATTTTAAGATATGAACTGTAGTACAGTTTTTTTTTTATATATATACCAATACCATGGCTCCTGTGTGAAAATCATGGAGGGTCAAGTAGGGGCAATTGGGCAAAGCTTCTTGAATTGGATGTCTAAAAGAATAGAAAATATGTATAGGAATAGGATCAGGATACTCTTTTTGGTCATTGTTTCTACATCAAGTTGTATGAGAGAAAAAAAGGGTCAAATTTTGACTATGTATTTTTTATTTTGTTTAGGTGTCATTAGATTATAAAAAGTTAGAAAAACAAGACAAGGAAATAATCCATAAGAATATGAGTTGGGTGGGAAAGAGTATGAAAATATTGTAGAAAGTGAAAGGTCCCAGCTGTTTTCAATTATGCTCTGCTGGATTGCCAACAAGTCACTTCATTTCCAGCCTGTTACTTCCTTTTCCATGCCCTATCCAATAGTCGAAGGAGTCATCTTATGTTCCATTGCTTTCTTGCCAAAAATGTAGGCTTTCTAGTTTCTAGTTCAGTAGTTACATTTCCATATAAATCATATGTGAACAAGTGTTTGCAAATGCCAATGCACATGAATTGTCTCCTTCAAGTGTTATGCTTTTGAGGTTAAAAGCTTCTGCTAAACAGCTTTCTCAGCAATTTAGCATGCAAGTACCAAAGAAATATTGAATCTAGCATACAAGTACCAAAGAAATAATGATTTCGATGATGGATTATCTTTTATCAAGGGTCTAAACTCTCTCAATCTGAAATCTGAATTGTGCTTCAACGTCTCTGGATTCTAGCATCCATACAAGAACTCTGATTGTTTCATCCTCAAAAGTGGGAAATTTGAACAACAAACCGACGTTCAACTAAATAATATTGAATCAACTCAATGAGGGAAGTGATTATCCATGGGAAGGTTATTGACACAAATCTGAGTAAAATAAGACATGATAATTGCAAGAAACAAATAGAGATCAGGTCTCAACCAAGACCAACCAAGAAAGAATGTCAGTAAATTATTGATGAGCAAGGATCTTCAGCAAAACACTAAGAGGTACAGATACAAAGCAATTTATTGGATGAATTGAACCATAATTGTAAAGAATTACAACAATAAATTGATTAGCTGGATTACAAAATCAGGCTCATGTTTAAAAAAGTTTCACTCAGTGATAACAGTTCCATCATCCTTGATTAAAACAAATCCTACACAATTGGTTGAAATGGCAGATTTGCTTGTTAGCTTCTTCTGAGCCGAAAGATCAAGAAATCTCTTATTCACCTTTGTGAAACATTTAAACTTCATCTTGGCTCCTGTGTGACAATCAAAGTCAATTGATCCCGGCAAGCACTACGTGCAGCTAGTTCGCAACTCAGTCTCTATATAACAAATGTGGCAAAAATCAAACAAGGTGTGCCTCTATACCTCATGACGACTTGTCATTATGATTTGATCAAATGGAAGGTCTAAATGACCAAAAATCCATTATTCAACCAGAAAATGAATTGTCTATGCGCCTCAAATATTTCTATTTAGCCTCAGCCATACAGGGAGCTTCTTTAGAATTATATGGCCAAAATGGTGAAAGTGAAACAACCTTCCCGATGACAATTAATGTCGGTGATATCAATTCTGCTGATGAAATTTTAACAGTAAGATCCTTCAGTTCTGCAAAAACCTGCATGATTTCGAATGCATATACATGAGAACTAGATATGGAAACATTTTCTTACAGTTTTTTAAGGCAATTTACAAAATTTTGCAATCAAGCTTACCACGCGCTGTTGAGGAGTTGTCCCTCTCTCAATTGCAGCAGCTGGTGTATTTGGCGGCAGACCATGGTGCATTAACTTCAGTGCAAGAGAAGGGAGGGTTGATAAGCCCATATACACAACCAAGGTCGAATCAGGGTCAGCTGCATTCTCAGCAACGAACAGTGGATCCGTTCCACCTTTTCTCGAGTGCCCTGTGAGAAATCTCACACTATTTGCAACACCCCGATGAGTTAAGGGAATCCCCAGCTCTGCTGCGATTCCTGAGGCAGCTGTTATACCTGCAAAGCAACAAAAATACAATCAACTATTGAACCACAGTAAAGGTTAATTTGCTTATAAGAAAATCAGTTCCCCACAAGATCAGCTAAATATAGTTAGTAATGAAAAGAGGAGAGGTATAAGTACTGTTTATAGCAACACTTATTATCATCAAGTGAAGAAAGAATGCATTGTTTGCGAAAAATAATTCAATATGTTTTAGGCAGTCTAGTCCCTTTTGACATATTCCAGAGTCAAAGCTTTGCATGTGCACATGAAGTGTCAATTGTTTTAAGTAATTTTTCACTCTCGTCCTCCCTTCCATTATTCCATAGCATTTTCGCTTGACAAGAATCCAGAGTTTGGATGACTAGTATTTTAGTTTGAGCATCATGTATAGTGTGGGAAGGCAAAACTTCTAGACAAAGAAATGGTGAGAATTCTTGCAATATTAGACAGTCCTTCAAACTAGATCGCGATGAAAGTTAGTGACCATTTCTCTGGCAGAGAGAATTCGATTGACACTCCAATAGTTTCCGCTTGCTCCCATCGACAACGTTTTTTGGAAAAACTAAGGAGGGCATCAAAACCTTAACATTTACATTCTGCATCTCACTGTTATACCATGCATGTATCTAACACGCTAGATGTTACATTTTCTAATAAATCACAGATAAGGAGTTGTGTAGTGCATCTTAGTTTCCTTCCCAACCTAACGGACAATCTGGATAGAATTTGCAATGAAGAACTCATAATACCAATGAAACTGAAACATCAATGTGCCTAAGAAACAGCAAGCTGAGCAATGCAGCTATTAAATAGAAATCCATACAACGTCAATGATAAGGGAAACTGAAAGTAGCGAAATTCACAGTCCTATTCACACTCTCATAAAATGACAATCACTTTCCTATAACGATTCCATCCTATAAATTTTCAACTTCAAAACCATTTATATCTAGGAGACAGTTAAAAGGAACCTGATTTAACTTCGTAATGATTTGTGAAAATAATGTACTTTACCTGGGATAACCTTCACTTGGATCCCTTGCTGTTGCAGAAAATCCATCTCTTCTCCGCCCCGCCCAAATACCTATCATTTCAACAATATCTTTCATTGTAAGTTCTACTAAAGAGCATATGACATTGCATTCCAAAGCTAATTTTAATAAATTTCAAACATTTCTATCATTGTAATTTGTAAACAGAAACTCACCAGTGGATCTCCTCCTTTAAGTCTCACAACAGTAGCTCCAGCTTCAGCAAAACTCAGAAGCAATTCATGTATTTCCTCCTGCAACAACACCCATCAAAAATGATATATAAATACACCTTTTTCCTCAATCTGACACTAACCCAGAGAAAAAAAAAATTCCAATTTTTCAATCCACATCACAATCCCATCTCAAAATCAAATGAAACCAATCCACAACAGAAACCCAATTGAAGAATCAAAGCTCCAATCCACAAATTCAGAATATAAAACAAAAAATTCAGACAAAGTTATAATTTTTGTTACCTGGGTTCTGCTGTGGTAGCCAGCAGTCTTGCCAACATATAGAAGTCTAGCATTTTGACTAACCAAATCAAGCACATCATTGGAGACCAATCTATCATACAACAAAAGATCAGCTTTTTGTATCACTCTCATTGCCTTTAAAGTCAATAATTCAGGGTCTCCAGGTCCTGTCCCCACCAAGTACACGTCCCCTGGCCCACACTTGTCTTCTCTACCATCACCACAACACTTGCTTTCCCTCTTCTCTCTCAACACATCAAGTAGCTTCTTCAGCTCCGGCAACTGCAATTCGATGTCGTCTTGTCTTATGGAGTCCTCGTTGTCATCGGATACAGAACACGAGGTGGGTTCTAATGGTTTCTGCTGTTGCAGGTTGTTGTAAATCCATTGGTCTCTCTGGTACCTCTCCAACGAGTGTTTTTCAGTGAATGGAGAAGAAGAAGAAAAAGAGGAGGTCTTGAAATGTAAAGAACAAATTATGGGTTTTGGGTTGATGCGGTTGATTGATTTGGTGTTTGATGAAGAAAATGAGGAGAGTGAGAGTTTGTTAACGAGGGCCATTTCAGATTTTGCAAGAGCGAGCATCAGAGAGAGGTATATAAATTTACATATACAAAAATGAGTGGAAGAATATAGACATATATGCGTGTATGTACATATAGAGAGAGAGAGAGAGAGAGAGAGAGAGAGAGAGAGTTGGAATTCAAGTTGGATTGTGTTGTGTACTTTTGGGGAAGCTGAGGAGGCAACAAAGCCTTTTGGGTTTGAAGAGGGACATGTTCTTTCGTGGACTTTGATGGTTTTTTTGAGTTTTATTTGACATGAAGTAAAGTACGAGAATGCCCTTATGAGAAACGTGTTAGAATCTACTTTTGAGTCAAGCAACAGTCAAATTGGGCATTCTATGTGGGTTTTTTGGATTCGGCCCATTACAGTTTTTTGATTTCGGGACTAATTTTATGGTTTGGTTGGCCCAAGTTGCAACTGCTTGGTGTTTTTGTGAGTGTATAATATAACTAACTTGGTAATAAACTAATAAACTAATAATATTGCAAATAAAATTAAAACTTTGTATGTAATCACTCTTTTAATTCAATTCTGAATATAACCATTGTACATCAGACTATATAAATAAATTAAATTCCCTCTCAAACACATAAGAGATGATCGTGATATTTACGACACGTTGTAGCTTTTTCTTCCCTCTCTTGAAATCCAATCGATACCAAGAATTTCATGTTCTATAACCGAGAGAGCTGAGGAGTAGTAGGAAAGTAAGGTACGACTATAGTAGATCCGGACGATTTTGATTTGCTTTTGGATTTCTCCGGTGAAGCCACTTTCACGACCAAGTCACTTCCATCATTGTTGGATACTCGAGATCTCACCAAAGAAGGCATGAAGCAGCCCAGAAGAGCAGACAAGATTGCCATTTTTTTAAATCAAAAACCTTATCTTTAAGCTAACAAAAAATTGGAACCAACCAAGTTGTAGTAGTAGATGAGAGATTTCAAGTTAGGTGCTTGTTTATTTATAGTGAGATGATATATAACTAGGTCAAACAAATTTTACTAAGCCTTAAAGTTGTGGGTGCTTTGACTGAAGTCTAGTTCTCTGCATATAGACCATATATGTTCTGTTGAACTTGTCTATCAACAATGAGGTTGGGGTCAGCAATAATGGAATTCTACTAATTTTACCTTGTAAGGCAAGGAACAACAAAAGTGTCATCATCTCATCTGTGGCTGCTTTTGACTACTTGACAACAATTTATAGTTTTTTTTGTTATCTTTTATCAAGTGGGTCAAAGCCAGAATAACGAGGGAATTGAAAATTAGTCTAAGCCACAACCCACCAAGAAGAACAAGAAAAGCCACTTGTTCTTGGTGGGTCAAAGCCAGAACCCAGCAAGAAAAAGTCACTTAATTTTCATCCGATCACTAGAATTGTGAGAGTTTTGAAGACAGTGTCCGATGAGTTTGATTTGGTTGTGTTTGTGAGAGGCAGAGTCACAGAGAGCTCTGTTTGCATCGTTGAAGATGCAACTTTAATCGTGTTTTTTTTTTTTTGTTATAATAACTCAGAAAAAATAATTGATCTAGATATATAGATAGATAGATACTTAAATTAAAAAAAAAACAAAAAAAAAACAACCAGGAGATCCTCAAATTTATATGGGATTACAATTACAAGAGAGACATGTGTGAATTAACAGGGAAATAAGAAACTACAATTGGTGCCTTATTTGATGATTTGCTTTTAGGGTGTTGTTTCTCCGAACTAGGTGAAATCTTCTTCACATTCGAGTCATTGCTTACTTCATTATTGTTGGAGACTCGGGAGGATGACGATGAAGGCTTGAAACAACCGCTAATGACTGAAAATAATGCCATTATTAGTCTGTGTATATGTATATATGCTGCCTTCTCTTTGTTTGAACTAACAAGTTGTTGCTGATGATCCAAAGGTGAGAGAAGAGTAAATCTTTGTTGGTTGTTTGTTTTTTTAGTGAACTATAAACAAATGAAATGCAAAATTAAAAGAGAGTGTGATTGATGAGTGCTTTTGTGTATGAGGAGTTATTTATAGTGTGATCATGGTGTGAGAATAATAAATATTTATGGAGGTCAATAAACTTGCTAAGCAAGGAAAGACCAAATGTAAAATATTGTGAGAAAAACAGAGCAACTTTGAAAATAATAAAGATAAATATTTTTGGTGTCTTCTGAATGAATTTAGAAGACTCATATTTGATTTCATTTATAATATAATATTTACAATACTAAGAAAGAAACACAATATTTGGCTGTAATTATGTACAAACAATAAGGCATTAATCATGTTAATTTGTCTAGCTAAAATCTTGGCAATTAATCAAGTCAACCAAATCAAATTCAAATTCAAATTCAAATTGTGGCAATAATCATGCTATTATTGCCTTATTACTCCCCCTCAAGTTGGGTCGTGTATGGAAGTAACACCCAACTTGGTAAGTAAACGGTGAAAAGGATCATTTCCTAGTGTTTTGGTGAAAATATCAGCAACTTGCATTGATGAAGGGATGTACCGAGGAGCAATGAGTTGCGACTGAATTTTTTCACAAACAAAATGACAATCAAGCTCAATGTGTTTAGTCCGTTCATGGAAAACCGGATTATTCGCGATATGTATGGTAGCTTGATTATCACAATAAAATGTAATGGGTGCAAGATGAGCAATTCCAAGATCATTGAGCAAATATTTAAGCCATTGAAGTTCACAAGTCAAACTAGCCATTGCACGGTATTCGACTTCAGCAGATGATCGAGAAACTGTAGGTTGTTTCTTTGTCATCCAAGAGATGGGACTAGAACCAAGCATGGTGCAATAACCAGTGGTGGAGCGACGAGTAGTAGGGCAGCCAGCCCAATCGGAATCACAAAATCCACTCAAATGAAGACTACTATAAGAGGATAAGAAAATACATTTTCCTGGTGAACCTTTAAGATATCGTAATAATCGATGAGCTGCATCCATATGACTGCTACGAGGTGCTTGCATAAACTAGCTTAATATATGAACACTGTATGTAATATCTGGCCTGGTGATGGTAAGATAGATAAGCTGTCCAACAAGCCGTCTATAAGAAGTTGGATCAGGCAACAATGTCCCATATGTGGATAATAGATGTAGATTTTGCTCCATAGGAACTGCAGAGACTCTAGCACCACTCAAACCAGTGTCTTTGAGAATATCCAGAGCATATTTTTGTTGTGATAAAAAACTGCCCTTTTGAGACCTTGCAACTTCTATACCAAGGAAGTATTTAAGTCTTCCAAGATCTTTGATGAAGAAATGATGTTCAAGAAATTGCTTGAGACGTTGGATGGCTGATTCATCATTACCAGTGATGATAATGTCATCAACATAAACTAAAATAAATGTTGATGAGTCACCACGAACCTTAGTGAAAAGAGAATAATCTGCAAGTGACTGAGAAAAACTAGCCTTTTTTAAAGTTGATGAAAATTTGGCAAACCATTGCCGTGAAGCCTGTTTCAAACCGTACAAAGATTTATTCAATTTGCAAACAAGTGGCTCCCCCTGTCTAAGAAATCCCGGTGGAAGAGTCATATAAACATCTTCATTAAGGTCTCCTTGTAAGAAAGCATTATTCACATCTAATTGATGAAGAGACCAATTTTTAATAGCAGCAATCGAAAGCAAAGTACGGACTGTTACAAGTTTTGCCACCGGTGCAAAAGTGTCATGATAATCGATTCCTTCTACTTGATTATAACCTTTTGTGACTAAACGAGCCTTGTAGCGCTCAATAGTGCCATCTGACCGAAATTTGATTTTGTACACTCATCTACATCCAATAGGCTTCTTTTTAGAAGGGAGAGAAGTGAGGCTCCATGTATTATTTTTCTCAAGAGCAGAAATTTCAGCAGCCATAACATCTCGCCAATGAGGTATTTTGACTGCCTGAGAGAAAGTTTTGGGCTCATTTGCAGAAGATATGGCAGAAAGAAAGGATATATGTGCAACAGAGAAACAAGTAAAAGAAATGTATTGATATAAAGAATGTAAAGTACTTGCCTTTGAAGAATTAGATGGAGTAGGTAACGTGTCATGAGTAGCTCCAGCACAATGATAGTCTTGAAGATATGGTGGTGGCCGACGATTGCGATAAGGTCTATGAGAAGGTTTAGTATCCTGGTCTTGTTGTATTTCAGTGGAATCAGATGCTAATGTTTCATGTGTAGTTGGGTCAGTTTGTGGGTTTAAAGAATATGAAAAACGTGGGTCATCATTAATGGGCATGGGTATAACATCTGTGGGAGGATTTAATTCAAGCAAATCTTTGAATGGAAAAATGGTTTCATGAAAAATAACATGGCGTGAAGTGTAAATCTTTTTAGTTACAATATCATATATGTGATACCCTTTCTGAGCATACGAATATCCAATAAAAATTCCAGGTTTAGCACGCTGATCAAATTTATGTTTGACATTATGATTGTGCGTAAAACATAAACAACCGAAAACACGTAAATGAGAATAATTTGGTTTTGATTTAAATAAAATTTCATGTGGAGATTTATGTGATAATATGGGAGTCGGCATTTTGTTGATGAGATATGCTACTATGAGAATACATTCACCCCAAAATTCTAAAGGCAAATTAGCTTGGAATCGAAGAGCACGAGCAACCTCAAGGAGGTGCCTATGTTTGCGCTCTACTACTCCATTTTGCTGTGGAGTAGCAACACAACTTTGTTGGTGGATAACACTATGATGAGTAAAAAAAATTTGCATGTCTTGAGAAAGGAATTCAGTTCTATTATCAGAACGGATTATTTGAATTTGAGGGAAAAATATATCCCCATTTCCATAATGAAGATTTTGTACTTGGCAATTAAATTGAGTTTGTACCATTGAAAAGAAAGATTGTAAAAACATTTTGGTTTCAGATTTGACATGCATGAAATAAATCCAAGTACAACGAGTAAAATCATCAACAATTGTAAGAAAATAACGTGCTCCGGTAAAAGATGGATGAGAAAAACTACCCCAAATATCACAATGAATTAACTAAAAAGGTTTAATACTACGAATTAAACTAGATGGAAATGATAAAAGACTCTGTTTTGCTTGTGGACAAATTTCATAAACATAATTATTCAAACATGAAATAAAATCATAATCTTTAGCCAAATTTTGTAACCGGGTAGACGATAAATGGCCAAGTCGCCAATGCCATAGATCAATATTGATGACCTGTTAACAAGGAAGGCTGATGGTGAATGGAAATAGTAAAGCCCTTCATGAACAATACCTAGACCAATCCTTTTCTTCAATGACAGGTCCTGAAATACACAATGATCATGAAAGAAAGTTACTGAACATTGAGGATTTTTGGTAAGCTGACTGACCGACAATAAATTATATTTGAAAGATGAAATATGGAAAACATTTTCAAGTTGGAATGTGGGTGATAATGTGATAGTTCCTATATGTTTAATTTCTGCATTTGATCCATCTGGTAATTGAACATGAGAAATAATAGAGCATGGCTTGTAGGATGAAAATAAGGATAAAAAATAGCACATATGATTTGTGGCTCCGGTATCAATGATCCAAGTTGAATGTGTGGAAGCACTAAGAGATATACCTGCCAGATTTGCATTTGAGTTGAGACTACCTGGCGAGAGCATTGATAAAAGCTTGCTATACTGCTCTTGGGTGATCATATGAGCTGTTACCATGGATGTTTCATTAGACTTAGGAAGGGATATGGATTGATTGGCTTGATGAACAGGTGATTCAACTTGTTTAGGTGGAAAACCATGTAGTTTATAACAAGTTGATCTGACATGTCCATCACGATCACAATAATCACAATGCGGACGAGGCTTAGTTTTTCGGCAATTATCAAAATTGGTTCCTCTTTGTCTATTTCCAGGCTTGAATTGACGGTTAGATGCACCAGCTGTACGATTGTCAACCTTTGCAGCATTAAGAACAGCCACGTCCAGCATTGGAGAAGACAATGATTGAATTTCCTGCTGTTTTTCTTCATGCCATACAAGAGAATATATCTTGGTTGCATTAGGAAAAGGCTCCATGAGAAGAATTTGGCTTCGAATAGCAGAAAAACGATCATGCAGGCCTTGAAGGAATTCCATGGCTCGATCTTGTTGGACTCTTTCACCAAAAATGCGAGCATGTCCACATGTGAAAGGATTCACAATAACAAGTGAATTGAGTTCATCCTAAAGAGATTTCAACTTTGTATAATATGCTGAAACAGAAGTATCTTCTTGTTTAAGTGAAGCAATTGATTGCTTCAATTGGTAAATTTTGGGAGCATTTGACTGAGAAAATCGCTCCTGTAAATCCACCCATACTTCATGTGCACTGCTTGCATACAAGATACTGCTATGAATGTCACTCGCAACAGAATTAAGAATCCATGAGTTAACGAGATCATTGTTTCGCTCCCACTGAGTCAACTCGGTAGACGAAGTGGGTTTCTTGATTGTACCATTAACGAATCCCAATTTATTTTTAGCACGAAGAGCTATCGTAATGGATCGGCTCCACGTACCGTAGTTATCCCCGGATAGAGGAGGCGTGACAAGCACAGCTGTTGGGTTATTTGAGTGGTGAATAAAAAAATAATCATTGGGTGAAATCTGTATTTCAACAGAATCCATTGAAGGTTGTGAAGAAGTTTGAGCAATGGTAATTGAATTATTGGTTTGAGCCATGATGAAAAAAAAAAGTATGGATTTAATGCTCTGATACCATGAGAAAAATAGAGCAACTTTGAAAATAATAAAGATAGATATTTTTGGTGTCTTCTGAATGAATTTAGAAGACTTATATTTGATTTCATTTATAATGTAATATTTACAATACTAAGAAGGAAACACAATATTTAGCTATAATTATGTATAAACAATAAGGCAATAATCGTGCAAATTTTTCTAGCTAAAATCTTGACAATTAATCAAGTCAACCAAATCAAATTCAAATTCAAATTCAAATTCAAATTGGAGCAATAATTATGCTATTATTGCCTTATTATATTGTGTTTTTAAAATGGGTATCTTCCAAGATGGTTCTCTGGTAGGTGTGGCTTCTTTGACAGTGACATATATGAACCTGTTCAAATTATGTATGTTTCATCACGTGTTTAATTTATTCATCATTATTTAGTTTTTTTGTGAGTCAAATTTAGACCATTATTAGATATATTTATAGAGTTTAATAAGATTGACTTGGGTGATTTCCAAGTGCATATATAGAAAGTGTGAAGCAACATCACTACTAATGAATTCATGTGATCATCTTGGTCAAAGACAATATATGACTTTGCTGCTGTACATCTCTATAACGGAGAACCAAAAAAATTAGTAAAAAAGTTTTTACAATATCCATTCAGATATTTAATATGCTAGAAGAAACTACAATAATTAATATGAAGTAATTATTAATTTTCCCTCTCAAGTCCGGTAGTCAAATTTGCTGCTTGAGTTGGTTTCATACACCATAAATTCTGATAATGAAGTTTACTTGACTACAAGCAGAGACATGTAGGAATTAATATGAAGTAAGAAACTACAATAATTGGAGCTTTTAATGATTTGTTTTTGGGTTGTTTCTCTGGATTAGAAGAAGCCTTCATTACATATTTACATCTGATTCATTTACATTGTTATTGGAGACTCATGATGAAGATAAGGGCCTGAAACAACTGCAAATGACTGAAATTTTTTGATGCCCTTTCAAGTATTGCAGTTGTTACTGCCCTGCAGGGGCCGCCGTGGCGCCCACCCCGGCCCCTCATGTCTAGAGACTCTAAATATATTATGTAAGTTTTTGTTACGAGTTAAGTTGTAAAAAAAAATCTAAAAAAATCCAAAAGGTGGTTGTCTTGGTGGTCCAAGGCTTGGGATGAAACCCAAGTCCTTAGTTCTACTCTTGGCAATTACCTTGAGGCCAGCCTTTAGGGCGCTTAGCCCTGCTGGTGGAAGGACGGACATGGGGCTAACGTCAACAGTTCGAATCCTACCCAGGCGGTGGCGAGTCCTGATTTACCCGTTTGCATCGTTGTGGGGCCAGTGGTGCGGGCCGAGGTTTCTTATCTGTCCTACTCTGTATCCAACATACAGACCGGTATGGTATACATGTCATACGTGTGTCACACAGTTGAAGGAGGACAAACGGATTTGTGTCCGGACAAAGTTAGGGATCCTCGTTACTACAAAAAAAATACCAAAAAAAAATTAAAACCTGGTCCAATTCGTTTTATTATAATACAAAACCCAATTTTTAAAGTTTTATACTTTTCTATCACCTATTATCTTTATATTCTTCATTTCTTTCCCGCCCACCAAAGTCAGTAAAAAAATGGCAACAAGAGACATAAAAGTCATAGTTTTTTTTAATTTTTATTTTTATTTTGGGATAAAGTGGGGGACAATTTTGTTGGTATGGGGCTCATTTTATATATATATATATATATTGTTATTTATGCTTCAGTAAATTTATGTCAAATAAAAAGAACAAAACAAGTCAGTTGCAGTGTGAGAGGATTGAATTAAGTGGAAAGTATTAAGACACTAGTATGTGTGCATCCGATGATGATGATTTTGATTTTCATTGAAGACAGGAGATGCAACTTTAAAAGGGTTGTCAAGACACCCATTATTCATTATCTGGATTTCTTTTTTGTAACTCATCTATCAGGCTATATAAATAAAACTAATACCCTCTCAAATACATAAGAGATGACGTGATATTTATGTTACATTGAAGCTTTTTCTTCACTCTCTTGGAATCCAATCAATATCCAAGGTTTCATGTTCTACAATCGAGAGAGCTGAGGAGCAGTAGAAAAGTAAGATACGACTATAGCAGATCCAGACGATTTTGATTTGCTTTTGGATTTCTCCGGTGAAGCCACTTTCACGACCAAGTCACTACCATCATTGTTGGACACTCGAGATGTCACCAAAGAAGGCATGAAGCAGCCCAAAAGAGCAGACAAGATTGCCATTTTTTGATAAAGAAACTCTATGTATACACCTTCTCTTGAAGCTAACAAAAAATTCAACCCACCAAGTTCAAATTATAGATGAACGATTTCAAGTAAAGGGGTTGTGTATTTAAAGTGAGATGACACATAACTAGGTCTAACATCATTTTTTTTTAAGTAGTTTCTTTACTTAACCTGCCTAGAGAGACTAGACTTGTGGCTGCTTTGACTGCATTTAGACCATATATCTTCTGTTGAATTGCTCTATCAACTATGAGATTGGGGCCAGAAATAATGTGTTCCACTAGCTTTACCTTGTAGGGAAAGGAAGAAAACAAGTGTCATAATCTAATCATCTGTGGCTGCTTTAGACTATATGAGCTGAATATACAGGTGGACTACCTGACAACAACAATATATAGTTTTGTTTTGTCAAGTTGGCCAAAGCCAGAATAATGTGGGCATTGAAAATTAGTCTAAACAATAGAGGTGAAGATTATAAGGGAAGTAAGGAAGTAGAATGACTCCTCCCAAGATTACTTAAAATTTCATAATTTATTTTGTTCAATGTTTATTTAATAAAATTTATTATCACTTTTAAGCAAACAGATGTTATGGAAAGAGCATTTGAAGCAAAATAATCGTGTGCTTCCGAGGTTGATCGGTTTAGCATTCAAGCTCTCCCGTCCCATGCCACTCTTGGTAGAACTCCTTCAAGAATTCCTCCATGAACCTGTGCCTTTTCTCAGCCCTTTTCCGGCCAGCTTCTGTTTTCATAAAATCTTTGAGCTTGAGAAGTTTCTCATGAAAGTGGTTCACCACTGTCTGATCCTCTTTCTTCATGTACTGATCCTTGGATAAATCCGAACGTGGCAGAATAGCTGGATTATGAAGCACTATGTTCCTACTTCCACCAAAAGCAAAGCAGCGAGCAATTCCAATTGCACCAATTGCATCAAGGCGATCAGCATCTTGCACTATCCCAAATTCCAGAGAATTTTCACCAGTTGCAAGTCCTGCAAGTTCATCTTTGAAACCCATTCTCTTAATGATACTTGATATTCCCATCTTCTTGTGTTCCTCTAAACCTTCTTCCTCAAGAAAGTTCTCAACAATATTCTCCTCCGATGGATCTCTCAAGTACTTGTAATCACCTATATCATGAAGAAGTGCAGCAAGCTCTATGACAAGCATGGAGTCGGGGTTGGAAGAGAGGCCTTGATCACGAGCAAGAGAGAGAGCCAAGTCTCTCACCCTCCAAACGTATCTCTCTGCTCATTTCCATTTCTTGAGCTGAAGAAGGACAAGAAATTACAGTAGCTGGAACTGGAAACAGGTTCCATTCAATCGTGTTGGGTTATTTCTAGTGTCATCATATCATGTTGTGAGAATAAATGTACTAATATTGGAGGTCAGTGAACTTGCTGTGTAAGGAAAGACTAGATATAACATTTTGTTTTTTTCAATTGGTAGGTTAAGGTGGCTCCTTTGACAAGGCCAACTCCCAACTAAGTGACATATATGGACCTGTTCAAATTATCACATGTTGAATCATTATTAGAATAGTTTTTATTGGGTCAAATTTAGACAATTATATACATGTAAATATAGTTTAAGATTGACACGTTTGATTTCTAAGTGTTTATATAAAAACTGTGAAGCAACGTCGCCAGTGATGACAAATACACAGACACGGTGTTGTTTACAACCCAACACCTAGAAGAATAGATTACATGTGTACATATAAATCAACATACATTTTTTCAAATCGCGTGTAATGAATCAAGAAAAACAACAAGAATAAACTTCTGTCACATTAATCAGAATCCATAAAGAACACGTAACTTGTGTTCCAATGCACTACAGTGGTGTTAGATAATTGAATTAAGTGGAAAGTACTAACACACTAGAATGTGTGCATCCGATGATGATGATTTTGATTTTTATTGAAGACAGTAGTAGATGCAACTTTAAATGGCTTGGCAAGCGACCCATAACCCATTCAATTATCTGGCTTTCTTTTTGGTAACTCAAATGCGGCTGCAAGATGTGACTTTGATCCATGTTTTTTTTGTTCTAATATGAGAGACCAAACCAAACCAAACACGATCAAAGAGATTGATAATCTCTGAAATATTCATGGCACATCTTCATTCAGATTACTAAATTTTTCATCATGGTCTTGGGGATGTAGAAAATCAGCATCAAAACAATCAAAAATTGCATATACAAATAAAAGGGTCATTTCAAAAACACTTCTTTATAATGCAAATTGAACTAGAAGCGCTTTTGAAGATACCCATCCAAAAATCTCTGCAACTCAGAGAGACACAGACAATCTCGACCATTTTCACAATCGAGGATGTTGATAATCTCTGAAATATCCATGGCTCTGTAGAGATCTAAATTCTTCAATCTTCGAAATATTTGGATGCAACAATCTGTTGAAGATACCCAAGTAACCCAACCAAAAGTCTCTGAAATATTCATGCCACATCTTCAGATTACTAAAATATCCATCATGGTCATGGATTCATGGGTATGTAGAAAATCAGCATCAAAACAATCAAAATTACATACACAAAAAAGGGTCATTTCAAAAACACTCCTTGTGGGTGCTTTGACTGAAGTACTCTAGTTCTCTGCATATAGACCATATATGTTCTGTTGAACTTGTCTATCAACTATGAGATTGGGGTCAGCAATAATGGAATTCTACTAATTTTACCTTTTAAGGCAAGGAACAACGTAAGTGCCATCATCTGATCTGTGGCTGCTTTTGACTAACTGACAACAATTTATAGTTTTTTTTGTCATCAAGTAGAACAAGAAAAGCCACTTGTTCTTGGTGGGTCTAAGCCAGAACCCAGCAAAAAAAAGTCACTTAATTTTCATCCAATCACTAGATTAATTGTGAGAGTTTTGAAGACACTATTATGGGTGCATCCGATGGTTTTGTGTTTATCAGAATTCAGAGTCAGATTCACAGAGAGCTCTGTTGCATTGTTGAAGTTGAAGACAGAGGAGGGATTTTAATGGCAACAAATGGCTGACAAGATGCAACTTTGATCATGTTTTTTTTCTTCTTCAAATAACTCAGTAATCACAAAACATATCCAAATTATATGGAAGCAGATTCCATTAAAATGAACACTCAAATGATAAAGTCATAACGACAACAAATATGCGAAGCTACCATGACTCAGATGAAAACCGCCCAGACTCGAACAGTGTGATTAAAATTTAGTTATATATACAAATACAGACAACGAGAGATCTTCAAAATTTATATAAAATATACAATTACAAGCGAGACAAGTAGGAATTAACAGGGAAATAAGAAACTACAATCGGAGATTTATTTGATGATTTGCTTTTGGACTGTTTTTTCTCCGAACCAGATGAAATCTTCTTCACATTGGAGTCATCACTTACTTCATTAATGTTGGAGACTCGGGACGAAGACGAAGACGATGATGAAGGCTTGAAACAACCGCTAATCACTGAAAATAATGCCATTATTATTCTGTATATTTGTATGCTGCTGCCTTCACTTTGCTTTAGTGTACTATTTATAGAAAGGCAAAATTAAAAGAGAGTAGTGAATATTGATGAGTACTTTTGTGTATAAGGAGTTATTTATAGTGTGATCATGGTGTGAGAATAATAAATTAATGGAGGTCAATAAACTTGCTACGCAAGGAAAGACCACATGTAAAATATTGTGTTTTTTTTTTTCTATGGGTATCTTCTAGGATGGTTTCTGGTAGGTGGGGCTCCTTTGACATGGCAAACTCCCAAGTAATATTAGTGACATATTTGAACCTGATCAAATTATATATGTTTCATTAGTGAGTGAAATTTTGACCATTATTAGATATATTTATAAAGTTTAATAAGACTGACTTGGGTGATTTCCAAGTGCTTATATAGAAAGTGTGAAGCAACATCACTACTAATGAATTTGTTGGTACTAAATTTGACCATATTCGAAAGACGTAATTGTTGTTGAGAATAAATCGCATACACAAATCTAATCACAAATAAATAATATGAAAGCAATAAGAAAAAAAAGATGACACCAAAGATTTTACATGGTTCAGCAATTTCCCTACGTCCACGGAGCGCACCGCACTAAATCCACTATTTTTCTAGTTGATTACAATCTTTCTGTCTCTCTACAATTGCTCTCTCTCTAGCAATTTTTCTCACACATTACGCACTTATTTTGAGTACACATAATGGTGGTATTTATATGGGAACACTAGAGTTGGCTAAATCCTAATTGGAGTCTATTTTCTTTTTCAATGTCTTCTCTGCGCAATATTTATTATTTCACGCGGATTTGTGTTTGACCGCTGTATGTGCCACAGCGCACCTCACAACGTGTACCTACTGGACTTGAGCCATTGTCCCACCGCTGTCATAATTCATAGCGCTTATCACAGCGCCCTTCAATTTGACCTAACCGTTGTGCCACCGCTGTCAAAGAGCACAGCATAGCCACACCTGTGTGTATAAAATTGGTCATTGTTCCTTGGCATAATTTCACGCCGCTGTACCAAAGACATAGCGTGAATGAATTCATCAAGCAATTCTCCAATTTTGCTTCCTTTGTTGACTTGTTCTGCAATCTTCAATACAGCAAATTAAATTTGCTTTTAATTTCATAAAAGACAAAAAAAATTGTTTTTGCTTTTTAAATTATTTATTTGGCCACTTTTGTTGACTTTGAGATCAACCTTCACATAACTCCAACAGTAATCGATAGATAATCATATTTGGAAAATATTATCGATGGATTACACATGTATCATGAGACACATGTCACTCAAAATTAATATACATAACACATGCCATGCAAAATAACATGCAAGATGACACACATGCCATGCAAATTGAAATGCAAGATAACACGCAAGATGACACACATCCCATACAAATTGACATGCAAGATGACATATGCCATGCAAATTGAATGGATGACAACACATGTCATGACAACTCATGCATGAGAAACACTATAAAAACCACATTAAAAAGAAGAAGAAGGGAACGAGAGAGAGAGAGCAAGAATAGAAAAGCTAGAAGAGAAGCTTAGAGAGTGAGAGCTCATTTTTTCATATCCGAACAATCGGACGGAGATTTCAGGAAATTCAGACAAACGCACTCAAAAATGTCTCATGTTTTGGTCTCAAAAATGTCTCATGTTTTGGTCTCAAAAATGTCTCATGTTTTGTACCAGAATCGAACTGAGATTTCAGGAAATTCAGACAAACGCACTTAGAAGTGCCTCATTTTTTGTCCTAACAGAATTCATTTGATCATCGTGGTCAAAGACAATATATGACTTTGCTGCTGTACATCTCAATAATGGAGAACCAAAAAAATTCGTAAATTTTTTTTCACAATATCGATTGAGATATTTAATATGCTAGAAGTTTGAAATCTATTTAGGCCAACTAATTAATCAAAGGATGTTTCAAACAGTACATATAGGTAATGAGGTCTTGTTTTTTTCATAATATACAGTGTTGTTATTTACAACATGACACCCCGAAGAATATATTACATATAGATCAACTTTCAAAATGTGTGATCAATCAAGAAGAGTGACAACAATAAACTCCATGATCATGATTCATGAGATTATAACAAATTGATCGATATTGCCCTCTCCAGTCCAGTCGTCAATTTTGGTGCTTGAGTTGGCTTCAGGCACCATAAATTACATTAATGAAGTTTACTTGACTACAAGTAGAGACATATGTTATATGTAGCAATTAATAGGAAGTAAGAAACTACAATATATAATTGGAGCTTTTGGTGATTTGTTTTTTTGTTGTTTCTCCAGATTAGAAGAAGCCTTCATTACATTTGATTCATTTACGTCTTTATTGGAGAGGACTCATGATGACGATGATGAAGATGAGGGCTTGAAACAACTGCAGTTGTTGCAGCCCTGGACCTGCCACTCTCATCTTCAATTTAGTAGGAAAATATATGTAATTAATTATGCCCTCGGTAAATTTATGTTCCATTGATCAGAACCCACAAAGAACAAAACAAGTCACTTGTGTTCCAATCACTACATTGGTGTGGAAAGTACTAGGACACTAGTATGTGTGCATCCGATGATGATTGTGATTTCCATTGCAGACAGGAGATACAACTTAAAATGATTTTGGTAACTCAAACGTGGTTGCAATATACAACTCAATTCTGAATTAAACCATCATACATCAGACTAAATAAATAAAACAAATGCCCTCTCAAACACACACACACACACACACACACACACACACATATATATATATATATATATATATATATAAAGAGATTACGTGATATTTCCGGTCACATTGAAACTTTTTTCTTCACTAGCTCGCTTGAAAATTTGAAATAAATCATTATCCAGAGTTTCATGTTCTACAATAGAGAGAGCTGAGGAGCAGTAGAAAAGTAAGATACGAATATAATAGATCCAGACGATTTTGATTAGCTTTTGGATTTCTCCGGTGATAGATGATTGAAGCCAACAAAGTTTAAGTTATAGATGATAAATTTCAAGTGGAGTGCTTGTGTATTTATAGTGAGATGATATATATATATATATATATATATATATATATAACACTAGGTCCAACAACAATTTTTTTGATTTTCTTAGTATTTTTGACTAGAGTTGTGGGTGCTTTGACTGAAGTACTCTAGTTCTCTGCATATAGACCATATATATTCTGTTGAACTTGTCTATCAACTATGAGATTGGGGCCAGCAATATTAATGGAGTTCTTCTAATTTTACCTTGTAGGGCAAGGAACAACAAAAGTGTCATATTCTTATCTATGGCTGCTTTTGACTATAAGCTGAATAGCTGGACTAGCTGACAACAACAATTTAAATAAACGTCGGTACTAAAATGGATTATCTATGGAATTGAGTGAAAAATCATGCTTGATTTATAGAGCAGTGAAAATAACAAACTAAATTATTATTGATGAGAAAAGCAAGAAAGTTATCCCAAAAAAACTGTTTACAAATGTTTCTTTCGTAATTCTAATATAATGTACGTGGAGGGACTAGAGAATCAGATTAAGGTTTAATCAAAGATACAGCTATATATATATATATTATTATATATACAATACAAAAGGTGGGAGATACAGTAATTATAAGCGAATAAGAAACTACAATTGGAGCTCTTGATGATTTGTTTCTGGGTTGTTTGTCCGAACTAGATGAAGCCTTCTTCACGTTGGATTCATCATCGTTGAAGACTCGAGAAGGCCTAAAACAACTGCTAATGAATGAAAATATAACTAAAAAGTAAATATTTGGATTCATCATTATTGTATTTGTGTATATATGCTGCAGCAGCTTTCTCTTGCTTTAACTAAAAAGTTGTTGATCCAAATTAAAGAGGGATGAGATTTCTGTGGCTTGCTTTTGTTTGTTGAAATTTACAATTTACTAGGAAGAAAAGGCAGGCAGGGTTGATGAGTTTATGTGTGAAGAGAAGATACTTGTATGCTACATTATTTATAGTGTACATGCATACATGGCATGATATATGGAAGTTAAGTCTGAATACTTGATGAGCAAGGAAGAGACTTTCCTTGAATTTTCTATATGCGGCTGCTTTCACAACCATCTCCAAATAGACCACTTCATATTACTTGGTCAATATATATGTCCGGTGTTTTTAATTCACTTTTGAGTCAAAACAAACAAAATTTTGTCAATCTAGTATTGCAACATGTGTATAAATTATCATCAACTTAATTACTTGGAAAGCACACTCTCTGTCACGAGGAGAAAATGTTTTTCATTTGTTTGGTCAGTTGTGTGGCCAAGTAGGTTCCTAGCTGTAAATATTTGTAAAAAGTCATTATTATAAATATAGGGTTAATCAAATTATAGGTATATAATTTTACCAATAATTTGACATTAACTCGGGTGATTTCCAAGTGCTAAATTGTTCATCTTGGCCATGGGGTCATGGGGATGTAGAAAATCAGCATCAAAACAATCAAAAATCACTTATACTTTCAAAAACACTTCTTTTTAATTGAAATTGGATCAGAAGTGCTTTTGAAGATACCCATCCAAAAATCTCGGAAACACTGAAACAGAGACAGAAGAGCTATAGCTTGCAGTTGCACCCTCTGTTGTGTCTCGACAACAGAGACAGTTTCCACCATTTTTCTCGAGCAAATGATAAAGAAGAAGAGGAAGAAGGAGATGGGGAGATTCAATGAAAGGTGAAAAGAGAAGACAAACAAATTCACACCAAGGAAAATGTTAGGTTTTGGCTCGTATTCTCAAGTGAACCCGATATGAACCAAACGAGACTCAACTGATGTTGGAACTTCCTGGAGACGTGGGATACGCTTGGAAGTTAGAGTTGGTGTTTGAGGGAGCTTGAAGACCGAAGAAGAACTGAAGAAACGGATTCTGGAAGAAACCGCGGCGTGGACCACGATGCGGACAAGCGCATGGATCGCGGCACAGGGAGCGATCAATTCCAGTATGTATAGTGCGGTGTAGACCGCGGCAGAGGCAAAGGCACCAACCGCGGTATTCTGAGCGGTGGACTTCAGTGGCTTTTCCGCGGTGTAGGGAGCGGGGTGCACACCGCGACCTAGACAGCGGTAATAGCGGATTTTGCCTAAATCAGGAATGTTGCGCGAAAATAGGAAAGGTTTTCTTCTGGAAAGTTCTTGTGCTTATTGGAAAAGGAAAAAGAGTTTGTCTTCATGAAGAATAGGAAAGTCTTATGCTTGAAGGAAAAAGATTTCTACTTACAAGAAGACTTGTCATAAATAGGAAATAGTATTTATGTGGAACAAGTAATTCGTATATGTTTAGGAGTAGGATTTCCTTTCATCTTAAACTCCCTATAGCTAGTATAAATAGACCTTGTAATTAGGTTATTTAGTAGTGGAGTCAAGAAACACCATGTAACATCAGAGAGTGGTGAGATCCGGGTTAGAGACCCAAGGAAATATCCGGGGAGGGATCTAAGGGAATATCAGTGGATCAAGTTAGAGATCCGTGGGTGATATGCAGGGGAGACCTAGGGGATATTGGGGGGTTCTTGATGAGGATCTTGTGAGCGTTGTGAGAATGGTTTGGGGTTAAGGTGTGAGAGAGAATCCTGAAGTATATGGTTGTAACAATTTATCATATAGTGAAACTTTCTCTGTCGTCCTGACGGCCCGTGGTTTTTTACCCGATTTGGGTTTTCCACGTATATTTTGTGTTGTGATTGGTTTATTTTCTCTTATCTTATTTTTTCTGCTATTGACGTTATTAATTGCTATGAGTTATGGGCGTATATTAGGCATGACGTTTCCGCGATCATCGGTTTAAATCCCTAACAGAAAATTATGTGGAAGGAGGAGATTCCAACGCTAAAATGATGAAGACGATGGAAACTAAGATGGGTCGGATAAAAACCGCCACAAATTCAATCTGAGTGGGCACGTCTTCGATATTTGCCGACGTGTCAAAACATGTCACAGTCTGACTGTCGTGCCATCATCCATTTGATGACGTGAACGTCCACATCATAACACGTATGTTGACCTGCCCAAGCAAGTGTGATACCGTGACAATTAGTCGATGATGTATTTTGACACGTCGGCAAAAGCGACGTGCTCACTCAGTTTGAGTTTGGACCCAACAATGGTGCTTATTTGGGCCCGGCGCAAATGTAGACAATAGCCCATAAACAAAATACAATAGAGCAGACACTGGCTATAAGAAATTTATTATCTTCTACGTCGAAAAGAAGCCGACTTTTTCATAGTTTGTTTTGCAGAGTTGTGAAAAACATCGAATACATGCCTCTCAAATTGTCGGATGCAACCACAACAACCTTCGACAGATTATGTAATTGAAACGTATTGATTATTGCTATCGTAGGTCTTTTCTCTTTACTTCATTTTTTGTAATTTGCTTTGTTCCCCAAAGATTGATCCCATGCCCCATTGCCAGCGTCAAAGCCATGCATATAGGGATAGAGCTGCCGAGAGAAGAACCTTGCATGGCAGTTTTGGTGTAGGTCCAGGGCAAGAGAGAGTTCTGGTCAACGATAATGGTCGGGAACTATCTCCTGTTTCCACTAGTACAGAGGAAGCTGCGAAAACATGGGCCGGAAGGAGGTAAAATTACATCACATTTTTTGGATTTTCTTGACTTGTTCCTAAAAGATGGTATAATTTGTGTATGCATCCCATTATTATAGACTTGCCCTCGCGTGACAATCACTGGCTAATTGATGTATAATTTGGTGAAAGGGACGGTTTAACTCTGCAGATTTCCCCACAATTATTATGATTGTTTCCTTGAATTAAAAAAGCATGATATGTGCTTCCCGCTTCTTTTGGGAGTGATGACTAACAATCAGGCACATTTAATGGATAAGATGGTCCACTAGTTCAATAGCCAACATGGAGTTAAAGTTGATTTGAAGTCTCATATATTTTACTTGTTCTAAATTGTGTGCATGGAGAAGCGAATTCTGACTTTTCTCAACTTATACGGCAGCAAGTTGATAAAAAATGGGCGTAAGAATTAGACTTCATTCTTTCACTTTAGCTCTCCTCTATCCTCTCTCCTCTCTCATCATCACTATCTCGTCTTGATCTCTACCTCAATCTCTCATCTTAAGCTTCTAGTTTTTGGTCGACCAATGTAGGCTCAGACGCTCAGTCGACCTAGTCAGGAGATCTTAAATAAGCATTTTAACGTGGAAATGGTGATAAATGTCACTTTTTTGGAGGTGTGTTGCACCAACGTCACTGCTTTAATAAGTTATGTTTAAAAGGCACCTATTATGGTGAACTACCGAAATTGCCCTTAAATAATCAATTTTTTATTCTGTTTGTACTTCTATCTCCACGCTTCAAACAATGAACTCAGTAACTCCTCTCTCTCTCTCTCTCTACAATAAACTTGTCTGAAAACTGAGTTGGTAAAATTTATGTATAAGATGATGAAGATCTGGGTCCAAGACTTTTAACACTGTGTCTGAGCCTTTTGTAAAACTATCCGAGCCTTTTAAATTGTTGTCCGAGCTTTTTTCAAGGATATTAGTTTTGTCAATTTTAAATCTCTAAACATTTTTAATAAGTCTTCGAGCTTTTTCATAGCTTTTTCCGAGCTTTTTCTTAAACTGCTCGAGTTTTTTCATGAATTGCCCTGCCCGAGCTTTTTGGATATGGCTCCGAGCTTTTTCATGAACTGCCCGAGATTTTTCGTGAATTGCCCTGCCCAAGCTTTTTGCATAAGGCTCCGAGCTTTTTCATAAAAGCTCCGAGCTCTTTCATCCGAGCTTTTTCATGAACTGCCCGAGATTTTTCATGAATTGTTCTGCCCGAGCTTTTTGCATAAGGCTCCGAGCTTTTTCCGAGCTTTTTCATCCGAGCTTTTTCATAAAAGCTCCGAGCTTTTTCATGAATTGCTCTGCCCGAGCTTTTTGCATAATGCTCAGAGCTTTTTCCGAGCTTTTTCATAAAAGCGCCGAGCTTTTTCATGAACTGCCCGAGATTTTTCATGAATTGCTCTGCCCGAGCTTTTTGCATAAGGCTCCGAGCTTTTTCATAAAAGCTCCGAGCTCGACCCCCGAATGCGTCTGCATAGCGCCACTCTGTCACCGTTCAAGTGATTGCCTGAGTTTCAACCGGACTTTCTCTCTCTACTTCACAACTTTGTCACTGTAAACTGAATAAAAGAAAGCTGATGTGGAACAACAATTGGAGGTATTTTTGTCCGTTCACCATAATAGGTGCATTTTAAACATAAGTTATTAAAGCAGTGACATTGTTGAAATACCACCTCCAAAAAATGCTATTTATTTTTTGAGCCCGTATTTTAACCTTCAAGACCGGTATCACAGAAACTTATAAAACGTATTTGATCAAGACCTAAATCACAGAACAAAAATGCTATGTAAAGCTACAAATATTAACTTAATCTCAACTTTTTGTAACATATATTAGCATGAGCCACATTAGCAAGTAAGGCCAAACAAGAAGAAATCGATGATGGAGCTAATTTGGCTGTCAATGATTCAAGTTTTTGGTCGACCACATGTATGATCAGTCGACTTAATCGGGAAACTCATGCTACTATTGATCAATCATTTCTCTTGATCAAACATCAGTGATGATATAATGAGAGAAATGAAATTATAAAACACACCCAGATACATATCAAAAATATGGCAAAGAAACCTGTATTAAATTGTAACATTCTAAAACCTGAATTAGTTCAAATTAATTCTAAAACCCGACCCTGCTGTGGCATGAGGACCATAAGACATAAACTAAACTTGTTTTACATACTTCAAACAACATCTTTTATATTTGAAGGGAAAACAGTGAAAATCAAAATTACTAATTCCTACCAATGCAGTATAAATTGTTAAATTCATATGATTAATAATGACCTGATTAAGAAATTATACATATCCAATTCATTTTGGAATATACAAATGTTAGCGCACAAACGTCACTACGCGGAAGCGTTGCCGGATAGAACACAAACAAATAATAGTAAAAGAATTAAGATGAAGAAGAAAAATAAATCCAATCACACAGCACAAGAAGATTTTACGTGGAAACCCAAATCGGAAAAAAACCACGGCCGTCAGGACGACAAGAAATCAATCCACTATGAAGAAAATTGTTACAACTTCACTCTCAGGATTTTTCACTCTCTAACCCCAAACCCAATTACACCCAATGCTCTCTTTGAGATCTCTCTAATTAATTGCTAATTTGCTCCACACACAATAGCCTAACTATTATGGTATATTTATATGAATTACAGAGAATTTAAATCAACAAGAAAATCCTTCTCCTATACGTACAAGATTTCTTTGTTTCACATAAATAACATTTCCTATTTATTTACAAGTTATCTTGTAAATAATATTTCCTTGTTTCACATGAAATTTGAAGAAAGGCTAGTCTCCATAGCTTGATCTTGATCATAATTCTGTATGGGTCCCAAACACGAAGCAATCGGGAACCGACCCACTTTAATTAATTTATATATATATATATATATATGAACGATAGTGTTAACCAATATCGTAAGAGTATAATAAAATGTAAGATTTTTTATAATATTGTGAACAACATATGACATTATATTTTGAGTTTACAAAAAACCGAATTGATTGGAGTGTTTAAGTAAGAGAAAGTTGACCGAATAAAGCTCGTTATTAATGTGATCAATATTGTTGGGCTTGGAGCACCTTAGATATATTATTTATGTATGATATGGAATGTTATGGGCTATTGTACATGTGTGGGCCTGGTAATCCTTTGGGGACTAGCCATCCTATTAGGGTTATGAATCCTCTATGGGTTAAGATTCAAATATATATAGGAGGTCCCTACTCTCTCTTATGTATCACACAGTGATTCAGAATAAAGTAGCATAATCATTTGGTGATCTGAAGTAAGGTGAGAAGAGGGTAGAAGACTTCCTATTATTCTTTTCAGGTTGTTGCGTTATCTGAAGTTGGATAGTTTCTGCTGCGCTTCCAGGTACACGTATACGCTTCCAGGCATGCGTATACGCTTCCAGGTACGGATATATTCATACTTATGCATACAATACGAGATTTAATTATCTTTATATATAATGCTTACATAAAAAACTTATTAAATGCATTAATAATAACAAAACAATCAATGCAACCATTGTACATTTAATAATTTTTTATATAGTAAAATCATAGTCGTTAACATATATCCTAAGTTAACACAATCTATATATATAATTAGAAACCTTGTTATAAAATAGAAACGGTGCACACTTTCTATATTTAATAGGTTTAATAGGTTTTTCGTTCTTGATTTGTTTATTTTATGATGGGTTAAATGGGTATGAGTAATTAAGGGGGGTGTATTGAATTAGGATTCTCGAGGACATTTAAAGACTTTATAAATGCGGGTGTATTCAATTCGGACCTTTAAAGTTATTTCACCTTCTATGTTAGGGGAATTAACTACTGTCAACCAGCTGAGAAGTCCAACATGAGGGTGGAATATGGAACTAATAAGAGGAACTTTCTTAGAAGAAGATGCGGTAGCGATTCTGAGTATTTCGGTAAGAACAACAACTGCACATGATTCATTGATATGGCATTTTGAGCAGAGCGGGCTGTACTCAGTGAAAAGCGGCAACCATTTGGGTTGCTCTCTCGAGAAGGTAACTAGTTCTTCGGGTTTGGATAGTGCGGAAGGATGGTGGAAGTGTCTTTGGCGGATTGACATTCATTTAAAGGTGAATGTGTTTATTTGGAAAACTTGTAAGGATTGGATCCCTACGATGTTGAATCTATGTCGTCGTGGTATCCCAGTGAACTCTACTTGTTCTATTTGTGCTAGCAAAGATGAATCTTCATGGCATGCTTTGTGGGGATACCGCCATCTGGGAGATATCAGGCGAGAATTGCCGCTTGCAAAACCATGGGCCAGTGGTGGAGGTACACAATTCTTTAACTTTATTTATCAATGTTTTGAGAATCTGGATAAAGCACAACTGGGTCTTCTTTGTGTTGTTCTTTTGAAGAACTGGTTTAACAGGAATAAAAAAGTGAAAGGCGTTAAGAATAAGGTTGTTGTGGATAATGTTGTGGATTGGTATAGAAGTTACATTTCAGAGTTTCTAGATTGCAATCTCCCGACCAGTTTAGAAACCATGATAGAGGTGGAATTGTAGTATGGAAGCCACCGAATCTGGGTGTGTAGAAGGCTAACACCGATGTTGTTGTCAACATAAATGATAAGAGGATTGGTTTTGGCATAGTAATTCAAGATGCAACTGGCTGTGTGATGGCTTCCAGTTCTCAAAAGGTGCGTTTGGTACACGGGACGGGACAGAACAACATAGGACAGTTTGTTCTTGTTCCACGTTTGGCGCAACTTTAGAGTGGGACTGAATGAGACAAGGTGGGACAAAAATCTCAAAAAACTGTCCCACCCTAGACCCTCGGCCAACTTGTCCATGGCCATGGGACAGTGTTGAAAAGATGCCTTTACCCTTTCTATTTCTAAAAATTACAAACTATATATACACTTACACCACCTGAATCCCATCTCATTCTCTCTCTATCTCTCTCTCTCCTCTTCGTTCGTTCATCTGCAGACCCTCCCTCTCCCACCGCTAAAATCAAGACCAAACCAACATCCAAACCAAATCAAACCCCTCCAATCGTCGTCGTCGTGCCACCAACACCCAAAACCCCTCCACGAAATCAAACCCATCATCACCAAAACCCAAATCAATCTCTATTGGACTCGGTTGGGGTGTTGGTTGACTCGGTTCTCAGCTTGCGAATCTCTGTTTTTGGTGTTGTTGATTTCTGGATTCTAGCTTGCAAATCAATCTTTGTTTTGGTTTATTGTTGTTTTTGTTCTGGGCGTTTTTGAGTAGAGGTGTTTTCTTTGCTTTTCTTTGTGTGTTCGTTCGTGGTGGGTATACTGGTTTTGAATCTTGGAAGATCTGTGTCCATAGCATTTTAATATGAAAGTTTGCTTGTTTTGTTTGTATTGTGATTGTATTTTAAATACAAAACGAGTTGGCTTGAATTGATGTTTGTAGGGGTGGGCGTTTAATGGATCGGTTCACATTTGGAGTGAACCGATAAAAAACTGATAATGTTCGGTTTTTGAAAAAGTGAACCGATCCGATCAACTTAACAATTATGAACCGATCAAAAACCGATTAAATTTGACCGGTTCGGTTCGGTTCGGTTTTTTCGGTTTTGGGTCAATTGGACCAAATTTTTGGGTTTTAATTAGTACACATATTTTCATATTTTAATCTTTTTGGACCTTTGACCAAATTAAATTATGGGTTTGAACTTTGAACAAATTAAAATACTAGTTTAAAATAATATTCATAAAAAAAACTAAGAAAAAAATATGATGTGACACACTTTCATAGTTTTATAGTTTCATGGACTATTAAACATTAAAACTAAAGTTATATATATATATATATATATATATTGGATCTCGGTTCGGTTTTCCGGTTTGGGATAACGAACCGGAAAAAAAAACCGATCCAATCGGTTTTCAAAAAAATGACTGATCCGAACCGAACCGGTCAACATAAGAAAACCGGAAAAAAAACCGATTGGATCGGTTCGGTTCATTGGTTCGGTTCGGTTTATTGGTTTTTTACCCACCCCTAGGTGGCACACACTTGCATCCTCACACAACACGTGCCACATGCTCTGTGGCGCACGTTTTGCATCGAGTGTAGGCACCTCTGCTTGCACAATCCTCCACAATCTATATAACTTAACAACATGCAAGTCAACAAAAATATATAAATTACTTAACGATCATTATTATATTAATTAACTACAAGAATTTGAATGAATGAAAACTTGAAAAGCAATTAAAGCACCCCAACGGCCCAACCTATATCTTGCATTAGCCTTCTGTTTCCACCTCTCACAAAGTCACAACAAGCTGTTAGATTCATAAAATCAAGGAAAAAAAATGAAATAATAATAATAAATAAAAGTGATTTTATGGCAAGAATTGTATTACCTGGCAGACATCGACATGGGGTTCTTCATCTTCTTCTTCTATCATGTGATGATCAGATGAAATTACCTGCAGCTATAGCATGCATGTAAAATATGGTCAGGTAATTAAATCAGAATCACTAGACAAAACCCATGAATATATAATTATATACTTGATGAGCAACGCATAAATGCAAAAAACCCAACACAAGAAGAGCACGAACTGCCATGGTTGCTGGCTGCATGTTGGGAAATGGGAATTGCATTGCATGCTATTTAGTATTTAATTATTTATAGAGGGAGGGTTGTGGAAGGTGATTTAATTTCTGTATTGGTCACCTTTTGAAGCTTTATTAACGATAAGGCCATTAGGGAATAGGGAGGTGTGGGTGTGGGGTAGGGTCACCTAAAACTTTGGATTCGCACAAAATGACAAAATGAATGAAAAAGAAAAGCCTTTAATATAGACCCGTCCACGGTTCCGGTTCGGGCCGGTTTCGGTTCGAAACCGGCGGTTTCGGTTCAGTGGAGAGGCCAAACCGAAACCAAACCCGAACCGAAAAATTTCGGTTTTGGTTCGGTTTTTAACCGGCGGTTTGGCGGTTTTGGGGCGGTTTTAGACGTTTTTTTTATGTAAACCGGCGGTTAAACAGCCGGTTTTGGGCGGTTTTGGACGGTTTTTAGGCGGTTTTTCCAAAGCCTAAACCGAAATCGAAACCGAACCGGCTTCAACCGGTTTTGTAACCGCCGGTTTCGGTTTCGGTTTTTCAATTTCGGTTTCGGTTTTTAACCGCCGGTTTAACCAAACCGTGGACACCTCTACTTTAATATGTCACAGAGTGAGGACCAAAACCATGCGTAGAAACATTTTATTGCTACCTAGAGGCTACCCTCCAAGGCTTTTAGCCCTACTAGTGAAATGGTGGATATGGAGTTAATGACTTAGGGTCGTTTGTTTTTTCCACTTAAAACTTAATGGGTCTGAATCATAATTATTAAGTTGTTTTGTTGTTTTGTTTTTTTGTTTTTTTGTTTTTTTGTTTTGTTTTTATAAATGGTCAAACAACTTAAAAATACCAAAAAAACAACTTAAAATAAAAAGTAAAAAATCTTGATTTTTCACTTAATTGCAAATCACTTAATTGCATTAAATGCAATCCAAAATCTTTTCTTCCTATACTATCCCTCATATATAACATATTTCCAATTTCATTATAATTATATATGGCACAGAAATATTTATTTTAATATATTCCTAATTTTAAATAGCCTTAAACATAAAAAAGAACTCTAATCGCTTCTCATATTGGTGTTTAATATCAATACTTTATTATGATATTAGAGTCGTGTATTTATATATTATTTCTTTAGAGTAATTTTTTGAAGAAAAAAAAAATTTCTTTTCTTAGTAAAAATTAAGTTTATTTGTAATCGAAGAAGAAGATCATAATCATATGTGTTCATATATAATTATTATTTTTGGATTGTTTTTATTTCATATTATATGTATAGTTGTTTAACATAGGTATAAATGTAAAATTATTTAGTTTCAGACAATTTTACTTTTAAAAAAAACGTGTAGACAATACATTCAGATGTGAGAAAAAAAAAAGAAATATGTCATTCAAGTTCAGATTTCAGTCCCTATTCAGTCTTCAGAAAAATTCAGGACTGTTCAGTCTTCAGATAAAAAAACAAACAACCCCTTAATGTTATTGGAATTTTTTTTAAATTTAAAAATACAATAATTACATTTTATTAATTTTAGAAGTTGTAACCATTGCCAGTAATAATGATTTTATGTGCAATTATGTGACCGTTACGTCGATTTTATAACAATAAATATTTGATCATCATTCAAATTAATGGTATTGTTAATGATTATATTAACGTGCAACGGTTAGATTTCGAATTATAAATAATGCATTCGAAATCATATTTGTGTACTTCTGAGAGCTTATGAATCTCCTCAAAAGCTATCAAGAGGAATGAGATTATATATTCTAATTGTTCTAGAATACTGTATTGGGAGTGCACCCTTACAATATTAACATGTCATTAAATGCTGAATGTTAGAGTGCATTTTACCTGATTGCACCAAGACATTGTCTTAAAGGGGGCAGTCTGATCTTAAATACAGTGTTTTAACATGCATTGACCTTAATCGATTTTCCCAACATCCATCTAACATCTAATTCTCAAATTTTTCCAACAAATGTCAACGATTCGAATTCTATCTAGGCGGGGTGAGTCCTTATTTACCCGTTTGTGTCGTTGTAGGGTCAGTGGTGCGAGCTGAGGTATCTTATCTATCATACTACGCGAATCCAACATACAAACCACTACGGGTCACACAATTGGGGGCCACGCTTCCAACCTACAGTCCAGGCGAGAGTCACGCAGTTAGGGGTGGGCAAAAAACCAATAAACCGAACCGAACCAATGAACCGAACCGATCCAATCGGTTTTTTTTCCGGTTTTCTTATGTTGACCGGTTCGGTTCGGATCATTTTTTTGAAAACCGATTGGATCGGTTTTTTTTCCGGTTCGTTATCCCAAACCGGAAAACCGAACCGAGATCCAATATATATATATATATATATATATATATATATAAAACCTTAGTTTTAATGTTTAATAGTCCATGAAACTATAAAACTATGAAAGTGTGTCACATCATATTTTTTTCTTAGTTTTTTTTATGAATATTATTTTAAACTAGTATTTTAATTTGTTCAAACCCATAATTTAATTTGGTCAAAGGCTCAAAAAGATTAAAATATGAAAATATGTGTACTAATTAAAACCCAAAAATTTGGTCCAATTGGCCCAAAACCAAAAAAATCGAACCGAACCGAACCGGTCAAATTTAATCGGTTTTTGATCGGTTCATAATTGTTAAGTTGATCGGATCGGTTCACATTTTCAAAAACCGAACATTATCGGTTTTTTATCGGTTCACTCCAAAAGTGAACCGATCCATTAAACGCCCACCCCTACACGCAGTTGAGGGAGGAGTGGAGGGCATGCGAATATGTACTTGGACGAAGTCCGAGATCATCGATAAAAAAAAAAAAAAAAAATCATTGCATACAACATTGGATAGGTGTTAGGATATGTCAATCAGTCCACTGAAAATTTGAAATTGCTTTTGCTTCGTTTAATGTGGAAAATGAAAAATGTTGGATTTGGGCCTTTCAGGGCTTGAAAAAGTAATGAGTGGGCTGAATATTTTTCTTCTCGAGTTTACAATGTAACGACAATATGGTTGTCGACCCATTTGCTAATCAATAATATATATATATATATATATATATATATATATATATATATATTTACAATCTTTTCTCCTCAGTCCGGATATATAAATATTATTGGTATTAATATATGTCGGCCATAGATTATGGATAATCACTTACGGGTACTTATAGACCGGATCAAAATAATTAAATCTTATAGTCAATATGCAACGCAACGAGGTTAAATTCATTTTTTGATTAAAAGGAGGAAATTTTGTTTGAGACCAAATCAAATGAATTTTAGCATTTACTTTTGAAAATTAATAAATCAGAAATTAAAATATTGGTTGAAAGACAACTTAATTCACTCCACCTTCGCACTAGAGGTTAAAAATTCATTTTCTGATTAAAAAAAAAAAGAGTAAATCGTATATTTTACTTGAAACATTCTAAATTATGGACAAGGGTAATTTTATCATCTATTTATTTCCATTTTCAATTTATATAAAAATTTACTGTCGACATTATCTTTTTTTATTTTTAAAAAACTTATTATAATTAATTTGAGATATGAGAAATTTTTATTTTTCAAAAACTTATTATAAATAATTTGAGATTGAGAAATGTCAAAATTTGATCCATAAACACAAAACTGCTACCGCCCACAAAGTATTGTATTGTCCATTTTAGATTATTAAACTGATTTTATCCTTAAAATGACCTTATGTAAGGTTGGGATCTGAAACTAATCTCGCTAGTCTTAACGTAAATCGTGATAACACATTTTATCAAGACTATATTTGGAAGAATAATTAAGAATAACAACACACGTAATTACGTAAATATAAGGAAACTTAAACTTAATAATAATTTATTGTAACATAATTCAAGCATACACACACACGCGCGCCCGTAACACTTACATCCCATACACAAGTACACAAAACGACACAGACCTACAATTTTACACAAACAAGGACTAGTTATAACTTATAAGGCCTATAACCTAGTTAGTTTCACCTAGTTTTTACGGTCCAACAAACAAAACGAAGGAAACCCAGTTGGACTGGGCCAGGCCCAGGCCCATATTCATTTGTTTTGGGGCTAAGGACACTTGGTTCTGTTTCCATGAGTAGTCATGTCGGTGTAGCAGCTCCCACACACTTCTCTGTTCCCCGAAGTGCCAGGTGGCACACACTTGCACCTCACACAACACGTGCCACATGCTCTGTGGCACACGTTTGGCCTCGAGTGTACACTGCACCTCTGCTTGCACAATCCTCCACAATCTATGTAACATAACATAACAACAATTAATCAGAAATATATAAATAAATTACACAGGTCAGAATTATTACTGAATGATCGTTATTATGTTAATTATCTACAAGAATTTGAATGAATATATATTAATTAACGCACCCCACCTATATCTTGCATGAGCCTTCTGTTTCCACCTCTCACAACAAGCTGTTTTGATTCATAAAATCAAGAAAAAAAAATTGAAATAATAATAATAAATAAATAAAATTGATTTTATGCAAGAATTGTATTACCAGGCCGACTTCGACATGGGGTTCTTCATCTTCTTCTTCCATCTTGTGATGATCAGATGAAATTCCCTGCAGCAGGACAGCATGCATGTAAAATATGGTCATATAATTAAATCAGAATCACTAATTAACAATAAAAACCCATGAATATGTAATTTATATATATATATATATATATATATATATACCTGATGAGCAACGCAGGAAATTAGAAAAACACCCAACACAAGAAGAGCACGAACTGCCATGGCTGCTGGCTGCATGTTGACAACTTAATTTAGACGGCGAAATAGTAAGTACAAATTATGAAGTGCGTAGTGCAGTAGACTTTTGTGTGTATATATATAGACACGTTGGGGAATTGCATTGCATGCTATTTAATATTCAATTATTTATAGAGGGAAGGTTGTGGAAGGTGATTTAATTTGTCTGTATTGGTCATCTTTTGAAGCTTTATTTACCATTGGGCCATTAGGGAATAGATAGGTGTGTGGGCCTGTGGGATGGGGTCACCTACAACTTTGGATTCACACAAAAATACAAAATGAACGAAAAAGAAAAGCCTTGAATATGTCACATAGTATACCAAAACCATGCATGAGATTATGGGAAACTGAGAAGAAGAGTTAGCTAGAGAGAGTTGATAACTTGATAATAAAGAATTTACCAGTGTTAAGGTTTTGATGCACAATTGCTTAATTAATTGATAGGACCCATATGGGCTAGACAAATGATTATGATTAATCGATGAATTAAGCAGAGATGATGAGATCGAAGGTGGCATACTGGCATGGTTACTCACTCTTCTATATATATAAAAAAATACAATGGAGAAGTGGAGAACAGCTGGGTAGGTAATAATTGTAAGCACTGTAATCCACAATAATAGTACCATGAACCGTACCAAATTTCAGATAAGTTCAGGGTAGTACTGTAGTAGTTGGGACAAGGGTCCTTCAAATGACTGAGATAGCGCACGTGCAAGTCACTTCAAAAATAAACGACAAAACAAAAAGACACCTACTCCTACTGTGAGCTAGATGTAAAGACGTAAATAAAACTATAAAAGTGAGTCGGTTCCTCAATCTTGATCGTCGCAGATTTTGGACCCATTATTAATGATCAACCGGTTGAGACCAGTGAGCGTTTTTTAAGCTTTTCAGGTGATTGAAATATGCATTTTCTAGCTTCAATCCATATTTATAGACACAGTAATGTGTTAATTATGTTACCTCTAACACCTATTGAAATTTTTTAGGTCCAGTAACAATAGGATCGGACCGGATTATAGCCCGGATATCATTTGAATAGGATATTCGGGTAGATCCATTGAACATAATATCAAACTTGAAAAGTCCACTTATCAGATTGGATTGAACCGGATTTTTTACGATTTAATGTGGTTCGACGGAAAAAATACTTATTCAGCCGTTCCAAATCTTGGTTGTTGTATTAAAAAAAAATAAGAAACTCGAACATTAGCAATTCAGAAGAAAAATGAAATGTTGTCGATCACTGTGATCAAAGGGAAGAAACTCCAAAATGAGCTCAAAAAAAAATAAAAATATGGTAATAATTATTATTTTGTAAAATTTCTGTAACATGTGTTCTTCATATCCTCAGCTTTAATAATGCAGGGACGAGTTTGAATGGGGCCAAACTATATCATTGTCATTTTATAAAAGTAAAAAAATTAAAAAATTCAATTAATTATAAGGGTTAAAAATGAATTTTCCACGAACTGCAGGTCTGTGACTCCTACAGACCCCATAACTTCGTCCCCTGCCGTGCTACATGTTCTCTTTCCACAATTAGTTGAATCCACTTCAAGGGTCTTCGTTAGTGATACTAAGTCACCTGGATCGCCAGGAGCATCACTGCATCAGGAACAAAAGTGGAAAAGCAATTGAATACTTCAGTCGTGAATTTAGTATCAATTTTTAGTTTTTATCATTAATAAATATATGAAATATTGGCTATTTAGAATCCTATCTGATTACTTTTTTCGAGATGTTGCTTGATGTGTTGAGTATGTGCAGTAATGATTGAGATTACGAAAATGAACGAGTTTAGAATGGGAAAGGCAGAAAGGGCATCCCAATACATTTGTTTGTTTTTGCTAATTAAACCATTAAATCCCAATTCATTTGTTTTGCTAATTAAACCGTTGAATGTGAATCCCTTGAAAAGGCCAACAGGGGCGTAGCTCAGTTGATAGATGGACGAGCTTGAGATTTTGACAAATAACTCCTAGATCAGCAGTTCGAATCCTAACAATGACGAATCCATTGAAAAGACCAAAAATGAATTTTATATTAGTGATTATATTTAGTTATTTACCAATAAAATAAAATAAACCAAAAGATAAAATTGAAAATAATAACAGAGTATATCATATTAGTGATTAAGCATCCCCACTCATTTAATAGTAATTGATCTAACGGTACATCCTTTTCTTTTAACCATTAACCACGGTTAAATTGATATTATGCGAATGTGACAATAAGAATTAACACTCCTAAAAACATTTAACCTAACTCTAAACATTGATTATACTATTATGTAAGTCGCACTTTCTTCTAAATTATGGGTAGTATTAACATGTACTCTTAGATCCTGTTTGGCACACCGGATTGGACTAGGATTGGACTATTTTAGTCCCAATCCGGTGTTTGGTGTTGTTTTGGAAGATGGGATTACTAGTCCCATAAATAAAATAGTCCCAAACTTATGGGATATAATAATAACACCTCCACCCCCACCTTTGTTAGTCCTAGGACTATTTTTTACATGGACCCACCACATTTAATGCATCACTCTTCTTTCACTACCAAACCCACCGTGTCTCTCTCTTCTCCTTCTCTCTTTCTCTTTCTTCTCTTTCTCTTTCAACATATCTCAACCAGACAACCACTCTCTTTATGCTTTTCTTTTTTGAAACAAAAACACACAAGAAAACAGAGACTAATTAGGCTTCTCAGCCTCAACCAAATGCCTAATACACCTAAGAAATTCCTCAAGTCAGAACAAGTCTTCATTGATTCTTAGCTAGCTCAAAAGCAACATGGTTGGCTGCTTTGGGAATATAAGCAATGGTCGTACCAACAGAGCAGTCCACCACCACCACCAAAGTTTTAGGTGACCCTACCCCACACCCACACCTCCCTATTCCCTAATGGCCTTATCGTTAATAAAGCTTCAAAAGGTGACCAATACAGAAATTAAATCACCTTCCACAACCCTCCCTCTATAAATAATTAAATACTAAATAGCATGCAATGCAATTCCCATTTCCCAACATGCAGCCAGCAACCATGGCAGTTCGTGCTCTTCTTGTGTTGGGTTTTTTGCATTTATGCGTTGCTCATCAAGTATATAATTATATATTCATGGGTTTTGTCTAGTGATTCTGATTTAATTACCTGACCATATTTTACATGCATGCTATAGCTGCAGGTAATTTCATCTGATCATCACATGATAGAAGAAGAAGATGAAGAACCCCATGTCGATGTCGGCCAGGTAATACAATTCTTGCCATAAAATCACTTTTATTTATTATTATTATTTCATTTTTTTTCCTTGATTTTATGAATCTAACAGCTTGTTGTGACTTTGTGAGAGGTGGAAACAGAAGGCTCATGCAAGATATAGGTTGGGCCGTTGCCGTTGGGGTGCTTTAATTGCTTTTCAAGTTTTCATTCATTCAAATTCTTGTAGTTAATTAATATAATAATGATCATTAAGTAATTTATATATTTTTGTTGACTTGCATGTTGTTAAGTTATATAGATCGTGGAGGATTGTGCAAGCAGAGGTGCCTACACTCGAGGCAAAACGTGCGCCACAGAGCATGTGGCACGTGTTGTGTAAGGATGCAAGTGTGTGCCACCTAGGGGTGGGTAAAAAACCAATCAACCGAACCGAACCAATGAACCGAAACGATCCAATCGGTTTTTTTCCGGTTTTCTTATGTTGACCGGTTCGGTTCGGATCATTTTTTTGAAAACCGATTGAATCGGTTTTTTTTTCCGGTTCGTTATCCCAAACCGAAAAACCGAACCGAGATCCAATATATATATATATATATATATATATATATATATAACCTTAGTTTTAATGTTTAATAGTCCATGAAACTATAAAACTATGAAAGTGTGTCACATCATATTTTTTTCTTAGTTTTTTTTATGAATATTATTTTAAACTAGTATTTTAATTTGTTCAAACCCATAATTTAATTTTGTCAAAGGTTCAAAAAGATTAAAATATGAAAATATGTGTACTAATTAAAACCCAAAAATTTGGTCCAATTGGCCCAAAACCGAAAAAACCGAACCGGTCAAATTTAATCGGTTTTTGATCGGTTCATAATTGTTAAGTTGATCGGATCGGTTCACATTTTCAAAAACCGAACATTATCGGTTTTTTATCGATTCACTCCAAAAGTGAACCGATCCATTAAACGCCCACCCCTAGTGCCACCTGGGAACAAAGAGGTGTGTAGGAGATGCTATACCTACATGACTACTCATGGAAACAGAACCAAGTGTCCATAGCCCCAAAACTAATGGGTCCAACCATATCCATCAATATGGGCCTGGGCCTGCCCCGGGCCAGCCCAACTGGGTTTCCTTTGTTTCCTCTGTTGGATCAGCAAAACTAACTAGGTTATAGCTAGGAGTGACGATATTTGCCTGATATTTGTACCCCTTAAAAACCGTATGTATACTCTAAATTAGTATGTTTTTAAAAATCCAATAATACCCTTCAGTAAAATTACTAAGAGGACTAATTGTTTGTTAGTACACTCACCAATAATTATTAATTAGTTTCCCCTATTAATGGTTTGATATTAATATATATCATAAAAACTCTTTCCATGTTAATAAACCCCCTAGATTCTCTTTTAAATATATTTTCAATTTCTTTTGAGGAAATACAAATTTATTGCTAAGTTTGAAAAATGAATCAAAATCATGTAATAAATTTGGTTGTGAAAAAGTAAGTTTTAAATTATTTTTTATTGTTTTTTATTCAAATAACAAAATCATTATATATATATATATATATATATATATAAACAGACTTTTAAATTAACTATATTATCTATATTTTTTATTTCTTTCAAACACACTTAGAATTTTATTTATTTATCAATATTAGATGTTCTTTTTTATAAATATATATTAAATGCTCTTCAATTTCATGAAACACATGTTTTTTTTTAAATATCAGTGAACATCTATCTAGTTCCACATCAATTGGGACAAGACACAAATCTTGTATCCTTACAACTCCCGCAAACAGAAAGTGGTTCTCCAATATAAAAAAATCTTTAAATAGATTTTTAACGAAAAATAAATAACGAAAATGGAGTTTGATTTTGAAAAAACCGAGAAGAGAAAAGAAGTAAGGAAAAGAAAAAATGGTAAGAGAATTAAAGATAACAACAAAATTGTAAATAATAATAAAGTTGATTAAATAACATAATAATAGTTATAGGTGATGTATACTTACAAAAATACAATACTGTATAATTAAAGAAAGGGTATTTTTTTTGGCATTAAATAGGGTTTATTTACAAATTAGAGATTTTAAATTTTGATGGGTGTAATTACGAAATGGGTGTAGATACATTTTTTGAGGTGTGCCACTGTATGGCTGCTTCTTTGACGAGGCCAACTAACTCCCAATCAAGTTTATGTGTTATATGAACCTGTTCAAATTATATATATTTCAATCTTTCATCATCTGCTTATTTTATCCCTAACTCTCTGATCTCTACTGACTAATCAGTTAATGTTATATATATTTTTTAATTTATTTATATATAACTAGTCAATCATTGTTAATCAATTCAAGAAATGAATCTTCATGTTAAATCGATAGTATTATATATCTCCCATGTGCATATTACCTCTTAGAAGAGTTGGTAATATATCTCTCTTCCATTTATGTGGTGAAGGGTTCAAATACCACCTTATTCATTTTGATCTCGGCAAGCCCAATGGTCCTTGTAACATTAAAAAAAAAAAAAAATTTACATATCTCCCATGCACGTGTGGATAGGTTGCTTTCAAATCAACTTAATTGGCCTCATCTTTTTTCCTAGAGATTAGGATCTCAGGATATGATATGTAAGTTTTGTATTCTTTAGAGTTTAGATTTTTAAAATTAAAGTCGACAATATATTTTTGGTAGAAATAATTACATCTGTTATGAAATTTAACCAGCTTTTATAGACAAAAATAAAGGACAAGAGTATAATAGGCAATGGTCAAAATCATAAGAGCCACTGATTTTTGAAATAAGATAGATTTTATTGTTTTTATAGCATCTATATTATCGAATGACTGCTTTGAATACGAGTCAAATAGATCATCAATATAATGACTTCACAAAAAATTGAAAATGCAACAACATTGATTCAACTATTAGAAATTGTCATAACTAGCATCATTATGTTATTGCATAATTAAGAAAATCCATTTTCAATCTTTGAGTCACATAGACAAAATGAAATGAATAATAATTCAATGGATGGACTCCAATTACTAGAATAATATCTTCGTTTACAGGCAAATAACTTCGTTTACTAGAATATTTCTCTCATCTAGTACTGTAACATAGGGTTCAATATGTACATCCACTGCCTTGTAAAGCACTCACTTACAAAATCATAACAAGACAAAAAGTGAATAGAATGAGAAAGATTTTATTAAAATTTAGTCATATACACAAATACACAAAAGATGAGAGATCATCAAATTTATATACAATTGAAGATTTATTTGGTGATTTGCTTTTGAGGTGTTGTTTCTCTGAACTAGGTGAAATTTTCTTCATATTTGAGTCATCATCACTTACTTCATTAATGTTGTTGGAGACTAGGGACGATGATGTTGAAGGCTTGAAACAACTGCTAATGACTGAAAATAATGTCATTATTATTGTGTACATGTAGGCTGCCTTTCTCTTTGTTCCAGTGGACTATCAACAAATGAAAGGCAAATTTAAAAGAGAGTAGTGATTAATGATGAGTTTTGTGTATGAGGATATTATAATTTATAGTGTGATCAAGATGCCAGAATAATAAATCAAATTAATGGAGGTCAATAAACTTGCTAAGCATGGAAAGACCAGATATGATCATATATGGTGTGTTTTTTCAATGGGTATCTTCTAAGATGGTCTCCTCGTAGGTGTCTTCTATGACAAGGCCAACTCCCAAGCAAGTGACATATATGAACCTATTCGAATTATGTTTTTTTTTTCATCACATGTTGAATGTGATTGTTTCATCACATGTTGAATTTGATTCATTAATATTAAAATAGTTTTTAGTGTGTCAAGTTTAGACAATTATATATATAAATATAGTTTAAGATTTTGACTTGGGTGATTTTAGAAAGTGTGAAGCAACATGGCTATTAGTGATACAAATATTTGCAAGTTTCATGTGATAATCTAGGTCGAAGAAAGTATATGACTTTGCTGTTGTCACTCCATAAAATTATATGTTGACATATCTGGCTTTCTTTTTGGTATCTGAGAACTGGCTGCAAGATGTAACTTTGATCCATGTTTTGTTCTAATTAATTGAACTATTGAAAATGAGAGTGTTATGTATATTTTCGATCCAAGAAATTACATAGAAGAATTTAGAGAGAAAAGGGAGAAAAATTGAACTGAGGGAAACTGAGGAGAGAATTTGATTAAATATTTGTTGCCTTCTTCAATTAATTCCAAGCTATTTATAGCCTCTGATTACAAGCTAACAAACAAAACAGTAATACCAAATATTAAGGGCACTAACAACACTAACACACCGGTGCACCACTAACATTTACTTAATAGCACTAACTTATTTTAAGGACCCACTAACAATAAACTGAAATGGGAAAGGTAACATAACGGAGAACATCCTCATATGACGTATGAAATGGTGCATGAATAAATGGAAAAAGCAAGACCTAATCATCCATATTCCATCTGCATGCCCACATGTGAACTGCACACATCATTAATGATATGACCCAAGCCAAGCCACTCCATGCAAGTGACATGCAGTTACTAGGTTGAATTGAATAAGTTAATTGTTAATTGTTGGCATCAACGATGCCTTAGTGGAGTCAGTTAAGTTGTTAATTGTTGGCGTCAATAATACCTTATAGGAGTCAGTTAATAGCCTTAGTGGAGTTGGTTAATAGGTTGGATAAGTCAGTTGTTATTTGTCAAGTGGAGTCGTGATAAGTGGGTTGCAATTGTTAAGCACCACTTACCCATTATTTCCTAGACTCCTTGAATTGTTAATTACTTATTGCTTTGTTGATTGTATGGCTTATAAATAGCCAAGTTATTGATTAAATGGATATGAATGAAAATATTGAAGACAAATCTTCTCCCCTTATATCTCATCTGTTTCTTCTTATGTAAATACTTTCTCTTCTCTAAATTATCTCTATGTATTTTCCAGGATCGGAAAAGTACATAACAGAGAGACCAAACTAAAGCAATCGAGGAGATTGATAGTCTTTGAATTAATATTATTCATGGCACATCTTCATTTAATCATGGTCATGGGGAATGGGGATGTAAAAAATCAGCATCGAAACATTTAAAATCACGCATACAAAATTACAAATAAAAGAGTTATTTCAAAAACACTTCTTTTTAAATGCAAATTGGACCAGAAGAGCTTTTGAAGAAACCAATCCAAAAATATCTGCAACACACAGAGACAGACAGAGACAAAAGAGCTTGGAGTCTCTACCATTTTCTCAGACAAATGATGAAGAAGAAGAAGAAGATACAATGAATGGTGAAATTAATAGAGAAGACAAACGAATACACAGAGAGCCAAACACACAATGCAAATTATGTGGAAGGAGATTCCAATGAAAGATGAAATGATGAAGATGAAGGAAGCTAAGATGGGTCGGATGAAAACCGCCCCAAACTCAATCTGGGTGTGCAATGTCATGGCAATTTCCCGATGTGTCAAAACACGTCATCATACGATTGCCATGATATCACTTATTTAATGACGTGCACCGGCTCATCACCTGGCATGTCATCAAATAGGTGATGTCGTGACAATCAAATGATGATGTGTTTTGACACATCGGTAAATTACCATGACGTGCCTACTCAATTTGAGTTTGAATCTAAAAATGGTGCTTATTTGGGCCCGGCCCAAATATTGACAATAGCCTCTCATTTTATAAGCCCATAAACAAAATACTAATCCGATAATTTCTCTCTGGCGTCGAGGGCATTTCAGGAATTCAATAGAGCAGAGTAGCAGACACTGGTATAGGAGATAACAGTAGTTGAAGGTTTATCAATTATCATCCATCATCTTCTGCGTCGAAAAGAAGCAAAGTTTTCATAGTTTGTTTGAAAAACATCGAAAACATGCCTCTCAAATTGTCAGATGCAACCACAATAACCTTCGACGGTGTCTTCGAAAAGTTCAGATTAGAAGCGCCCAATCACAAAGCCAACTTCATTCTCTTTTTGGCTGACAAAGATCCCTCCACTTCTCTCAGCTGGTGCCCCGGTATTTTTTTTAAAAAAAGTTTATAAAACATTGTTAATCTGAGTTTTTGTTTATCTTTTATTAAATCTAGACTTACCCATTAAAGAATTGTTATCAAGTTTTCATAATTTGCAATTTTTTATGGATTTTTATTGGGGTTTTGGTGATAATTTATTGATTATTATGCTCCTGGTCATGTGTGATCCTAAGCTGCTAGTATTTTTTTTTTTATTTGTTTTTGCATTTGGGTATTTTTTATTTATTTATAATTTGGTTATCAAGTTTCTTTATTTTGATTTTGTCAATGATATATTCTTGATGTGATAATTGTGTTGTAAAACAAAACGTACTCATGATAAAAGTTTTGCGATTGCTGTTTTAGCTATTGGTGAATATCAGAATATGTCATCAAAGAAAGATTAAGTGTTGAGCTGCTTGCAGTATATATTTAGGAGTCAACTTTGATATTTTTTTATGGGACTAGCTGTGGAATGATTTTGCAGAAATTATTCACAAGTAATGATAGTTCATTTGTTTTCCAAGAAATTTGTGGACTTAATTTGGCAAGCGGTTGCTGAAACACCGACTCTCTGGATTTTACACAACCATTGGATTCTCCAACCTTGTGTTTAGTTGGGGGGCTGGGAGAGAGAGAGTGTGTATTTTGGAATTTAGATAAGTATTTCAGTAGAAATTATATGCAAAGATTCAAACTTGATGAGGGGGACGCAAATTCAAATTTCATAGTTTATGTATACGGTTGAAACTGTTGGTAGAATTGCTTTCTTTCAGCTTCTTTCATTGGCATTTTTGAAAAAGAATTCATTTGAGAGAAATTGAAAAGGCATTCATTCAAACTTCGTTTGCATAAACATGTATGGAGTAGTATAGCTATTGTCATTCGTGTAGTTGCATAAACTTTTTCAAGTCTGCTGCAAGCAAATTAAAGATAGAATGAAATATAAATCAAAACTATAATTATAGCTTGTTTCTTTTTTCCTGTTCCAACTTATCACTTTTTATCTTGTAGATTGTGTGAGAGCTGAACCGGTTATATACAAAACTCTGGAAGCATCAGCTGATGATATTGCACTTCTGCAAGCTTACGTCGGAGATAGACCAACATGGAGGAATCCCCACCACCCATGGAGAGTTGACTCAAATTTCAAGCTTACAGGAGTTCCAACTCTGATCCGTTGGGAAAACGACACTGTCAATGGTCGCCTTGAAGACCATGAAGCCCAGCATGAACACAAAATCAATGGCCTTCTTTCCACCAATTAAGTTTTAAACTTTCTATAATTTCCAATATGTTGGATGGATGAGAAGTCTATTGATCAAAAAGTCTATCTTGACAGTTTTTGCCAGGTTATGAATTTTAAATCCGGCTAAATGATGTATTTAGCAGGAAAATGAAATAAAGTATTTATTTATAGTCTACATAATTGCAAAACAAAGCAAAGCTAAAAAGCCCCATTGAAGAAGTTGACATTTTTTTTTGGCTTGCATTGCCAATTGTTTGCCTAAGAGGATCTTCTAGGATGAAAATGAGGACAATTTACATCCAAAACAAACGCAATGATAAACGAAATGAAAACACCAATACTTTTATAACCTTAAGTTAGTAAATATATCTACAGAGAATAATTAGAAAATGGTTGATCATTACAATAATTTAGAACCACCTAGTTAGTATATTAAACCAGCATCGCATCTACAAGTTTAAATTTTTACAGATGGTACAAAAATGTTTCCAACCACCACCACCAACTTGAACTTCGATAATTACTGGTTGCATCCAGCAGTCATGGTTAAATCGATAAATATGGGAACTTCAGATTTTCCGAAAACCTGCAAGACCATTCAAATCAATATCCTTTTCCCTTCGTTGCCTGCAAAATCTGTACTGCTGCTATTGACAAAACCCTACTGTATATCCTCTTTACTTCGAGTACCAAACTGCATTTCGTAACACATAAAAAAAATGTTTAGTCTGAGGAATCAACATGATCTCAAATTTTACCCCACAAAACACATGAATGAGCATGCATGTACAAACATGAAAGGGGCATCAAATTGCGAGGTTGCCCTTGATGAGTAATCAAATTTATGTCGATATGTATATTAAATTTTCACTACTCCCTCTGATTTATAATGTGATTGGAGAAGTTCATACTTCATACTAAGCCAACTCTAGTAATAACATAATCACTAAAGTAATTGTCTTTGAAAGCAGGTCAGACAGAAATATAAACACTGAAGAATCTCATTGCAAAATGCAAATGAAAAGATAGCTTGTCAAAAAGGTTGTGGTCAATGGTGACAGGTGGATTCTCACCTCTATACAAATTAAGACCCACCAAGCACACGTGATAACTGATGTATAGCCTCATATATCAGCTTTTGAAAGCTTATGAGTCAAACTTATAGTAATATCACCATAAGGCTGTTCTTGCTGCACATCAATGAATCCATAACTCTTCAAAACCTGTAATTGACCATGAACATCACATTCATTAGCCTGGTGATAACACATAAAGACATGCTAATTTGACAATTCATGAACATACTTAATACTATACAATTCACAAGAAAAGATAACTCATAAAGACATCTAAAAACTTAAAGCATTTCCTATTACAGAAAACGGTGTGTATAAAATTAAATGACAATATTTGCTATTCAATATGTCAAACATAGCGCTTAAGAAACCTACCAATGTCTCATAAAACATTCGAGCACATAACTTCCTTGTTTTTTCTGCTAAGATATTTTTCAAACTGAGACAACCAGGTGGATCCTGTGACTGTCTTTTCAGAAACTGAGCCACAGCCCTGCACAACAGTAATATACAATAAACTAACAGAACATAAAAGTTAATAAGCCATTCGGCAAGTTTCACATATTTATAAAAAAAAATGAAATGGCATTACCTGGATCTCACAGACAATGAATCAACTCCTTGACTTCCACTAGCACTTGCATGGGATCCTGCTATAAACAAATGTGTTATCTATAGACCATATAGAAAACAGGAATATGAAATTGTAGTTCTATATACGTCGATGCCATTGAAGAAAGTCAGAAACCAAGAAAGCAAAGTCTGAAGTTCACCAAATCAACCAACTGAAAATAGATATTTGAAGCAATTAAGCTTACCTGGTGGTGTACTGTTATCCGCTTCCAGAAAATTAAGATCCTATGGCATGAAAGTTCATTTAGTCAGAACGGTAATTAAGTAAATGTGTGCATATAAAATCAACATAAACAGTTAACATGAAGAAGGCAAAATGTTAGAAGTGTTAAAGAATATATGTATGTACACACAATACATATTATCTTCAATTTGTGAGGCAAGCATATGTATATGCTGCACACTTTGGATAGCCTCTTACATTACGCTCTAAATTGTTTTATTGAGCTTACTGCAAGGTAACCCACCCAACAGCCTGTGCCTCAAATTGTAAGCTGATTAAACAAATGGCTTTTAAATATTAATAACATATTGTATTTAATATTTGTTAAAATAGACAGATGATAAACTATAAGTTATGAAGTGCTCAAAACAAAAGCTTTAATAAACAGACATGCACTTACTTCTGCTTCCACGGAATTTGCAAACTCAGGAATATCAGACAGCCCAGTGTACCCTTGGTCTACTTGTTCCTCTAAAGGTGTCTTTGGTGTTCCAAAATCAGAACCATGAGTTCCAAAATCAGAACCATGAGTTCCAGTGGATGGTGCAATATCTGGTGTGGGCAGTGCATCAGTTCCAACAGTGGTTGTAGTTACTGGAGAAGAAAACTCTGCAACCGCAGGCAATGGAGAATGCACGAATTCAGGTATATCATGATGTCCAATATTGCTTTCATCTACACCATGTTCAATTTCCTCATCAAATTCAGGCACCGGAGAAGAAGACTGTGCAACTGCAGGCGCTGGGATAACTTCAGTTGCAGGACTGGAAGATTCTGCAATATTTTTAGTAGTGAGACTGGGAGATTCTGCAATATCTTTAGTTATACGACTGGGAGTTTCAGCAACATTTTCAGTTGTGCCATTGGCAGATTCTGCAATATTTTCAGTTGCATGACTGGGAGGTTGGAAAATCCTATCACCTGGGACAGCTTCAGTTTCAGGAGCAGACTCGTCTACAATCATAGGGTCTGTGATTGCATCCTCTAAGACAACCAAATGAGGTTTTGAAGAGATGCAGTCCTTATCAAAAATATTACAGATATCTGCAGACAACCCTGTGAATAGGCAGACACAATTATTCTTGCAAAGTCAATTCCTTAACCTGGAAATCAAGCAACAATAAAAAAATCCACAAAATGAAAGACCAACACACCAGTTATTAAAGGTTCTTGAAAAACTCGCTCCTTTCGTAAGAAATTGTTGAACTTCCACAGTCCCAAAGCAGTGTTAGGCATGCTTCTCCTCTTCCGTAAGAAATCACTAGCATCTTCAAGCCCCTTCTTTATTACCCTGTTCACATCCTCAAATGAGTAAGTGGTACCATAAGAAGTAAAAGATTAATATGAATTATATGATCGAGTCATACGCATTTGACAACACTAATGACTCATCAAAAAACTTTCTCTTCAGCCTTCTTGGATTTTGCTGCTGTAAAGGAGGAGTCGATTGAATGGCAAACTGAGGTGATGCTGATAAACCAAAATGAAGTAATAAGGCATCTTTCATTAGAAGGAAAAACAAAGATAGGCCATGATTGTCCCAGACCAATATATCAAATGATATGAAACAAGTACATACCAAATGAAATCTCAGGAACCTCATGTGAAATAGGAACCTCATGTGAAATAGCAGAAGGTGGTGCTTCTGAATGTTGCTGAAATTCAAAGGAATGCTCTCCAGAATCTACAATTGGACTATGAATTTCCTTCTCATTTGAAAAAATCTGGTCCACAGATTCAACTGGCTCAGTAGCAACAGTTGCAACATGTTCCGGAAAAGGTAAAGGATTGTTTCCAGGGCTAATATCATGGACAGGATATTCAATATCTGGAACATTTTGAGGAGAAGAATAATCAGTTGTCCCCACATTAGGAACTTCTGTCTGATTGCTTGGACCAGGTTCCAAGAAATCCACAGTTGCAGTTTGTTCTCTCATCTGATTACTTGCACCAGGATCTTGGGAGCCCACAGTATTAGTAGGTACTTCACTCTGATTGCTTGCACCAGGATCTTGATTATGCACTTCTGCCTGATTACTTGGACCAGGTACTTCTTCCGGGCTACTAGCACCAGGATCTTGAGCATCCACAGTTTCATTAATCACCTCTGCCTCATTAGGATCGATGCCTTGAAATGGAGGTAATGTGCTGTAATTATTGAAGCAAAATATCTTAAACCATTTCCTCAACCAGAGAGGTAAAACAATCTAACAGAATTCACAATAGAATTTCCAAAAACAACTAGACACGTACTCTACTTCCATAGGACTGAGTCCTGATTGAACTTCATCGACAGGTATAGCAACATAAACATCTCCTCCAGTAGGTATTTGATCTGTACACATTGAAAATATGAAACTTAGGCACTTGACATTTACATGAAAAACATAATACAAACAAATATCAATCGAATAAATAACCTGTAAGTGTTATATCCTCATGACTCCTGAGATGATAATCATGTCCATCATCATACGTGTAATCATCCAATTCCATGGCATCAAGGTCGAACCTTTCGGGTAATGTGATAGAATGAATGGGTGCCTGAACGGCATGCTCAGGCAAATTAAGATGAAGGTTTGTGAAAGCTTTTCTCAAGCTGATCAAGACAACTCTGCAGTCATGATGAAGATAATCAACTTTCTTCGAATATATACGAACCACGCCTAACAGAAGGTGCCCTGACATTCTCAATGCAATTGGGACTTCAGGGAACATAATTCGATCTGAAACATACAAATCAACAACAATTGATCAGAAACATCACCCAAAAAAAAAAATGTTTTTCTACACAATCTTTCTTCCTATCAGTTTTCAATCACTGAGAAAAAAAAAATTAAACTTTGCATCATATGTTAGGAGGAACACTACAAATAACCAAAACTTTAAAAAATCAAAACCAATCATAGTTCATTTTACAAAAAAAAAAAAAAAAAAAAAGACAAAATAACGTTTCGAACATCAATTTAAAAGGACACACATAATACATAATTAAAATTAACATATTTTGATTAAACAAAATAAAAACAACCCACCAAACACCAACTCGGGAAGTGTTAAAAAAAATAAAAAAAACAAAAAAAAAACCCACAAAAAATACTTTAAAAAAATGAAAAGCGGTGAAATTGAAGCATTAATAAATAAACCAAACACAAAGATGACACATTTATTGGAAAATCAACACAATGCTGTCCAAATCCGTCACCAGAAAACACAAAAATATAAAAGAAAAGTAAAACACAGACCGACGGAGGAGGAGATGTCTGTGGAGGTGTAGTGAGACTTCTTGAGGCGGTGCTGCAGATGAGCGGCACACCACACCGTCCCCAGTGGGCCCTTCCGGGCAAGAAACGTCTGCGAGTAAAACATCTCGTCACTCTCTCTCTATCACTATGTTTCTTTTTCGCTTCTCTTCAGTCTTCACTTGCACTCTCTCTCCATTAATCGATTTGGAAGATTTTTAGGGTTTTGTTGATGTGATGGTGTTTACTGCAATTTTAGTGGCAGTTTGGCGCGGGAAACCAAGTTGAGGCGCCAATATTTTTTGCTCTCTAATTATTATTTTTTTTGGTTTTGGAAATACCCTTCATGTTTTGAGATATTTACGGCTTTTGCCACTGAGTTAATGCCTTTTTCGACGGTTGATTTTCGCATTTTGGGTAATTTTTTCTCTTTTTTTGGGAGGTATTTAATTGTTGGATCAATTTAATCACAACCAAATCACACGTTATTAATAAATGATAATGTTTTAGTCACAGCTAGCTAGACTGAGATTCTAATTTCGAAATTCAAACTAAAGTTATCTATGTAAATAAAAAATATGCAATCAATTATTATTTATTTATTAAGAAGGTAACTCACCTCTATTATTTTTAAGAAAAATATATCACCATTCCTTTTATATTTTCTAATGATCTTCAATATTTATTATTAAGTAATTTGGTGTCATATTTTGTATGTAGTTAAATAGATCTAAATATTTTTTGTATGTAGTTAAGTATCTACTTAAATGGTTTTTTTTCCATAAATGGATGACAAATCATTTTGGTATTATTATCTCGACTCTCATAAGGCAAAAATTATCTACTAATATGAATTTTAACATAGCATATATAAATTTTGCAGAATTAATAAAATAAACAAATCTCAATCATATATTATTAGTTTAATTCACAGGATTCTTTGTAGATGGATATCAATAATGTTGATATCCAAATAACCAAAATAAATCAGAGGTTTTGTTTTTTCCGGGACGACTCGAGGACATTGTCAAACAAAATGAATGGTCTTCATCAACAAAAGCCACATTAGGCAGTAGTGTAAATTAGAGCTCTTAAATATATAGTGTTTACTAAAATGAGTAACATTAAGATTAAAATAAGGTCATGGATGGTTAACCAAATTCAAGGATACATGAACTGATGAACAAGCCCAGAAATAGAGTTGAATAGCATGGCAGGCACCATTTTATAGCCCCAAGGTTTTGCATCTCTCTTCTCTAATAAGTGAACAACTAAGAAGATTTTACAAGCAGGACAAAAAATAACATTTCACATGCAATGGAATATCTATGGATACAACTAGACTACTCTCCCAAACTCTCTCTATACGCTGTTGCCAACCTTACTATGCCTTGTTTACGCGGATTTTCTGACCTTCCAGCAACTGTAATGAACAATGAGTATCGATAAATGATCAATAAGGAAGAAACCGAGATCCTATAGATATCAACAAATTGCATATGTAGTGATTTAACAACATGAAGAAAGAAAAAAAGAATCCTTACTACATGCATTTTCGTGGAATTATATGGGTCTAATCAGTTCAAGCAAAATTTTGTGTATTTAAACATACAAACCGGGAAGATGGAAGGGTAGCAAGCTATACTTACTGAATTGTTGGATGAAGAGATGGCAGCTTCGGCCTCCTCTTCTGATGAGAATGTAACAAACCCAAATCCGCTAGATTTTGAGGTCCCAGGAACCCGTGAAACCTTTGCACTAACAACCTTTCCCTTATCGGAAAAGAAGCTCTCCAGTGATTCCGAGGTTACTGTCTTGGCAAGATTTCCCACATAAACTTTATGAGGGCTGTCACTGAATTGAGAGTCCTCGGCTTGGAGGAGAGATAAATCCACTGATGTCAAAGGTTTATCTGTGATGTTTACTTTGACCTCACGTCCACCGATTTCCTGCAGAAAAAAAAAAGACAGGAGTTAAACAAAGTGCACCATGAAATGGTATATGCAAACCAATCTTGCATTTTTATTAAAAAATACATATAATAAAAAGCTTACGGTGCCATTCAATTTCTCAATTATTGCATTTGCATCCTCAACAGTTTTCATAGTAACAAAGGCAAATCGGCGACTCCTGCCGCTGTACTTATCATACATCACCTACGAAGAAAAAACGAGAAAGATGTTATGTCAGATCTCAGAACATACCTATAAATGTAAGTAAGAGAGTAGAGACACCCATTACTAATCCAGCCTTTCCTTACTCAGCCATGTCTCCCTATTTGGAGTTTGCAAGATTCACTCTTTCGACAGACTCCTATCCTATACACTCAATGTTGAAGCGTTAGACAAAGACACGGTGCATAACAATTCCTTTTACTTCTACATGAATCAGAGATGATGCAGATAATGTAGAAATGAGAAACCATTTTACTTCTTGGTTGAACACTGGGCTCTCAACCAAATTGAGAGAAATTTGTTCACTGAGTTCCTCTATATACGATTTCCGATTTCTCGTTGTTTCATTCTAACCATTAAATCGTTAGGATTAATGAGCAGCATTGACATTAAAGCACTTAATTTATATCTTGTGTCTACAATGTAGATCTGCTCCACATTATAGTACAGAGAACATGTTTTTCTAAAACATTAGCATAACTCTAAGCAAAAATGACCTAATTTTGAACAATTAAGCTCGCAATACTCCCACTTATGAAAAAAATCAAAATTTCTCATTATCCAAATACCCCCAGAGCCAGCTCTCATATTTCACCATATTATGTAAAAAAATCAAATTTTGTTGAGATAAATCTATAAATCCTATAAAATTACAAATTATCCCAATAAGTCCAAGTAAACAACCACAAGAAATTAAAAAAAAAATGAATCCAATTTTCACAAATTGAGACAATTCACACTAATTGAACCAACCCCAATAATCATTTCACATCAATGCACCCCACAAATCACCCACCATAGCAACTTTGAAAAAAAAAAATCAATGAAATGAAATGAAACCTCAGCTTTCTCCACAGCTCCATGTTCTTCGACAATCTTTGTAAGCTCATCATTGTCAACTGTTCTCGGGATGTTCCCTATATAGAGCCTCCTGGCGGCCTCCGAAGACGTGTCGACGGATGCTTCTTCGGCCACCGCCGCGAAGAGTCTTGTGGTGGAGCAGCCATTGTTGGTCAGCTTGAGGTGATTGTAAGAGCCAGTCTGTTTAAAGGTGACGAGAGTGGGTTGTTTAGATTGGAATGTGAGGTGGGTTTTTGCTGAGAAGAGGTTTTGTGGTGAGATTATGAGAGATGATGAGATTGAAGCCATTTTTTATTATTGAATAATTGCAGAGAGCTAGAGTGGAAACTGAAGAAGATGGGTTTTTTTATCACTTTATCCACTGGTGACTAGGGCTTTGGCTGTTACTCACCCGCGGGTACCGATAATAGTAAATGTTTTTTTTTCTCTAATATATCTTCAAATTGGTTCAGAATAAACTATATGAGATTAGTCCAATAATAAATCCTTCATACACACTTGTATGGTGAACCACAAAGTTGTCGATTCGAAATTTTTCCTCTAAAGAATTCTCAAATTTATATAATAACGTAATACTTAAAAAAAATGGTTAAGAATTTAGAAAGATATTTAATTGAGATCATGTACTATAAACTCCGACCAAATTTGATATCTTCAACAACATACATGAGAGGTCGACCCAAATTGAAGAATGTGACACTTAATCTCGACACAAATATAGATAAAAAGGTACTATAAACTCCGATCAAATCGATGTCATGTGATTATTGAAATCAAGTATTATTAGCACAGGTAATTACCCTATAACATATTGGAGAGGTCTTTCCAAATTGAAAATTGTATCGCTAGAATCTCCAAATTGGATGTTATTATACTTTTTTATTTATTAATAAGATAAATTTGCATTTAAATTTAATTTTTCATTTTTTAAATTATTACAAATTTAAAAGGCATAGTGGACGTAAGAATCAAATTTACTGTTTCATTTAAGTAAATGTGATATTGTACCATCTAACTGCCTCAACTTATATTTATTAGCTTACATTTATTTTCATTCTTACTTGATCATATCATTCTCTTAATTTTATCTCTCTTTTTCATTGATTTTGTTTTCTTTATTTTCATATTTGTTTTAATACGTTTTTAAAAATTATAAAAATAAGAAAACTCTACATAATTCTAATAATGGTGTTAATAATAATGATAATCCAATAACCAAATCAACCATATTAATTCTAATAATGGTGTTAATAATGATAATAATTGTAATTATAAATTATAATAATAATGAATAATTAATAACAATGAGTAACTAATAAAAAAAACTCATTTAAAAAAAAAAAAAAACAATAGTTACACTACGTGGGAGTAACTCCTCCAAGTTTTGAATGCTCTCCTGATTTCCCGCTCTGTTCTTCTTCCTCCTTCATTATTTCCTCATTAAAAAAGATTTCCTAACTTATCTCTTCACATTTACATGCAACTTATTTTTCCTGTTTTAATTATTTCCCTTTTCTTTTTGTTTATTTACAATTGAAACTTGCTACAAAAATTCAGTTTTAGGGTTCTCTGCTTCACATTCTCTTTCCCTCTCTCAGGTAACCAACTCTATTTTTAAGTTGTTTTTTTTAGTGTTTTTGTGGTGTTCTCGTTGTGGATTTTTTTTTTGTTGTTGCAGTTTTGTGTTTGTTTGTTTTGAGTGTTGTTTATATACAAATAAAGAGAAAGACATTGCAAAAATTTGTCTAGGTGTATGTGTAGAAGTCTACAGAGTCATCCTCGTTCTTTGATCTTCATGTTTTTTTTTTTTTTTTTTTCTGTTTGGTAGTTGAGAAAAATTTCAGGAAAAGCAAAGAAGGTAATAGTTTGGGGATGTGAATTTCACTATAATGTAGCTTCACTTGAATTGGGTTTTTTTTTTTCCTTCAAAACAATGAGATCCAAAAAAGTCTCTTTATCATCCTTTTCACTTTTCTCTGTAACCAAACACAAGTCTTTTTTTTTTTCTCCTTTTTACTTGAATAATTTCGTTTTTACCATACATTGTTATTTGAACAATTTTATGAAAAGCGATAGCAGTAGAATGATCTTTGTTGCTATTAATACAGTTCCTGTAAACCCACTTAGTGACTAGCTCTTGAGTGATCATTAAAAGCTAAAGGTTTAAAGTGTACTGCCTGAACAATTTTTTTTTTTAATGGTTGATAGTCAACAAAACCTTCATATAATTTTTGTTTAATTAATTATTTTTCATATTTGTGATATTGTGGTGAACATAATAAACATATCGTATGAAAAAAAAATACAAATACAAGTTGTAGGGCAGCTTTGTGTCATGTATTAATGGAAAGAATACTTGGTCCTGTTTATCATATAGGATTCACTTTATCATCCTTTTCACTTTTTCTCTGTAACCAAACACATTTTTAAAGTGTCACATAACATGTACTTAAAATTATTATGTTCCATTTTTCAGGATTTTGACAATGGCGCCACCAGAACAAAAAGAAGACTTTTCACTGAAGGAGACCTCACCGAAAATCGGTGGAGGGAGAGTCTCCGGCAGTGATAAACTCACATCCTCTTTCGATCTTGTCGAACAAATGGAGTTTTTGTATGTAAGAATAGTGAGAGCCAGAGATTTGCCAGGCAACACTGTGACCAACACTTGTGATCCTTATGTTGAAGTCAAGATTGGAAACTACAAGGGTACAACAATTCACTTTGAGAAGAAACCAGACCCTGAATGGAACCAAGTGTTTGCTTTCGCGAAAAGTCGAATCCAAGCCACCTCTGTGGACATTTGTTTGAAGGACAAGATTGTTGTTGTCAATGGTAATGGTGGTGGTGATCAGATTATTGGTAAGATTACAATTGACATGCCTGATATCCCGAAACGTGTGCCACCGGATAGTCCATTGGCACCACAGTGGTATAGATTGGAGGCTAGCAATGGCACAAGAGCTAGAGGAGAGCTGATGTTTTCTATTTGGTGGGGGTCTCAAGCGGACGAGGCCTTTTCGGATGCTTGGCATTCTGATGCAGCAGCTGTTAGTGGTGAAAGTATCATGAATTGCCGTTCAAAAGTGTATGTTTCACCTAAACTTTGGTATGTTAGAGTCAATGTTATTGAAGCTCAGGATTTGGTGACCAAAATAAAGAACAAGAACCCTGAAGTTCGAGTCAAGGCTGTTCTTGGGAGTGTGATTTTGAAGACTACAATTTCACAGAACAAGAATTTGAACCCAACTTGGAATGAAGACTTGATGTTTGTAGCAGCTGAGCCTTTTGATGATCCATTGATCTTGACTGTTGAGAATGAGCTTGCTCCCAACAAAGAGGAGTGTCTAGGGAGATTAGTGATGCCATTATCAAAAGCTGATAAGCGATTTCTGCCCTCAGCTGTCGGTGCGAAGTGGTACAATCTTGATACCAGTATGAGTGATGATGTTGGGGATAAGAAGAATGTGAAATTTGCTAGCAGGTTGTGTATGAGATTCTCATTGGATGGTGGGTATCATGTTTTCGATGAAGCGACTGCTTATAGTAGCGATTTGAGAGCAACAATGAAGCAGTTGTGGCCAGGGACAATTGGGGTTCTTGAACTGGGGATTTTGAGTGCTAAAGGGTTGCTGCCAATGAAATCTAAAGATGGAAGAGGGACTACTGATGCTTATTGTGTGGCCAAATATGCGAATAAGTGGGTGAGAACAAGAACAGTTGTTGACAGTTTTGATCCGAAATTTAATGAGCAGTACACTTGGGAGGTTTATGATCCTTATACAGTCATTACACTAGTAGTGTTTGATAATTGTCATTTGCACCCTAATGGAGGAACAGATACAAGGATTGGGAAGGTAAGAATTCGGTTATCGACACTCGAAACCGATAGGATTTACACACTTTCCTATCCTCTTATAGCTTTACAACCAACTGGGGTGAAAAAAATGGGAGAAATTCAGTTGGCTGTGAGGTTTACTTGCTCATCTTTCTTCAATCTTCTCCAAACTTACACACAGCCTCTCCTGCCTAAAATGCACTACATTCACCCGCTGTCGCCTGACCAGATTGGCAATTTAAGACACCAGTCTACTCGATTGCTCTCCATGAGGCTGAGTCGCGCTGAGCCCCCGTTAAGACAAGAAGTTGTAGAGTACTTGCTTGATGTGGGTTCACAAATGTGGAGCCTGAGAAGAGGCAAGGCCAATGTTTCAAGGCTCATGGGGTTTTCACAAGGAATTCTGGCTGTTTGGGTTTGGTTTGAAAAAATCAGACAGTGGAAGAATCCCAAATTAACAATCTCGGTTTTCATACTATACCTTTTTGTGATTTTTTACCCACAAATGATAATCCCCTCAGTCTTGTTAGTCCCCATATTCGGCACTGGGATTATGAATTTCAGGAATAGGCCAAGAAATCCCCCACACATGGATATAAAACTATCCCAAGCCGACACAGCGCTTCCTAATGACTTGGAGGAAGAATTCGACACTTTCCCATCATCCAAACACGGGCAATTCCTGGCGGCTAGATACGACAGATTGAGAATCATAGGAGGGAAGATTGTGATGCTGATTGGTGACTTAGCAACACAGCTTGAGAGAATCCAGTCCCTCCTGAGCTGGAGGGACCCAAGAGCCACTTCTATGTTCCTGATGTTCTGTCTGGTGGCTGCTGTTGTGATTTTCATGATTCCCCCCAAGCATTTGTTGCTTTTTTCAGGAGTTTTTGTGATGAGGCATCCGAGATTCCGCATTGACATTCCTGCTTTGCCTCAAAACTTCTTCAGGAGATTGCCTGCTAGAGCAGATAGCTTGTTATAATAACACCATGCATATCATTTGTTATTTTCTTTTTCATGATCAAAATTAGTGATGAAAACTATTATCTTATGAGATATTTTTCTTGCTATTGTACTATAAATGTGAAGCACTAAAAGCCTCATCAAATTCTCTAACGGCATGGTCTTTTTCTTGTACATTCTTCACAGCTAAATGTGATGTCCAGATGCTGCAAAAAGCACAACAGTGAGTAACAAATCTTACACGTATTATAGCCTTATAGGGTATAGAGAGAAGCGAAAGAGTACATAATCAATGTTATAAATAATTTTATTTTTTTTAAAAACTAATCATAGATTGATAATTGAAAATAGACTTCGTAGTGGGCCAACCCGGTGCGAGCCGATTGCACCGTATGGTGGATCCGTCCCACCCGGAAACCGGATGATGTAAAACAAAAAAATAGACTTAACAAATTCAAAAGCTTATGTAAAACATTTGGTACTTACACTTCAAGAGAGAAGAATAGACTTAACAAATTCAAAAACTAATCATTTTTTGTGTGTGTAGTGAACGAACTATAGAGTTTAGCTGCAAGAGAGAAGAATCCCACCTATTCTTTTTGATACGTACCCTGCAGGATTTCTCTTATTTCTAGTTCCTCTAAGCAAACCATGGCTCCTTGCTCCACAATCCACCTTTTCAGATACTGGAGCTGACCACAGTTTCAGTAGACGGAGTTTTGGAAATCCACCAGAGCCCCAATGCATGTCATCACTTGCACAGGAGGACAATAAAAGCCTAAGGATTTCCAGATGAGGCAACCGCTCTAAGACCGGCATCAGATCCTTATATATCCTTGATACCGATTCCTTGTAAATTAAAGGCCTGTAACTTTTGATGCTTTGCTAATGTGTCCAAGTTTATGTAATCAGTATGTTTAGTTTTCTTTGAAACTGATGTCTGCTTTAAGGAATGAAGGTTGGTCAGTTTAGTATGTAAACAGTTTTCGGTCTCCAGACAGCTTCAGCTTTGTGAGTCTTGTCAAATTTTAGTTCACTCACAGCTTCAGTTTTCTCCGCCTTGTTTATATGAATATCGTTACTTATTGTATAGAAAACCAGACATTGTTGGTGAAACAACGCTTTACACCAACTTTGTCATATAAAGTTCCTTTTCTTAATATCAAGGTGTTCACTGCTCTAGACTCTAGAGAGTGATTAATGGATTTACAATGCTTATATTTTGATTTGTACATGTTATGTGAAGCTTGACTAGTCTTTCTTTAATTAAGTCGATTAGTGTTATAATATAGTTCATACAAAATTATTGTTATCATAAACAATTGTAATGTTTATATATTCGTTAAATACTTGTTTTCTTAATTAAAAGCCAACGTACTATATAAACAACTACTACCCTAATTAATGAATTTAATTAATCAGTAATGATCGAATAACTTGGTTTAGATGAATTATTCCAAGGCTGATAATTTAGGATATCTTTATCATATCAAAACATCATTATATAATTTATATGGTATTTATATATCATTTGCAATCTCATTTGTAAAAAGTATGTTAGATTACGGTGATTATAGGGAGATTAGTGATACCTTTATCGAGAGTCGATAAAATTGCCGAGTTTTGAAATCGTGGGGTATTTGTACCGTGCATATGCACCCGGTTTCCCATATAATTAGCAACAAATAAACAGGGCCGGCCCATAGGGGCAGTAAACCCAGCATTTTGTTGGGGCCCCCAATGGTCCAATATAGTTCTTCTTCTCTTAGGGGTTTTAAGTTCAATTTATCTTAATTTAAAAAGGGTCCAATTTCAAGCATTTCATTGTTTTTTTAACAAGGCCCAATTATTGCTTTTTTTTTTAACAATGCCCAATTATATATATGTAATTCAATCCAATAGAAATAAACATCAAAACTCAATTGAATTCTAATATATTAGACTTAGTTTTACATCTTTTGAGTCAAAATTGTTTGAGTCCAATTGAATTTTTTTTTTGTTGAAAGAAAGTCCAATTGAATTGCTAACCTTTCTTTTTTAACATAGTCAAAAATTATTATCATCATTTATTTAATTTTTTTTATGTTAATGATAATAATTTTTATATGGGGCCTCGGTTCTTGTTAATATCATTAAATGGCTGGGGCCCCAGAATATCTGAAGACGGCTCTGCAAATAAAGATCATGCTATGATCATGCTCCACAACAATGACATAGCTGATACACAAAGTGGAATTAGTGTAATCAAAGACTCCACACCTATTGTTCAAATAAGCAACTCTTAAGGCTCCGTCCTGTAAGCGTTTTTAGTTGACTGTTTTTCGAAAAGAAAAATGAAAATGAAAACAGTGTTTTTGGTTTCAGTTTCGAAATTCAAAAACACGTCTAGTAGCATATACCGAAAGCTGTATTCTAAAAATGAAAACGGAAAAAAAAATGCGTCTAATAGGTTCACCGAAAAATATTAAAAATTGTATAATTTTTCTATTATTTTTTATATTTTACATTTTTTATTTGAATAAAAGATAGGTCAATAATTCATTCCAACTTATTATCCAATAACTCATAATAACTGGATACGATCTCTTTTGATGAATCATTGTGCTTTTAAATTTAAAATAATTTCAAAATCCAAGATTTTCATGTTAATATATATATATATATATATATATTAATAAACTCCTTATGATTTGAAACAAAAACAAAAATAAAACCTTTCAAAAGAAAAAAAGGAAAATAAAAATAAAAATATATAGGAGTCGATCATCGACAATAAGAAGAAAAGAAGATGAAGAGAAGAAGGAAAAGATGAAGAGAAGTAGATCGGAGAAGATGAAGAAGATGAGATGACGAAGGGAAGAAGATATGAAGAAGATGAGATGAAGCGACGAAGAGAAGATGAGATGAAGAAAGAGACGACGAAGACGGTTTGGAAAAGAGGAAAAAAGGAAAAGAAGAAGAAAAAAAAAGCAGTAAAATATTTTTCAAAAATAAATAAATAAATAAATATATATATATAACAAAACGAAAATAAGTATTTTATGTTTTTTAAATATTTCACTGTTAACACTGGTTTTATTTTTCATTTTGTTTTTTATTTTTTGAAAATAAAATGAAAAACGGTTAATGAACGCGAATTCGAAATCGTGTTTAAAAAACAAAAACGAAAACAGACTAAAAAACAGCTGCAGGACAGAACCTAAGTCTTTATACAGCTTGTTGGTTTTTAAGACTTAATTAAACTACAACGGTTCAACACAACAATTGCTCTCTTATCACTAAACCATATCGGAAGGTGTTTTATTACCGGCATTTGTGCAGGTGTTTTCGTACTTATACATGATATATAACATGTTTATTTTCAAGTTTTGAATAACAATTTCAGTCATTAACTTATAAACAACTATGTAATTTATAAGTTTGAATGACCTTATAAATCTTCTTATTATTAAAAACATAAAAAAAAATTTTAAATTAACAAATAAATAATCCGAGATATGTCAATTAAATTATTTTGTTTAATATAAAAAATAATTTATACTCCCACACCATTTTTGTTCAACAAATGAAGCCAAAAATAATTTAATTTCACAAACAAAGCCCAAGCCCGAAAAGGCCCAATTTTTTGCAGGGTGTCTAGGGTTTTCATTTTGGGATATAAATACCACCATTATTCTCTAGGGTTGGAAGCTACTTCTTCGCACACAAACTCCAACTTCACAGAGAGAGAGAGAGAGAGACACACACACATCACCAATGGCGCCGAAGCAGGGAAAGCCAAGAGTGAGCCGCAACCCGGAGCTGATCCGTGGAATCGGAAAGTACTCTCGCTCCAAGATGTATCACAAGAGAGGTCTCTGGGCCATCAAGGCCAAAAACGGCGGCGTTTTCCCCCGCCACGACGCCAAACCCAAGCCTGCCGCCGCCGCCGAGAAGGCCCCTAAGTTTTACCCCGCCGACGACATCAAGAAACCCCTCGCCAACAAGCGCAAGCCCAAACCCACCAAGCTCAGGTCCGTCTCTCTCTCTTTCTTATCAACTTTGTCGTTTTTTGCTTTCCATTTCGATCTTCGATTACGATTTCTCAGCTTATGCATTTATATTACGTTGCTCGTTTTCGTGATTTATTGAGAAATTAGAAGCTTTCAACATTTTATGTTATTGGGTATCTGAAACTTGTTTTGTTTTCAATGATTGTAGAGCTAGTATTACTCCTGGTTCCGTGCTGATTATTCTTGCTGGAAGGTTCAAGGGAAAGAGAGTTGTGTTCCTCAAGCAGCTTCCATCTGGGTTGCTTCTCGTTACCGGTTAGTTCGACCCCATTTACGCATCGATAAATTTAATTCGTTAGTGTGTGATGAAATTGTTAGTTCTACTCCATTTACGCATCGAAAAATTCGATACTCTAGTGTTTAATGAAACTGATTTGTTGTATATTTGTCACTACTATTGTATAGTTTACTTTATTGTAAGTAAATTGTTTGTGTCTGTTTTGGTTGATTGATGTATGACCCCTGATAATTTCCATTTGTGCCATTTGAAAACTGTGTTAGGTAACCTTGGTTGTTTTTTGTATATCTGTTGATTTGTTCTCTTTGCAGTTTGCAATGCTATTACGAGAGTTGTTACATTGAAGACAGTGCATGTCAATTTGGCAAGTTTTTGATGTTATGTATTTATGTGCATGATCTATTCCAATTCTATGCAATATGCATAACAATCAATTGGCTAGTGTTTGATAGTTACGTAATTATGTTTTATGTGTTCTGATTGTATATTTTTATGTGCAATTATAAACTGCTGTTTACGTATGTTATGGCTTTTAGTTATGTACGGCATTAGGTGGTGTATTGTTATATTTTGTGTATGGTTGTTTGATATGCTTGTATGTTGCTCTACTGTTCAGGACCATTTAAGTTCAATGGTGTCCCTCTAAGACGTGTTAACCAGTCGTATGTGATTGGAACTTCTACCAAGGTCGACATCTCAGGGGTGAATGTGGAAAAGTTTGACGACAAGTACTTTGCCAAGGAATCTGAGATGAAGAAAAAGAAGGGAGAGACTGAGTTCTTTGAGGAAAAGAAAGAGGTCGGTTCCTTGCATATATTTGCTTCTTCTGCATATCATGTTCTTTTCGACCCTATTTTAATCGTCTTTTTTGAAATTTGTAGGAGAAGAAGTCATTTCCACAAGAGAAGAAGGACAATCAGAAGGCAGTCGACACACCATTGATCAAATCTATCGAGGCTGTTCCAGAATTGAAGGCTTATCTGGGATCAAGGTTTTCACTCAAGGCCGGCATGAAACCTCACGAGCTTGTCTTTTAGAGTGAACATGTTGAAAAGTTATAGGATTGTGCTGCATTTGCTACTTGTTATGTTTTGTTTGAACTCAATTTTAGCAATTGTACTCCTTCAGTTTCGTTGGTATCAGACATTCAAAATTTTGGTATGGTTTTAGGCAATTTAATGTGCAAGAATTTACTTATTTTCATCGAGCACGATTGATTGTTATTCATATATAATGTGATATTATATTCGCATCTAATCATGTTGGAGATTCCTGTGTTAGTTTATCAGTCAATTTGTATTTGTTGGCTTTTGTTTCTATGAATATCGTGATGGCTAAATTTGATTATTTGAATTGAAATGGTCATAAATTTTTGCAAAAACATCTGCAGGAGTACATTATCATACACTGAGAAACAGGAAATTCATTGTACAAGCCTTATCATCATACATGTTGTAAAATAATCTCTATAGAGTACATTTATTGGAAGTCGTACATGAAAGAGGTCAAGCTATGTTGTATACTCAATTTAACTAGATTAGCCACAGGTTAGTATCACAGTAAGCTGTCGGTTTGCGCAGGCATTCTCTTGAAGAAGTTGCTAGGCACAGATGGCATCTTGCTCCGGAACCTGGGGTGTCGTATATAATACAATCCGCCGAGTAGAGCCACAACCCTGAACGGTGTTGTATATAGCACAACAGCTGCACAAAGACAGAACACAATGAAAAGTGCTGTGGCTCTCGGATCTCTCCAGCTGAGCAATGACTGAATCCTCTCACCCTGTGTTGCAATATCACCCACCACCGTTTGGATCCTCCCTGCAACACTTCTCAGCCTGTCGTACCTCATTCGAACTATATCGTGGGGTTTCGAAGTGGGAAACGTATCTAATTCTTCGTCTAGCTCATCTGGGCTCACTGCTTCTGCCCATGAAAGTTTGGTGTCCATGTTAGGTGGGTGCCTTGGGCGGAACCTGTAGTTCCACAATCCGATGAGGAACATGTACAGAAACAGAGTTGGGAGAATCAACTCCGGGTACCAAATCAATATCAGGAACAGAATGTGAACCAAAACTGAAGTGATTGGGTTCCTCCAGTTGCATACATCACTGAACCATCGGCTTACAGAAAACAAGCCCGAAAGAAGCGACATAATTCGAAAGAAATTAGCTTTGCTTCTTCTCATGCTCCACATGAGAGAATCCACATCCAACATATACTCCACAACTTCTTTTCTCAGAGGTGGTTCAGCTCTTCCAAGCCTCACTGCCACTATATTCATGGCTTGGTACCTTAAATTGTCTACTTGGTTCACAGTGAAAGGATGAAGATAATGCATTTTAGGCAACAATGGATGCCCGTAAACGTAAACCATATTAGCTAAAGAGAGGGTAGTGAATCGAACTGCTAGTTGAAGCTCACCCATTTTCTTCACTCCATGAGGATGAAGAGCAAGCAGTGGATAAGAATGTGTGTAAATTCGATGAGCTTCAAGCGTCGATAGCCTTATCCGTACCTTACCGATCCTAGAATCTTTTGCTCCGCTGCCACCGGTTCCATTTGGTTTCTCGCTTCCACCCAAGTGGCAATTGTCGAAAACTCCCAACGTGATCACTGTGCAAGGATCGTAAACCTCCCACGTGTACTGCTCATTCCACCTGGGATTGAATGTGTCGAAAATTGTTCGTGTTCGAACCCATTTCTGCCCATACTTAGCCACACAATAGGCATCTGTGCTCCCTCTGCTATCTCTCATCTTCATTGGAAGAAGTCCTTGTGCACCCAAAATCCCCACTTCTAATATCCCAACAGGCTGTTTCCAGAGCTGCTTCGCGGTTGGCCTCTGATCACTTATATACATTGTTGATTCATCAAGCACATGATATCCACCTTCAAGACAAACTCTTAAGTGAACCCTGCTTGAAAACTTGAGCTCTCTCCTCCTGTCAGCTTCCAAGGCACCGAATCCGAACTTCTCAAGATTGAACCACCGAGAATGTACAGGCCTGTGGTCTAGCCTCTTCTCAAATGCGCCAAGTGGTAGCCCTATCTTCCCCAAAACATCATCTTTGGAGGGATGAACTCGGTCCTCAACCGTGAGAAACAGCTGCTCTTCAAAAGGCTCAGCTACTACAAATACCAAATCTTCATTCCAAAGCGGGTTCGTGGTTGCATTAGAACAAATCTTCGTTTTGAGTACTTGATTTCCAACCTGAACTTTCACAAACACCTCCGGGAGGCGGTTTCTGTCATTAGGCACTACATCTTGAGCTTCAATTACATTAACCCGAAGATACCAAAGTTTTGGTGACACATAAACCTTTGATCTCATATTGAAAACGCCTTCTCCATAGGCTGCGGAAGCATCTGAATGCCAAGCCTCCGAGAAGGCTTCATCAGCTTGAGTTCCCATCCAAACGGCAACCATGATCTCTCCTCGAACCTTCCCTTGTCCGCGTCTGTCTTCAAGCCTATACCACTGAGGAGCAAGAGCACTATCTGGTGGAACTCTAGTGGGAACTTCATTCAAATCAAAAACAACTCTGCCCAGATGATCATCTCTGCCCAACATCTCTTTATCCTTCACAAAAACCTCAAGCATTGATGATTGAACACGTTCTTTCGAGAAAGCAAACACCTGGTGCCACTCTGGATTCATTTTCTTCTCAAAATGCTTTGTCCTCCCTTTGTAGTTCCCTAGCTTCACTTCCACATAAGGATCACAGCTCCCAGTGATGGAGCTTGGAGGGAGATCTTTGGCCTTCACGACGCGAACATACAGATAATACATCTGCTCAACAAGGTCAAAAGTGCTTGCAAATCTTTCACCACTCATCCACCCTCTCCCTCCAAATCCTCCTCCACCACTTGGCCACCGCTCCCCCAGCTGGGGATTGGTGTCCTTCAGATTATAGTCCTCAGGATCACCCAAATTCCGGCTCCGCAATTTGATTCCTTGCATTGTGAACGGTACTCCTTCTTGTTGAACTTTGTGGTTGTGTACGTGTTGGATTGTCTCTACTGTTGCTTTGAAAGGCTCTTCGATTGGTTCTTCAATTCTGTACTCTGACGGAGTAACAAAGTTTTGGTTCAGAGAAACAGTAGATATTTCTTTTTCAGGCTCTGATTTGGGAAGATTAAATAAAGTTTTAGTATCAAGATTGGTGTTTTCTTGAACAGAATTTGGGTTTGATTTTTTCTCAGGTTGTTTGGAAACATAGACTTTTAGGCCAATCTGACCTTTAACAGATGAAAAAAACCAATTCTTTTCTAATTGAAATCTCTGATAAACTTCCTCACCTCTCTTGACAAAATTTGAGCATGGAATCCTCACTCTGCCAAGAAAATTCCTACCCGGAATCGGCCTTCTCTCGTTGTAAACAGACACTTCAATGAACAAGTGATTGTTGTGATTGTGTGTTTGGTCGAAATCAAAGACAAGTTTTTGGTTCCAAACAGGGTTGAGATTCTTTGGGATGGTTTTGGTTTTGCTAGACTGATTCAAGAAATCAACTTGCACAAATGTACTGGCTGACCCTTCACCGTCTTTTGGCATAAGATCACAAGCATCCACCACTTCCACCACTAGCTTCAGACTGCTTTTAGGAAGCTGCATTGCACAAGAAACCTCAAAACACTCAGATTCTGAAGCAAAGAAGTTTCCACTCAACAAGGCAGAATAATTATTGGCGCTTGATAACTGGTTTTTTGTGTTTCAAGCAAGGAATGCTTTGAAGAAGAAGCTGTGTGTGTGTGAGAGAGCGCTCTGTAGAGATCCAAAGATGAGCTAGAAGAAAATGGAGGGAAAGTATCAACCTTTTCAAGTGGGAAAGTGAAGCTTGGAGAGCTTCTCTGGTGCGGACGTCAGCATTAAAAAATTTCCTAACAAATTGTTTTGAATTTTTTTCATACTGACGTCCTCAATGAGTAAAGATCTTCTCATTGATCTTGTTTTTCCTAATTTTGTTTTTAAGTGTAATTTAAACATCAATTCGTACGAGAAAGAAAAAAGTGATCAAATCTTAACTATGTATTTATTGTTATGCTTAGGTGTTACTAGATCATGAAAAGTCTAGGAAAAAAAAGGTAAGGAGAGAATCCTGATCCTCTCCGCAGTATAAAATTTTCAGTGAAGCTTGTCAATTATATTAAAGGGTTTTAATATTTAATATTTTCTTTTTTTATGATTCATTAAAATTTGGACAATATTATAAATTGACTATAATCAATGTTTCATTAGTCCTTTTATACTCTGATTTTGTCCCCTTATATCTATTTATACATATATTCATGTTAATGAATAAGTTAAAACATTGTTTAAAAAAAATAGATCAAGTAAAAATACGATTTCGTTTTTCTCCTATATTGTTTTTTTATAGGGATTCTATTTACTAGACTTTGGACAATTGTCCTTTTTCTTGTTCTTTATTTACACGATAATATCGTGACCGTTAATAATTATTAGATTATGTTAATGTTTCTGGAATCAAATAAATAAACATGTTTTTGGGATGGTTGAGATTATACTATTTTAGCGATTTGTGAAATTCCTTTCTTTGGTTGGCAGCAATACCAATCTGAAGAAAGGAAGCCAGAAAACAAGGCAGAGTTCTAGCTGAAAGAAAAGCAAAAGCAAAAACCTAAAAGCTTTCAAGGGTTTGTGATCTATGGCCAGAAGTGCTTTTCCCTCTCCTTTTTTATTCTCCTTCTTACTTTAACCTTATTTATCATGCTTGTATGACTTGTATCTGCCTTTGCTTAGCCTGATCAATTGCTTTGTAATCAAAACCGCACTATTCTTCATTTCTCGAATTTTCTAAATCAAAACAGGTCTATAATATGTACGATAAGTTCATAAGAATCTACAAACTTTAATAGAGAACGATTTGATAAAATATAGAAAAGAGAAATATGTAGAAATGTAAATGTTTTATTATAAGGTCATTCATGCAAGCCTTCTAGCAATATTTGATTTTAATATTTCACATGGGTGGTCCTCTTGTTAATGATATCATGCACCTACTACTAGGTGGTTTTCTTCTCCAGTTGCTCAGATCATCATATAATATATATATATATATAATCTGTGCTTAATTTCATAAATTATTTACTGTAATCATGATTACCCTAGCACAAATATATTTTTTATTAAAAAAAAAAACAGTTTCTAATAAAATATACATTTGGTCAAAATGTCTTGAAAACATATAAAATTAAACTTTATATACATACTTTTCAGTTTTCATCTATTAAAACGCTCCAAACCCAGTTGATCACTCTCTTTTTACAACAACCGGGCCTCACCCACTTCTCCTCAATTGGGCTTGGTCCAATGAAGGAAACTTAGGGCCCACTAATTGAAAATTACATGAGAAAGAAAAAGGAGTTTCCTATTTGATGATTGCGTATCTAGCAAGGCAGCAAGAATTGCAATTCTACATCGTTATTTAGTGAAAGAATAATATTAGGCTTCCCAATTTTTTTTTTAATTCCTTTCTAAAAGGTATTGGCACGTGACGTGTCAATATCACATGACTCACCACATAATCTCATGAATTATAAGATGTTGACATGTTACGTGTTAACACTATTTGGGAAGAAATTTGGAAAAAAAATTAGAAAACCTAACATTACTCATAGTGAAATCACATGCGAGCAGACAAAAACTTCAGCTTCCAGAATCCAACTTTTGTTGGGTTTAGTTTCCTAAAGTCACACAGGAGTAGCTTCCTATTTTATTTAGGAGTGACAGTTTTAACATTAGATTAGATTTTATTATTTATACTTTTGTAATTCTAGGATATCGGAGGTAGTAAGATTTGTCATCGAATTGCATTCATGTGTGATGTGTGGAGTAAGTCTATAAAACATGTTTTAGGATGATTGAGATTTTAGTGATTTATGAAAACAAGCCAGAAAACAAGCCAGAAGTGCTTTTCCCCCTCCTTTTTATTCTCTTTCTTAATTGCTTTCCAAACCACACAATTCTATGTACTTTTCAAATCAAAACTTGTCTATACTGAAAAATTTATTGTAGTTTGTAATCCGGTCCATAAACATTTTCATTGACAATGTGAGACTTTAAATGACTCAAACGAACATGATATATATCCAATTGGTTAAAGTATACGCGATAAATTCACGAGAATCTACAAACTTTAATAAAAAAAACAAATTGATAAAAGAAAAGAAAACTATGTAGAGAAGTTTGTTTTATTATAATAAGTTCATTTATGCAACTCTTCTAGCAATGTTTGATTTTAATATTTCACGAGTGGTGAGGTCCTCTTGTTATTTGTTAATGATTTCATGCACCTACTAGGTGGTTTTCTTCTCTACTTGCTAAGATCATCAATATCATATAATATAATATGTGCATAATTTTATAAATTATTTACTGTAATCACGATTGATCGCTCTCTCTTTCTTTTAAACAACAAGGCATCACCCGTTTCTCCTCAATTTTGCATACCCTCCTATATCATTCTTCGTTTTGCATAGATTGGTTTGTTGATGATGATTGAAGGATATAACCTAGCGAAAAAAGAATGTAAAGTCTAGTATTGGGCTTGGCCCAATGAATGAAACTTTGGACGCCCTAATTGAGAATTAAATAAGAAAGAAAAAGGTGTTTCCTGTTTTATGATTGCGTAGCTGTAGAAAGAATTGCAATTCTATACCTACTTCATTATTTGGTGAAATCACAAGCACACACAAACTGCAGCTTCCAGAATTCAACCTTGTTGCAGGTTGCGAAGCCCAGATATCCTTGAATCATTATTGAGTATTTTCTTATTTTATTCAGTAAGAGTCCAATCGGCTATTTGCTTTGGGTTTGCGTATTCCGTAGTAACCCTAAACCTGTTAATGGCCGTGATGGCCATGGACAGACTAAGCAACTTGCCGGATATTATAATCCATGAAATCCTGTCTCTGTTGCCCATCAGAGAAGCTGTCAAAACCTGTGTTTTGTCCAAGACCTGGAAGTCTCACTGGACACACACTCACACCCTCAATCTCCATCTAGATGGCAATACAGAGTACTGGGAAAACTTTGTTCTCCATGTGTTGCGGCGCCGCCATCCTTTGTGTAATCTCAATCGAATTCTACTCAGATATGTTGATGATTACTATTTTGTGAGCGACGAGCTGAAGCAGATGACGAACAATCTATTTGACTATGCTCTCTCTCAAGAGCTCCAAGAGTTTGAAGGCGATTACGTCCCTGATCTTCCTTCAAGCTTTTTCAAGTGTCAAACTTTCAAGACTCTCAAACTGGGACGGATCGATTCGCTCAAGAAAACTTTACTGTCAAAGTCATTAGAGTTTGCATCATTGAAAACTTTGAAACTTGTTAATGTTTGTATTTCTGATAAGAATATTCACCTCAGTGGTGATCAGAGTCTCTTCTCCAATTGCTTGAACTCGGAGAACATAGAGTTACAATACTGTAATTTGGTTTCGCCGTTCAAGACTTTTATCATTAATCTTCCCGGGTTAGTTAATTTGATCATATTGAACTTAAGATGTAACGTTGACATGTTCGAGATATCGACACCTAGGCTCAAATCTTTCGAGTTGACAAGTGATGGATTTTATTACGGCAGCCCCTCAGGCAGGATTGAAAATGGAGAATTGTCCAATTCTTGAACAAGTGAAATTTGATACTTGTTTCTATGAATGGAAGGAGGAGCATCTTTCACATATGATGTTCATTGCTAAACGGCTCTCTCATGCAAAATCCTTGACTATGTCACTGTATTTTATAAAGGTAATTAAGTTCAATAATTCATCAATCAATGTACATGTTTTTGCTCTTTCTCTAATTATTGCTTAATTGATGATTGTAATGATTGCGGTAACTTTTCAGCCACAGGCAATTATAAGGTGCACTAATGCTTTTGATAGAGAAATTAAGATGGAGGAGCAGCATAAGGTACATTTTATCGTAATCAGTTTCATAATTATTTTTGACAGTAATTAGTTTCATAATTATAAAATTTATTTTTACATACAAATATACAATAAACATTGATTTCGTATGAAAAAACTGTTAGTAAATTTGTACGCGGAAGCAATATACTGCAACTAAAGTAGAGACTTGAGAAAACACAATTTTACGTGGTAAAACCCTCAATTTAATCTGAGGGAAACATCCACGGGCAAAGACTGAAGGACTTTATTAGACCAAAAAGATTACAACCTCTCTCTCTAATATTTTAGGAGAGAACTACAACCTTTACAAGGAAAGAACAAAAGGTAGAAGAAGAAAGCTATTGCTTGGGATGGTTTTGGAGTGAAAAACTCCCACCTATTTATAGTTGGATTGGATGGCAATTTCGTAATTTAAGTAAGAGAAATGTGTGGCTCACATTTCTTCTTTTCTACCATCAAATCTCAACCACAATTTCCATACCTACCAAATGTGTGGCTCACATTTCTTCTTTTCCACCATCAAATCTCAACCACAATTTCCATACCTACCAAATGTGTGGTTAGGAATAATTCAAGCATATTGGGCCTTGATGGGCCTTAATTGGTTTGGGCTTGAAAATGACTTCACTATTTCTTCAAAAACAAGTGAAATCCTACATCTTTAAAATGTCATGTGAGATCTGATTTTACTTCCTACACCCATATTAAAAAGTTAAAATTGTTATTTTTACTCTCTACACTCTTTAAAATATAAAAACTATCCTTTAAATACTATTGATAAATTTAATCATAGTAAAATATCAATTATTCCTGCCGTTAAAAAAATAAAAATAAAAATCCTTTAATGCTTAGTTACATCATAATAACCAAAACAACTGTGCACAAACTATGTTGTTGCCAATAGAATGATGATCATAAACTTGAATGTACGTGTAGAATGAAGGGTGTTGTAATAACCGGATCTATTTGTGGTATCACATTGTATGACACTTACGACATATTTGAATAAGTTGAATCTTTCGAGTGCATAACTAGTGCATAACTTGTTTACTATGTTTTATTATTTTATTTTGTTTTTTTGAAAATTATTGTGTTTTAAATTTCAAACATTACTTAAAGAGGTGGAAATTTGTCCGATTAGTAAAGATTACAAATATAACAATCACGTGGAAAGAAATTTGCACTCAATTCTTATGATAAAAATATTTTCTTTTCTCTTGTGAAAAAAAGAAAATTTTCTTAGTTTTATTAGGGTTTAGGAGTGTTTATGATTGATTGAGTGTTCAACTTATGGGAGTAGAAAGTAAATTTAAAATTTCAATTATAGAGTTTGTATTTTAAGTAATTACATGTAAGGTTATTTCAGTAATAAAAATATTTCATTAAAATATGGGTATAGGAAGAATTTTTTTGGATGGCAATAGAGCCTCCCATATATATATATATATATATATATACATATATTGTATGGAATTATTCTTAATCATTTTTTGTGATATATTATTGCATATATAGAATTCTATTTATATCCAATGTTATTGTCTTTTATGTCACTTGTTGCAGCAACAAAATTACATGCTTATGATCCGTCAACTTAAGTTTCTTGACATAAACCAATTGAACGAATCTAAGGTCAAGAATATACTTGAAATGATTGACAATTCTGAGAGATCATTGACAAATCTGAAGAGATTGAATTTGAATTTGAAAGGGACAGAGAATATGTTACACTTATTGGCTTCGATTACAGTATTGTTCTTCCAAAGCTTTTGAAGTACGAAACTCTGAAGACTCTCACAGTGAAGGGTCCTTGCTCATTCAGGATTCTTTCATCTTTCTCATTAGGCTTCAAATCATTGACAAATCTTAAACTTTCCGGAACATCTATAGTGTATAGAAATCGTGAGAATAATAATAGTCTTCGTAGTTGTGATCTCATCTCTGGTTGCATCAACTTGGAGAAGTTAGAGTTATCCGAATTTGGAATTATAAGCTTGGGGACTCTCAACATTAAGGCTCCACGGCTACTTCATTTAACCATATCAATAGACTGCTGGTTTTGCTGGGGAGATTTTGAACCTTACCACCACCAAAGAGATGATCAGGGAGAAAATGATAGAAAGATAGTGATCATATCAGCCCCAAGACTCAAATTCTTTAATTATGAGTTATATAATAAGGATACTACGCAATTAAGACTTGAAAACTGTCCAATGCTACAGGAAGTGAATATTGGTGATGATTTACCACTCATTGTGTGGCGAGAAAGATGTGACTGGAATCGACGATACATTTTGGATATAATGTTCACCCAAGATCGAAGTGAATCATCCGACCGATATACCTCACTGCGAGCATTGAAATTTTCCAAGGTAATTATATATGTTATTATTCATTTTTAACTTTAATAGCATTTCTTTTCTTTCTTTTTCTTGAGAAAATTAACTAACACAAATAAATTGTACTTTATCAGGGAAAATTCACATCTTATGATATCCATTCAGATGCAGAAGTTGAAGTCATGGAGTATAACGACATGGAAGAGCGATTTTGGTTTTTTAATGGAGACATGGTTAGGCAAATCAGTCCTTGTCGTTGGGACAGTTCAACAATACAAGAACATATATATAATATGGAGAAAATGGGCTACTTTCAATTAGGTCATTAATATAGGAGATTTTTTCTTCTCGGTGTTTGCTTCTTCTACTTCCAAACTCCGACAATTTCAATATTGACTGGATCGAAGTTTTAGAATGTGTATTTATGTTTTTCTAGACATTACATAATATTTAATATCTACCATTGTAATTAGAGATTTTAAAATATTTTAAATCAGTATAAAAATCAGTGCAACAGAGGATTTAGATAACATTTTCTAATAAAGAAGCTATATGGTACAAAAGTATTCAAGCATAACATATTATATATATATATATATATATATATATATATATATATATATAGTGGAAATGTGAGGCAAACCGTACATACAGTACAAAAAATACAAAATAAAAAAATAACCAAAAAGTTGAGGCAAACAATGCCCTACAAAAACGAAAATAAAAAGATGGAAAAAATGAAAACAAAAACATTATAACATTATCTTAGTAACTGGTTATATATTCTTGGATGCTATAGCTCCTCTATGGCAACAATCGACCTCTCAGGAAACGCCATGGTCCAGTTCCAGTTCCCATCCTGTAATTGTAAATACAGATTTTAACTTTTAGTGAATTACTCATGTAATAAATTTATTAAAATGCAGAATAATTCATATTACTGAGTTTTTCTTGAAAGTAGAATTATTACCTCCATACACCAGCAAAGGTTCTCATAAACATGTAAATAGTTAAAGCAATCCAGATTCCAATAAAACCATTGCTTTTAAAGAGAACAAATAAGAATGCTATGCTTGCTATTGACACCAGAACCTGAAGAAAGGGCAAATTTTCAGGAAAAATTTACATTTTATGAAAAGATAAAAAAATAAAACAACGATGTGGAAGAAATTGAAACAGAGATTGTACACTTACCATGGAGTATGCAGTATATGCAAAATCAGAAGCTCCAAAATTTACACCATCGAAAACAAATGCTAATGAATTGATGGGTTGAGTTGCTGCAACAAACTGGAGCAGAGGCAATAGAAATTCAGTGTACAGTTAATAAAACACGAAAAACAGGTACGGCGTTATTGTATTGATAAGGAATTTGGATTTACTGATCTGATCTTTTTCCTGACCTCATATAATCTCATAACACATAAGCATTGCAATGAATAAATGGTTAAGATATGATTTTTTTTAACAATCACTTTATCAACAACCAATCACATGCTTTAAAAAGGTCAGGAAAAAGATTAGATCAACAGAGGATCCAAATCCATTGATAAGTTAGCTAAGCCCGAAAAAAGCTATTTAGTTACCGGAACGCCAATATGTATTAGGTGTATGACATTGATATCACTCGAAAAGATTCCGGATCCAAAGTATAAACCAGCACCAACAACAACTGCAAGCCCGAAGCCTAGAACAAAACCCATCTGAAAAACAAACGAAAACTTTCGTTAACTTTTAAGAGTCGGCTAAAATACAGATAATTAAATCTCCCTGGTTTCTAAATTCGTAAGAAATGTTTTTACTAAGATTATGAAAACCGTTATATACCTGTAGTACTCGGGTTGCAGCCATTGTCGCCTTCTTGTAGTCTTTCTCAGCGAATGAAGAGGCGAGAATTGCCTGAAACGGCAAGGAGAAAACATATATATAGTCTTCACTTGTAACAAATTCTTTTAACCATGCAAAAGAAAGGTTGATTTTATTACCTGTCCTGCCACAGCCAGACCATCTGCTAGAAGTGAAGATGTGAGCCAGACCTGTAAGCAAACTTGGAAGGCGGCCATGGGAGTCGTTCCAAGCCTGGCAGCCTTTGATGCTGCCAGAGTGACACAGATTGTAACAGCTATTGTTCTTGTTAGCAACATAAAACCTGTGCCCAAATACAATAACATTTGTTAGACTAAAACCAAAGGGAAATTAACATGTATAATATATCAGAAATCATGGTCCTTCTTTGATCAGGAAGGTCCTGAAAAAATTAAATTTAAGACTGACTATGTAACGTTCAAGACAGATTTTAAGTCACTACTACATTAATTCCCGTACCATTTTTCAGAAACCGACTAAATTGCAAATCTTTGAAACTTGGAGGTAAGAGATAAACTTGTTTCATCAACTTCAATAACAGGATCACCGAAATCAAGTACCTATATAGATATTGGTCATTGAATTTAGAATAAATTTTGATTAAAGGCTAATTCAAATGAGTAAAAACAGAATCGTTGTAAGGACTTTTAAGGCATCACTTACTGGGAAAGAACATGAGCAATGGCTGCTCCACTAACACCAAGCTTGAAGACAAATATGAATATTGGGTCCAAAATGATATTTGTTACATCCCCTGCAACTGTTTAATCCAATGAAACAATGAATAAAACATTAATAGGGAAATTAGTATTTGTATTATGTTATCACATAACTAAATATTTGATCAATCTTTGGTCTAGATGTTCACTATTGGTTTTTTTATTTATGTATAAAAATATACTGATAGTCAGTACCCGATAATTTTTATGGAACCGAAAGAGAAAGAAATTATGTACCTGTGGCATATAAAGGAGTTTTGGTATCTTTAAACCCTCTAAAGACACCTTGCATTGCCAGAGATAAAAGAACTGCAGGAGCTCCAAGTGATCTCAAAGTCAAGTATTTGAGAGCTGAGGCCATCATTGGGGATCCCTAATGATCAAATTATAATTTAAAAGCCACAATGAGTACTTCTATTCTATATGTTCAACACAAGGAAATGAAAATGGCAACAAAAACAAAAAATCACCAACAACTTACAGATTTGACACCCATAATTTTCAAGAGAGGTTTTGCTCCAAATATGAGAAATATAGCTTGTAAGAGACCAAGAATTGACCCTATAATCAATGCTGTTGATGCTGAAGGGATATTTCTCTTCCCCTTTTTAATACTCAATCCTGCCTTATTATTATTAGCCGAATTATTCGCACCGTTTCCTGGGATTATTATTGACTGATCTTTTGTTTCAGGAACATTATATGTTGTGGTGGCTGCTGCTGCTCCTTTTTCCAAGTTCTCAAGCATGTCACTGTGATCATTGTTATCTTCTGCTGGTTTTGATGAATCTTGCACTTCACTGATGTTCTCAGCTGAATTATCATTATTATTGCTGTTGTTATTGACCTTTTCCAAGTTCTGTTGTTGTTGATCAGGTTTTGGTTCTTCAGTGTTGCTGACTCTTCCAATTGTGTCTTCTTCAGCAACAAATGAAGTAGTGATACTCACTAGTGGGAATATTGTAATCTTTGAAGCTTGGTTGAATATTGCTATTGAAACTCCTACTGCTGCAATCTCCACTGGCCCTATAAACATCAAACAAATCACCTTCAATGTACTGTAAATATCGTCTACTTTTACACTGACAATCCTTTTTTAACAGTACAGAATTACACGTCTATTGAAAGAAGCTCACAATATATATATTATATATATAAATAATCGACCGGGAATATAAAAGAGACATGTCTACATTGAAAATGGCTCACAGGATATATATAAAATTGATAAGAATATAAAAGAGACGTCTACATTGAAACTTGAAAGAAGCTTACAAGATATATATATATATAAAATCGGCCATAATATAAAAGAGAGCTATCTAGCATACCTAAACGACCGATGAAAGCCGTGTCGATGAGAGAAGCTATGGGGTCAGCAGCCAAAGCAAGGGCAGCAGGGAATGCAATCCTTAGTATCTCTAAACCAAGTGGATCCATCTTGAAGACACGACTGATGAGGTTTATAATATTTATATATAATTAGATCAAAGAATGCAGCAACTTTATTTGAAGTAATACACCAAAACTAACTAGTGTAACGTACGTACCTTCCATCTTTGAAGAGAACAAAGAGAGGGATCTTCCATAATTTGCTATCTGAATTTGAAATAATATCACCCATAATATGATGATAATCCAATGCACCAAAAGAAGAGAAGAGAAGACAATATCTAATATAATAAGTTAATCAAACTGCTGATGTTGATTGATCACAAAGAAATTCACTACTTCTCACAAGCAAATTCAGCTCCAAAAATCTGCAGAAGCAACAAGAGATCGAAGTTGTAATAATGTCTATGACTAGCTAGCTAGCTAGCGTGTCAAAACTCAAAAGAATCTATAAAGTGACTTATAAAGTTTGGTCACTTATATAGAAAAGACAAAGCCGTAAAAATCAAGAAAGCTGAAAGTGAAGGAGAATTTTAAACGAATAAAATAGTTGAACCTTCCTCAGCTGTACTTGATATTTATGGAAAATCAGTCGACATATGTCTCTTTGAGAATACACTTTTATTAAAATTTGCCGACCTTCTTGTAAATACTCTGACTTGTTTCACTAAAACACATTTCATGGAAACATGAAGAAAAAACCTGTCAGATTTTTAACATATATCATGAATAAGGGTTCTCTATTCGGACAATCCTAAATCCTAATGTTTGGTTGTTTGTTTGTTTATCAAATCCGAGACATATGTGATACATTATTAAAATAAAGGCAAATTACATAAACTCACCCTAAATATATGTATAATTATACAGGAACACGAGTAAAATTCATAATAACAGTCGCTACTCAAAAACAAGAACAACCAAAACTCATCTCTCTCCTAAATCATCACAACCATCTTCTTCTTCTTATCTACCGTCGCAAACTCATCCAAAAACACAATCAATAAAACTTAAGAAGATAATATAGAGATTGGCGGTCTTTCGAAGCGGATCTCCATTGGAGGAGATATGGTTCTAGATCTCCTCTAATGGAGATAATCAAATACTTTTGAAACTGATCGAATTCGAATTGGGATCAAATAATTAGGTGCTGTAACAATTTGATAAAGACCAAAAATGGACTCAAATGCGGAAAGAGTATGGAAATAGCTACCCCTGGGACTCTCTGAATATACTTGTTCAAATTATGTGCCTGGAAACTGGTCAGGGTTTACTAATGGCGTTAATACTAATCGATTCCTTTTGCTTTTCAATGAAAAAAAAGTGCCCAAATCTGTAAATGAGTTTCATGCATGGTGTAATAAAATCTGAGGATATCGAGGCAAAAGTCATCAATATGAAACAGAGGCAAGTGATCAGGAACATGTGTAGAGTCTGCAAAAGCTGGCAACAAGACACACAAAACACACACACAACACACACACAAAACACACACACAACACACGCACAAGTGCAAAACCACACGCCACACACATGAACAAACACCAAGTGTTATTATGATTTTTTGGTCGATTTTTGTGTAATTATACAGTTCAATAAGGGTAAATTCCTGTAATTTGCACTTGAAATAATTGTGTATATGATCTGGTGACGGGTCGGACTGAAATTGAAATCAGGAATCAGGATATTCCAGGGATGGATGCAAATTTGTTTGGGAGTGCCAGTATACTAATATATAATATTTAGGAGGGCAAAAGAAAAAATTTAAAATATTTACATAATAAATATAAATTTTTTAGAAGAATATTTAATTAAATTTTATTTTTGGGGTTAAGGAACCATGGCCCCTGTAAGCACTCATGGAATCCGCCCCTGAGGTATCTCATGCCGAAAACTTTTATAGTTTTAAACTTTTATGTTAACACGCGTCATTCATTTTAATATAAAGTAATGATCATTTTAAAATTTATCGATTTTAATAAATTTTGATTTAAATTTTTTTATGGATTATAAGGTTAATGAAATCTAATTGTAACCAAAATTTGAATTTTTTTAAAGAATTACAACTATTTTTTTCCTGATTTTATTGAAAATCAAACATTGGAAAATGGGATGAAAAATAGGAAAAAAATATAGCTTTAGTTCTTGAAAAAATTTCAAATTTTGTTTACGAGTCTATTTCACTGAAATTATCATCTACAAAAAAATTCAGATCAAAATTCCCTAAAATCGACGAATTTTAAGACGGTCCTTACTTTATGATAAACTAAAGGATCTTTCGTTAAAGATTTACTCTCATATATATATATATATATATATATATATATAATATAAATTATGTTAACATATACCCTTAAACACATGTTGACAACCCAAAATGTAAAAAAGCAATTTTTATATATTATTTCAATAAATCACTAAACAACTTAATATGTCTCGATCAGAAAAGTAATTATATATTTTTTTATTTATTTTTATATCTTTACCTGACGTTTTAAAGGTACACGTTAACATTTATGACATAGCTAATTAATTTCGATATCCGTAAGGGTATAGATTGTGTCCTGTGCTTGTTATATATACATAGTACATATACCTTCCTCAGTTCTTTGCATCCCAAATAAAATCATCCAAAAAAAAAAGTCTATATTTCATGTACGAAAAAAACATATTTATATATTATTCTATATCTTTCCATGTATTTTTACGATTAAAACTCGAAGAAATAGTGTAGATATTGTCCGAAAAGTCGTAAAAATGTCCAGGTGTGTTTGAACAAACATTGAAAAGCTATATTCCATCAACATTTCCACCCCAGATAAAGCACCAATATTACAACAACTTTAATTATATTATTATAAACTCAAGACGTGTAGTGATCAGAACAGCAAGCATCATGACCCCCCAAAAATAATTAAACGTCAAAGAACAGATCAAAACCAGTCAAGCTGTTTTCAGTAAATTACATTTCAAACCAACTACTGTCCGTACAGTGATTCCGAAAATCGAAATATGAAGTGATTTGAAATTGAGATATTATTTCGGATTGAACGAGCACCGCCGCACCGGTGGTACGTTTTAGATTGATTGTTGATAACGAAAAATCAGAAGGAAGTAAATCACAAATTTTCTTAAAAGTCGAGTAAAATCAACAGATTTGGAGGATCACTAAGAGTATCTCCCACCAATCTCTGAATTTATGTCTCCAAGATAATTTTTTAGAGTTTTTAATGTTCATACTCTAAATTTAGAGAACCATTATTCATTCTCTAAATTTACTTTTCAATATTTTTTATTCCATTTATATCCATTTATATTTTCCATTAAATTCAATTTATGTATAATAAATTTTAATTTATATATTTTATTAACATAAAAATTATACCATTAGAAAAGTCTCATCTAGATCTTTAAAACGAGTCCAATATTGAATATTAATGAATAACTTTTTATTTACAATACTTTATCATTTGTTCTTCATGTTATTATTTTGTTATAATTTTCTCAAAAAAATTATTTAATGTTATAAAAAAATCGATATTACATATTGATAATTATAAGTTAGTAATATAATAAAAATCGAAACATAGTATTGAAATAATAAATATTAATATTTATTAGTAAGATATTTATAAATTCATACACTAATAAAACATTATATTTAAAAAAATACAAATGTTATTATAAATAATATTTGTTAAAATTTAATTGAACAATAATTTATTAAAGAAACTAAAGAATAATAATGAAAATATAAGTCATTTGATGATATAAATAGAAATAGGGATATAGATAGAGAAAATGATAGAAAATGTGATGAGAGTGAAATTTTTTTAAAGATAAAACCTGAAAGAAATATTACCTTTTGAAACCCTACTTTTAAAGATAGAGATAGATATGAGTGGAAGGTGCTCTAATAAAGAAACACAAGGCAATGGCAACTTCTTGGTCGATTCCAAGAACTTTCCATGCCATGTTCATTGATTGATCAATCTTGTGTTAAAAAATTTATATTATGTATATTTGTTTGCAGTGCAGTGTCAGAGATGGGTACTGGTTCTCTTTAATTACTTCTTAATTTTTTTGAAAACATAAAATAGTAATAAAAAAAAAAACTAATACAAGAAAATTCTATGAACCTGAGAAGGTGACACGTAAAATATGCCAAATATTTTATTTTTAACCTAACAAGATAGGACATCCGTACAAGATTAATATTGTAAAATTAAGTGAAAAGTGTAGACCCCACAGCCGCATTAAGAAAACATATATAATATAATCACTTTTACTTGCTTCTCTTTCAAATTTTTTTTTTTTTTTGTAAAGGATAATCATTTTAATTTCAAGTGATTAACAATTTAAGAAAAAAAAAAAGTGTGCAAGTTTTGGGATATGGAAGATGACTAGGATGCTAAGGAGGTTCCAAACAAAAGTTTGAAAGTTAGCATGTAAAAAGCAAAAAACAAAGCAGCACACAGACCAACCTACAACAAGAAACTAAAAACAGAGCAACGAGAAAGACAACTTCTGCCATAATAAGATTCCATCCAGAAAAGATCATCAACAACAGTTACAGCCATTTTCGAAGGCTTATAAGCGACAACATTCACCTTTCTAGGTACAGAAGAAACCAATCCTGACTCAAATCTCAATGCCCAGAAGACGGTCCTTAATTTCCCAAATAACCAAACTGATATCCTTAATTCATGATTTTCATTAAAATATAAATATGAAGTTAATATAATCATATCATGATGAGTAAAACATAACTTCACTCAATAACCCTAATACATATATACATTGAATACTTCATATACGGATCGATTTAACGTTAAGACTTAAAAGTTTATAGTTTTAACGTATATATAGTATATTTTACAATTTATAATCTGGACGTAAATTAAGTTTACATAATTTAATGTAAGTTTTGTAAGCAACCTACAATATATAAATCAATGGCAAAGATGATGGCATGATGCACAGTGAGAGATTTATTGGATGCAGAAATGCAAAGAAATTAAATCAAGTCATCATCAATAGATAGAACATGCATGAAAGAGTAAGTGAATAGTGATCTGAAATATTGTTTTATAAATGATGATGATGATGAGTTCATGAAGGCTGAAGATGATGAGTTTGTTTACCTTAACTACTTGTCAGGTCTCTTTTTCTGATATGTCTGACTGTCTGAGAATGCAAAGCATTTGTTTTTTTCCCACCAACTTCGTCTGCTTTGCATACCCCAAAATGCTCGACTCCACTTCTCTTTAAGTACCCTTCTCTCCCTCCCACCCCGCCTCTACTATTATTTAAAAAATTCATCTCTCACACACACACACACACAAAGAGGCACAACTTTTTCATCTTTTTTGGGTCAAAAATCGACATATTATCATATAAAAATGGAGAAAATCTTAAGAGTGGAGCACTACTGAGTGGTGCACTGGAACACCGAATATATGACATATGATGATAATATCAGATGTGACATATGTGCAACCTTCATGTTTTCTTGTATGCACCATTTATATTTAGCGGTGTATAGAGGTGTATCCAGAAAATATTTATTGTCCAGACTAAATTATATATTTATATATATATAGAGAGAGAGTTCTTTTCTTGTAAATTAACAAATAGAACAAAATCAACTGAATTTAAATTGTGTAATCAAACAATTGAGATAAATTCAAGAGAATATTATATGTGAAACAAGCATAAATAATACTTTTATCTACTGCGATTGATTATTTGTAATTTTTATTATTATTGTCCACAGCCCGGGGCAGCCCTTCCAAGCATCCGCCACAATTTTTTATCATACAAGGGCATTTTTAGAAAATATAATTATATTGTAATTACGGGTTTAAAAGACAATCTTATGATTGGTTTAACATCTCAGGTTTTTTTTCTGTGAAAATCTAATTATAAAGAATTTTTTAGTGATTAATTGTAAAATTACTTGAAATCTAACTAAATAATAATATAAAAGATCACTACCAATGTGAAGGTGACACGTTATGATTGCATGATCATCTATATATGGAGTGGTAGGTTATTTTAAAAAGTTTGTGAAAACGTGGAATTCCACCGTCCATGAAATGTAATATATATAAATATATATATTTTTTCTTCGATACGCAATGATATAAAATAGATCAATGCATTATATGTGAATCATAAATTATAGATAAATACTGACAAGGGCATACAGATTAAGTCAAAGTAATTGAATCTGATGGTCTGTATACAAGATATTATTATATATTTATTGGTGTGCATTAAGGAAAAAAATTTCATATATATATATATCATTTTTCAAACTTTGTGTTAGAAAATTAAGTGCTTTTAAAAGGTAGCATTAGACTGCTTTTTTCTAAGTGGGTTGTGTGTAGGATTCCCAACACCCCATTCTCATTGGCATTTTCACTTCATATCCCCAATTTTTTTCTAAGTGTCATTCCTGATCTACATATATTTTGGTTTTCAATTTTCATAGAATATAATTTTTATTAATTCATGCACAATTGTTTTTGGAAAACAAATACAAGAAACTGAATTTCATCCTTTTTAAGCCAAGCATGTATCTGATAATGTAAGCATTTTAAAAACAGCTTTTCAAGAATGGAAATAGATTTGATAATACGTATTCATTGAATTATATAATTTTTTTTCTAGATGGTAATAACAATTAAAAATTCTAGTGAATTTTTTTTTGAAAATTTTCCCGGCAATAAAATCTATATTTCCCAATATTTTGAATATAAAGCATTAAGAAAAAGGGGAATATATAACATAAAACTGGGGAAAATAGTTTTAGTGTACAAAATATTCAATTTTTTTCTCCAAGCATGCAGTTCATTTTTATAATTATCAACTGTTAAAAAAATTTTAAAATTCAATTATTTAATTATATATATATATATATATATATATAATGAGTCTCTCATGAGAGATCCCTTATTTTAATTTCTGCAAGAACCATGATGAAAACACATCGATTTTAATGAATTTTAATATGAATTTTTTTTTTGTGGATGATGAGTTCAATGAAATTTACATATGAACAAAATTTGAGAATTTTCCGAATACTAGAACTATTTATCCAAATTTTATTAAATATGAAGGCATCGAAAAATATGTGAAATATAAAAAAAAATCATGAAAAATAGTTCTAGTATTCGAAAAATTCTCAAATTTTGTTCATAGGTATATTTTAATGAACTCATCATCTACAAAAAAATTCAGATCAAAATTCATTAAAATCGATATATTTTCTTCTAGGTCCTTACTGAAATTAAAATAAATGATCATTCATGAGAGACTCACTATATATATATATATATATAGTAGTTATCAAGTGAGATATACCTTATTTTAATTTCGGTAAGGACATTGATGTAATCACATCTATTTTTATGAATTATGATCTGAATTTTTTTCGTGGATGATAAGTTTAATGAAATCTACCTATAAACAAAATTTGAGAATTTTTCAAGTACTAGAACTATTTATCCTGATTTTGTTAAATATAAAGGCATCGAAAAAGTGAGATAAATATAGGAAAATTCAAAAAAAAAATAGTTCTAGTTTTTGAAAAATAATTCAGATCAAAATTCATAAAAATCAATGTGATTTCATGAAGGTCCTTACCGAAATTAAAATAAGGAATCCCTCACTTGAAAGTTGAAAGTTGAAAGTTACTATATATATGTATTTGATCTGAATTTTTGTGTGGATGATAAGTTCATTGAAACCTAAATATGAATAAAATATTACTATTTTTCAAATACTAGAACTATTTTTTGAAATTTTTCAATATTTCTCTCAATTTTCTAATGCATTTATATTTAACAAAATTTGGATGAATAGTTCTAGTGTTTGAAAAATTCTCAAATTTTATTCATACTTAGATTTCAATAAACTTATCATTTACAAAAAAATTTAGATCAAAATTCATAAAAATCGATGTGAATCCATGATTTTTTATTCATACTTAAATTTCAATAAACTTATCATTTACAAAAAAAATCGGATTAAAATTCATAAAAATCGATGTGAATCCATGATATCTATGTTCGCTTGAGTACTTATATATATATATATATATATATATATATATATATATATATATATAGAGAAATTTTCAAGTCAGTACGCACTGATATAACTTCATCAGTGCGTTAGATATGAACCATTAAATTTACATACTTTGACTTAAAGTGTATGCACTTGTCAAAACTTCTTCATAATCAGTGGTCTATATATATGCAACTCACTGATATAAGTTATATCAGAGCACACTGAGGATAAAATGACTGTATATATATATATATATATATATTCCAATGATGACTTTTTACAATGCACACTTTAAGAACTTTTGGTGAAATTTAATGGAATTTATTGAATCTTTATGTGATTTTTTGTATGGATGATAAAAAATGATATACATTTGTGGAAAAAAATTTGAAAATTTTTCGAGTATAAAAACTAATTTTTTTTCCGACTTTTTTGATGATAAAATATTTAAAAATAGGTAAATATCAGAAAAAATAATTCTTGAATCCATAAAAAAATTCAAATTTTTACCAAATAAGTATTTTAATTTTCTTAGAATGCATATAAAAAATCTTATCAAAAAACATTTAATTGCATACAATTTCATCAACGGTGCTCATTATATTAAAATAAGGGGATGTTGATAGAAACAGTTATATATATATATATAATACACCTCGATGTTATAAATTTCAATGTATTAGACAGGTCTATATGATTGTGTTTGATATAGTGCTTCTTTTGTTGATGAGATGATAAAACTAAACCATTAATTTGTTGAGAGAGAGAGAGGAAGAAGTACATGAAATGGTACATTTGTTTTTGTTAAATTCAACAAATGAATGAGAGCGCATGGTTTCCTGAATAATAATACAACTTGTTTTAAAAAGCCAACTTTTCATTAGTGACCAAAAGTATGTAAATCTTTATATTTAATATTATGGTACTACGGCGGCCAAAATTTATATATAATGGAGGGACCCAAATTTCACGTTTGAATTGAATGTATATATGATATGTTAATTTATTATGTACTATTTTGATGCAAATTAAAACATAATGCTCCTAACTTTTTTGCTTCTCTATAAACTATACATGTCCTTCAAACTCTCTTGTCTTCTTCTTATAAATTCCTTCAAGATTTTGCCCTGGAATCAATGCTTAATTATTTTCAATAAACTCATTAAAAAAGGATATAATTGTATAGACTTAATTTTATATCAAACTAAAGATTAAAACTTGAATGAATATTGCACAAAAAATTTGATTTTGATGTGTATTTTTTACAGCATAAGTTAAGATATTAATTAGAGGCATTTTTTGGGATATATAAAGTTGTATGATGTTCGAATTAATTATAGGTTGCTGTTTGACATCCACCATAAAGAAAACAGACAAAATGAAATGATTTAAATACGAAGATGGAGTTCCACTTTCGTGTGGAAGCCACGATGTCCCAAACTAAAGTTCGATTAAACAAACAAGATGGAGTCCACTTTCGTGTGGAAGCCACAGTACTGTATTGCCATCTATATTCGATCCTCTAAATAAATTTTTTTTATATATGTGGTTAATTAGATACACAAAATTTGGAATAATAACAGATTATATTATATATATGATTGGTTGATGAGAAACATCCTGAATTACTAAATGCTGACTTAATTGAACAAGAGTGCCGTTTGGAGCTTTCTTAATTTGGCACATAATAATCTAACATATAAAATACTAACACAACCAACCATGGATTGAAAAGAATCGTAGAAATGTTGTCATGCTAGCTAATATATATATAATTATCTTATAAGAACCCACCAGTACTATAATATATATATATATTATCTTATAAGAACCCACCAGTACTATAAGTCTATAACCCACTAAATTTGCTTCATTTTCATGTCTTTCTCATGGGGTCATTGTCAATAGATTCCACTCTGATCACTCAATTGAGAGTCGCACAAATGGAGTCACAATTTGTGTAATTGTGTCAATCTAATCATGACCTAATCGATTAAATTAAGATAATCATTTCTGAATACAACCCATATAATTAATTAATTATCATTTCAGAACCTACAATCATAACCTGCACACTAAATTTGTTCCATTTTCATATCTCTTGCAGCGGGATTATGTAAAAAAATAGACACCCTTATAATTGGAAGTGCATGCAAGTGCGTTTGCGAAGTTGAAGGATGATAGATCTAACATGGCGAAGGCTTAGTCCTGTTTCGTTTGTGTTTGGTCTGTGGTTTTCGTGGGTAGCACCTTGCGGTTTTGGGTTCTGATCGAGCCTCGTTTTTTGGCTCGTCTTTGTCTAGGCTTTTAGCTATCAGGGGGTTTGCTTTCTTTTGTTTGGTTTGCTCGGTTGTGCGTGTCTGCGCCGGTGGTGTTCTTGTAGCTTTTTGCTTTTGACCTCTGGTCCCGCTGAATAAATTTTACCGTTCAAAAAAAATAATTGGAAGTGCATGCAAATATACCTATAGTGCGCCTGAATTACTCTGAAGAAAGAAATGCAGCTAGCTAGCCTCAGTACTGCTTGGAGAAATTAGTGCTTCTTCATGATCAACAAATTAAAACCATTATATAATTGTAAAAAGAACAGTGTCAAAAGAAATGTCAACATTGCTTGTAATTTGTAAACTATGTACAAGTGTATATATATATATATATATATATATATATATATAAATATATATGGTCTTTCTCCTGTTAGTTCGTCATGATATTAAATTTATCAGTTTCTTGAATGCGGTCTATAAATTATGGAGAAGTTCTGACAAGTGCATACACAACGAGTTAAAGCAATTAAATCTAATGGTCCACATTCAAAAAACTTATATATTTAATATCAGGACTAACTGACAGGAGAAAGATTGTAATATATATATATATATATATATATATATATATACACATACACACAATGGTTCTCTAGTCAGGACGTCATGACTTTATAATTTCAGGACGTCCAACCATAGCCACACATTCACATTGTACCCACAGCCCCGGCCACATTAACAAATACTCACACCCAATATGAATGTGTGATTGTGGTTGAACGTCATTAACTTATAATTTCAGGACGTCATTAATAGAGAACCACCCTCTATATATAGTATTTCTATTGTCAGTTCGAACTGTTATAAGATATAACAGTTCCTTGCATGTGGGCCATTGGATTTAAAAGATGTTTTGACATGTGTATGCAGTCAAGTCAGAGCATTTAAATCCAATAGCATACAGAAGGAATTGATATATCTTATATCAATTCGAACTGATAATATATATATGGGTGAAGGCTGACCCTTCTGTGTATGTGGGCTATTGGATTTAAAAGATGCTTTGACATGTGCATACAGTCAAGTCAAAGTATTTAAATCCAATAACCTACAGAAGGAACTGATATATCCTATATCAGTTTGAACTGCCAAATATATATATATATATATATATATATATATATATATATAGTCATGCTAGAACAACTTAAAATTGTAACTTAAAAGTTTGACTTCAACATCTCAACCACCCATATGCTCTTAATCCAATGGTTGAGATTTGAATGCATTTATAACTCTTGGATTGAAAGCATATGGGTGGTTGAGATGTTGAAGTCAAACTTTTAAGTCACAATTAATGTTAATTATATTTATATTATGATATTATAATCCCCCCAATCAAAAATTCAAGGACTGTTAATTATATTTATACTATGATATTGTAATATGTAAATGGTATTTTAACTTGACCCCTTTATTTTATTGATAAATTAATTTCTTCCATATTTAGTTATTTATTTTGCCGAGATAAAATCATTCCCTATTAGTATTTTAATTTTTATGATTTTATACATTATTTCCTAGTCTAATACACACACACACACATATATATATATATATATATATATATATATATATATGGGTTCAACAACTACACATTTACTATATAGTTATAAGACTAATTTTCAATCCAAAGGTCTATAAAAATTAAAGATTTGAAAATTTAAAAAAAATTAAAACTAAAAGGAAGTAACTTCATCTTGTAATTACCCATGAAACTATACATAAACTATATAGTAGCTAACATAGTTTGTTTACTTGTAGTTTTTTTATTTGACCTTTAAGATTATTTTTATGAACTTCCAAGATTTTAGGTTTGAGATTATAAATTAATAAATATTTTAATTTTATTTTTCAAGCTTGTGTTATTATATATCTATTATTTTGTTAGGTTGTTGCTATAGTTTTGATAAATTTATTTTACTCATTTGTTATTTAAATTTGTTCACAAATATTTATAAGTTAATTTGGTTTGACATGGATATTATAAATTTAAATTATAAGTATATAAATAATCGTTTTTTAAATATATTAATGATACATTGATATTTTCTCACATATTCTTTGATTAAGGAACTATTAAAAGAGATATGTCATATATACAACAAGATAAAAGATCATTTTCTCACAAATTCTTTGATTATGTATATTTAAATGGAAAATCGTAAAAATATTTAAATAAATTTAATTATAGATGATTTTTGAGAAACAAAATAGAGTCAAGTTCCATTTTTATTCTTAAAGTTAGCGTGATTATTATTATTATTATTATTATTATTATTATTATTTTGTATCATTACCTTAAAGACTAAACTATTACATTCTAGTATATTAATATATTTTTCTTGGATGACCTTTAATATTAGTTTCTATCTTGGCCCCTTCAAAACCAAAATCATGGCTTCGCCCATATATATATATATATATATATATATATATATATATGGTGAACTTTAAAACTAACCATAAAATTAGTGGATTTATTGTTTTTACCCAAGATTAATATTTTTATTGTTTTTATCAAAATTTTCACTATTTGGACAAAATTGCCATTCTTTATAAAAAAATTGTCTTTTTTCTTTTTTCTTTTTCCTTTTCCTGGAAAAAAACAATTTTTTTCTCATTTTTTTTTCTTTCCAGACCTCTAGTTTTTTTTTCTTTTAGATTTGGTGTGTTTAATTTGGTGTTACTCTAGTGTGTTTAATTGACTTTCCATGGTGTGTTTGATTGAGTTGCACTGATGTGTTTAATTGGTCTACCCTGTTGTGTTTAATTGAATTGTCCTGGTGTGTTTAATTGGTCTGCTCTGGTGTGTTTAATTGACCCTGGTGTGTTTAATTGAATTGTCCTGATGTGTTTAATTAGTTTGCCTTGGTGTGTTACCCTAGTGTGTTTAATTGGGTTTTCGTAGTGTGTTTAATTGATTTTCGCATGGTGTGTTTAATTAGTCTCTTTTTGTGTGTTTAATTGGTCTGCATTGATGTGTTTAATTGGGTTGTCGTGGTGTGTTTAATTAGTGGCTCGGTGTGTTTAATTGGTGGCCCGGTGTGTTTAAAGAAATCTGGAAAAATTTCCAGATTTGAATAAGGAAATTTTCCAGATTTCCTCATACAAACAAAATTAAAAAATCTTTGAAACAATGGATCTCTAGTAAATGTTATTTTTTTAGGAAGGAATTTTGTTTCAATGGAACAAAATCTGAAAAAAAATTATAAAAAAAAACGTAATATGGAAAAAAAATTTAACAAACATAATCTGGAAATTTTTCAAAATAAAAAAAAACCTGGAATTTTTCTTTAAACAAAATAAAATATGAAAAAAAAAATTAACAAACATAATCTGGAAATTTTTTTAAATCTAGAAACATAATCTGGAAAATTTTCAAAACAAAAAAAAATCTGGAATTGTATATGAATTTTTTTTTAAACCAAATCTAGAAAAAAATTTAAACGAAATCTAGAAAAAAATTTAAAATATGGAAAAAAATTTAAACAAAAGGAAATCTGAAGATTTTCAAAATAAAGATTTAACAAGCATTTTAAACAAAAAAAACTCTGGAAAAAAAATTTAACAAACATTTAACAAAAACTGGAATTTGTTTTTTTCCAGATTTTAACAAACAAATTTTTTTCTGATCTGAAAAATCATTTAACAACACAAAATCTGGAAAAAAAAATTAACAAACATTTTAAACAAATAAATTTTTCTTTAAACAAAATCAAATATGGAAAAAAAGTTTAATAAACATTTTAAACAAACAAAATCTGAGTTTTTTAAAATCTGGAATTTTTTAAACAAACTAAATCTGAATTTTTTTAAACAAACAATATTCAAACTTAAACACAACCACAACCACCCTTAAAATCAATATCTAACCAAAAATATTCCAAGAAAAATCAACAACACCCAGATCTGTAAGAGAGAAATAAGAGATTGAAGAGAGAGAGAGAAATAAGGCGTGAGAAAGAGAGAGAGAAAGAAGGAAGAGAGATAACAAAGAAAAAAAAATGAGAGGCGTGAGAGAAAGAAGGAAAAGAGAGAAAGAAGAAAAGATATGAAAGAGAATATGTAAAGAAAATAATGAGGGGCATTTAGGTCTTCACAATCAACTATTGGGTAAAAACAATAAAAATATTAATATTGGGTAAAAACAATAAAACTCTCTAATTTTTTACTATAAAGGGCTATTTGCTCATATATATATATATATATATATATATATGTATATATATATAAATCTTAGTGCCTGGAAATGCCTCAAGCTTCTCAGTCGTCCACTAACATTGCTTCATGTTATAGATGATACATAATAATATTTACTTTCATTTCCATAATCAATATTAATCATACAATATATATAATACTTCAAAAATATGCTGGTTAATGCTTTACATTATGTAGTCAATTTGCTCTTCAGTTAATTATTCGTATTTGGTGACTGATTAAAATTATGCTGATATGCTTTGCATGTACAATACAAATTGAAAGGCATGCACTTGTGTCCTTTTTCATAAGAGATCAATGATCAATTGATCATGGCATGGTGAGATAAGTATAGGTGAAGATGTCGACAGCAATTTTTTCTTCCATCTCCAATCGATCACCATTTTAATTAGACCCCACAAATTAATTAATTAATTTTAATTCTTTCAAAAAGGAGCTGATCATTATTAATTCTGTATAAGTAGAACTAGATATCATCTTTCCTTTTGAATATCCAACCCAATTACATTTCATGATTATTAAATTAAGAGAATTTTAGAATCTATAATTTTTAATCAAATAATTCAACTTTAATTTGTTGCGGTTTGCATATCCAATCAATGTTCAGGTATGAATTATGTATTTTTTTTTTGTATTATTGTGAATAACAATATTATTGTTGTTAAATCTCAATAAGAATCCAGTGCTCTCAGCAGTAACACAATGGAGTCAGAGTTGCTTGATGAAACACTTACACATATTAATTGAAACCGATCGATGAATGCTTGATTAGTTTAATAAGTTTATGTAATAAAATTTTCCAGCCGCCCTAATCATAGTATGTACTGATCATCAGGGAGAGAATCAAGTTTCACCGGAAAAGGGAATCAAGAAATGAAACTTAATTAATATGCAATTGATCTTTCAGGCTCTTCTTTCTTTTAATATACAATATGCAAGTTCCACACTAAGTACTCTTCTTTCTTTTAGGCTATCAAATCTCAATGTCTTGCAAAACTATACAAGTGCCAATTGGGATTTCCAGTGATGTTTTTTTGTGTTCTGGGTTTCAGCCTTCTGTGCCATGTTTTTCATGCTTCTTCAGGGGTTAGGATTTTGTTCGTCTTTTCTTTTTGCTCTGTTTTCTGGTTTATGTTTGGTTCTTGTGTTTCTTAGGCTGGGTTGTGTTTTCCTTATGTTCGTTAGTTTTGCTGTTTGTTTGTGGCTCGGTGCCTCTGTTTTGCTTACCTTCTTGGCCTGATTAATAATACTTTACAGTTCAAAAAAAATATGCATGCCTGTTCGATACTATACGTACCGTCCATCGCTCAATATTGTGTCTTAGTGGTCAAAACGTTGATTCAATATGGCAGTGTTCCAGGTTAGAGTTACCGCCACCGCACATGCGGTATTTCTTCAATTCATGTCCTGCTAGATTTTGCAATAACCGTACATGATATTGATCTTCCAACTATATCCAAGCATATATATTATACAAAATCTATTGCAACGTACAGGTTAAATCTTCTTTTCACGTTTGTTTGTTGGTTTTCTAACATGATGTGTACTCACCGATCAAAGTCTATCGATATCTAATGTGTACCCAGTTTATGTGTCTGATGAGATTTTGATGGGACCTGCATCCTCCACTTCTATATTTTGTTACATATATATCTCAGCTTCCAGGAGATTTCAGAGAAAGATATGTCATGAGTACGTACTTCTGGGAGCTAGCTTGCCACTTTAGATATTGATTTCATGTTGCCATAATTCAGTTTAAGTTAGACAATATGTGGTTAGTCCAACAGTGTTCCCCTCACACCTATACCATGAGGTTGTGGGTTCGAGAATGTCTTCCTTCTCCAAATCTTAAATTATTGTAATATTTCAATAAATAAAAAAATCAGTTTAAGTTATATATGAAGATGTCGACAGCAATTTTCTTCCATCTACATTGATTAAATTATATTGTGAACAAAGGAATGGTAATTAATGCGGTGATTATGGAACAATCACTTATATGAATTGATTTTTTTATTGAAGTATAAATTTGAGTTTGAGAGAGGGGAGTACGACTTAAACCCACAAAACTATATGAATTGAATAATGAGGAGAGTTTATAATCTATAATTAATATATATATATATATATATATATATATTCTAAATTAATCAGTTCCAAGTGGGATTAATTTTTAATCCAATTCAAGTTTTGTTGGAGTTTGCATTAGCTAAGGCTTCTATCAATATTTAGGTATGAGTAATTATTTTAGCATTGATTGAATATATATAGTTGTTAAATCTCACCAAAACCTCTCAGTGCTCTCAGCAGCAATAACACAATGGAGTCACTAAGTCAAAGACCTCACGAGTGGTTGAATTCAAAAGCTTGGCAATTTTCTTTCTTTGATCAAACATACATATACTTCTTCTTTTTTTGAACAGCCATATGTTATTAAAACAGAGGCAAAAGCCTGAAAAACAATCAAACATACATATACTAATTGAAAGTCGAAACATATAAATGCTAGATTAATTAATTTAACTTTAAGTAATTAATTTTGTCAGCTCCCCCCCCTAGCTACTATCTTTTAGCTTATTTGAATTTCATCAACAACAAAAAAGGGTGCAATCAATATAGGACACATAATAAGTCATACATATGCATGCCTGAACAAATAATAAGCCTATATAGCATGTGATGATTTGACATATTGCTAACTTTTTAAACGATCGAGCACTTATATATCCTGCAAATTTCAATGCACTAAATCTATAATGTGTTGATCAGATTCCATATGTTTTTTTCCACACCAACTCTGTTTTTCTTTCAGGCTCTCAATGCCTATAAGTACCGATTGTGGGGGGCTTGATCATGTTCGATTTGTGTACGTACACCTAGATTTTCAATAACTACAGTCAACAAAAGCTATTTGAATTTACTGTAGGTTTTTCTATCACATGTCTGTGTAAAGAAGAAAGGTGGTCATCATGGAGCAACATCAACAGCTAAGCTCACTCAAATGATCAATCATAACAGAATGAGTTGAGTCAGCAATTGGTTGAAACAGAAAATGCTTAATCAACATTCGGTTATGACAGATCAAATGAGAGTGGTGCCAAAACTATATTTGGTGAAATACTTTCCCGCCCAAAATCAGAAAAGCTTATAGAAAATGTGGGTTACGATTTTGATCAAACGACTCTGATAGCATCATCTTAATATCTTCTTCATAAGCATGAAAGTTGTTAAAATCTGTTAGAATGCACCAATATAAAAAGCCTCTCACGTGTCTCTTGTGATTCAATGAAAAAGATGAAATAGAAATTATCTCTCAAAAATTATCTCTGTTCTTAGTTCCAATTCTCTTCAAACTTTATCATGGTGTTAGAGCAGTGAAGATCAGAGGCCATGGGTTCGTCTTCAAACTCGCAACCACGCAACTTTCAGAACCTCGATGATGAAGATGCACTTGTTCTAACAAAGAAGCAAAGAGAGACTAGATCAAACTTGATTTCGAAAATCTAAACTTTAGTCTACCAATAAAGTTGGATCAAAACAACTTTATCTTTTGGAAAGCCGATCGTGATTACTTTTTACGACAATGTAAAAATATGGTTACGAAATATTACTTTTGGCAACTATAATAAGATGTTAGTCGTAAATATACACGTCAGGGATCCAATTTCTACTGCTACTAGATTTTTAGGATTTATGACTATAGATTTAGTCATCAAATAACTAATTTGCTGACTATATATCTAATTTAATGGCAAATTAGTGATTAATATTTTGACGCAATCATTTCCCTCCAAAGGTACACATCTTGAAATCAACATGTATCATTCACGACTATAATTTTTGTTGGGTAATGAATTTTTCTATTACTGATATTTTTAGTAGAAAATAAGAAAAATCATATTAGATGCGTTGATAGCTGCAGGTCAAGATGTTAGTGAGCAGGATCTGGTAGCATATGTGCTTGGAGGCCTAGGTCAAGAGTGTGATCCTGTTGTGGTTACCATCACATCTAAGAGTGGAGAGATCACAATGCAAGAAGCTCAGTTTCTCTTAATGAGTTTTGAGGCAAGGTGAGAAGAGTTTGCATCCTCTGTGGAATTACCAAATGCCTCAGCAAATATACATATGAAGACTCAAAGAGGTGACACAACTAACTTTTAGAGAAGTGGATGATAACCCGTTATTCTGTCGTTAGGGAATTGCTGATCCCAAAAAGATATTTATAAAAAGTCCTACGTAATGTGCTCTATAGTTATGAAAACTAGTAAAGCGACAAGCGAGGGTCTCGTTCCACAGGGAGGTGGGATTCATAGACCGTCTCTAGTTCTAGCTATACACACGTCGAGCAAACTCGTGTGTTGCGTGTGCAAAAAGAATATGCGGAAAGTAAATGCTAAACTAACTAACAAACTACATAAATAAATATGTACAATGATATGATGGAATGGAGAGATGCATGAAATGTGGATACGCTAGGGAAATGACTTAACCGTAACAATCCTCCTAATTAAGCACTAGACTCACCTAGTCCCTCAAATGTGCAAGTATATCATAGGCTCATGTCCCCTTAATTGATCTCTAATCTCTCTCGATATCTTAGTGATCACACCCACACAATTGCATGGATTCATTAAGTGCGGTGGCATATATAAAAGAGCCATGTACGCCAGCCTAGTGATACTCTCACTTTCTGGTCATATACATAGGTTATTTCGATGGGCATGTAATGCGCAACCGCGTGGGCCATACTATTGCCAATAATTCATCCACGAGGCTAACCAAATACAGGATGGCAACCAAGTGAAAGCATTAAGAATACGAGATACCCATACAACACGTATGTTATATGCTCGTGTCCCCTTAATTAATCTCTACCCTCTCTCGAGTGCATAGAGATTGCATCCATGCATAAGCATGAATTCATTAAGGATGGTGAGACATACACACGAGCTCTACACGCCAGCCTAGTGATCTCTCAACTTTCTGGTCAAATGTAGAGGATACCACGCTGAGCATGTTAATGCGAACCACGCGATATATAACATACAACTTAAATATCATTCACAAGGTGGCTAACCGAGTGAAAACATTAAGCAATGAAATACCCCTATAACTACACGAGCACAAGAGGAATTCGGTTTATCTTTACTCCAAATACGGATTCGATTTTATCAATCTCCCTAGGATAGCTAAAAATGGAAAACAAGTTTACCCAACAACAATATGCAACAAAGTTGATTATTATTCATTAAGACCATTCAATCTAAGTTAGGGGTTCATTCTCTTGATTAAGGAATACACATAAATCAATTCATCACCCAATCCGGCCAAAGATTGATAATTGTGTCTTAATACAAAGACCCATTAAACACAAGAATATGAACCAAAGTCTAATTTAGCATGTGAATGCATCAATCAAACTTCTCCCACTCTCTAGAGCTAAAACTCAATTTCTCTAATCATTCAAACATGGTATTTTAAGTCATCCATTAATCAATCAACAATCATGAGAAGCTAAATTACACTACTCCTAAATTAAATTACTCTACTCCTAATCTCATTCATGGACACATATCAATTTAGACTCTCAACACACATGAATATCACAATAAGAGAATTAATTCATGCATAAACAAAAAGTAGAACAAAACCCAAACAAATTTAAGAACAATCATACATATATTGCATAAGTGTTGGTTTACAAAATTCCCAAATTGGTGATTACATCAAAGAAAACAAGATATACAAGGAAAGAGTGAAAATAGGTACAACCCTTGAAGAAAAACTTCTCCAAAGATGCTCTTTGTTTCCAAGTTTGAAATTGGTCTAAGATGGTGGAGGAAGTGTTAAAAATGGTGGTGGAGATGTATGGTGAGCTCCCATGGAGGAAAAACCTCCATGGGAGCTGTTTCTCTCACTTGTTGGTGAAGAAGATGAAGAGAAAAGAGATGAGGGAAGGGAGAGAAGGTTTGGGCATGAGAGAGGAGAAGAGAGTTTGAAGAGAGGAGAGAAAATGGGGTATTTATAGTGTTGGGAAGTTAGGTCAAGATTTGGGGGTGAAAGGAAAAGAATACCTCTTAGAAAATGGCTTAAAATCGCAAATCTGAGCATTTTCGCGGTACGTTCCGCGGTACGCTTTGACGAGCGAACCGCGGACTACTTTTTAGGACTTTCTGCCCATTTTCGCGGTTCACAAATTGGTCTTCCGCGGTACACTTGGACGGACGTACCGCGGATTTCTACGTACCGTTACGGAAACAGCTATAACTTCCTCTAGAAATCTCGGAATCACAATCTGTGAAAAGTGTTGGAAAGAATACATCCGGGGCTTTCCGAAAACAGGTAATGGGAAATGTAATTCGATCAGAGGAGGGAGATATGACCTTCTGAAGTTTGATGTTCTGCACTGGCCATTTTCAATTTCAACCCAAAAAAACTCCAAACACTTCAATTAAGCTCTAACACCTTATTTTAAGAGATATAAGCTACACAAGGCTCACAAAACATATTATACACAAAAATACGCTCGAAAACGAAAGCAAACGATAGGAAATGGGGACCTCAAATGGTGTATTTTACGATGTTATCAGTGGACAGTTTCAAGGAAGAGCCAAAGGTAGAGCAAGAAGTAGAGGAGATGGTAGATCAAATACCTCAAGACCAATTTACTAGGTGTATGGCAAGATTACACACATAGCTAATATTTGCTATCATAGGTTCGATCAAACCTACACTAGCAATCTAACGAGGCAATTTTCTTCGCCTCAAGGAAACGTGGCTCACTCTGTTGAATACAATTAGGCATATGACAACTCTTATCAGGTTAACAACAATAGCTTGAAGGCAATGACAGCTAATGCTTCCTCTGTTGTTAATCCAAATTGGTACATTGATAGCGAAGCTAATGAGAGTTTGGCAGTTGGTAATGGACAAACTCTTCCTATTACACCTAATGGTCAATTAAATATATATACTCATGTGTATCACGATCCTCTAGAAATGGTATGTGCATATGTGTGGGGTCTTTCCCCCCTTCCATCTACACAAGGTCAAATGATGCAGAAGATATTATTGAAGATATTCTTGAAGATTTAAGATTTCAAAAATATTTCTATAGTTAATATATATTATTTTATTTTCATTTATTATGTATCTAATTAGGTAGTTACTTATTTTTATGATTTGATTTTATTAAGTCAAATCTTATTTCCTTATTAGATAGGTTTTTAATGTTTTAGGATTATAGTATTTTTAATTTCCATTGTTATCTCAATTATCCTTTTTATAGGGAAATTGATAATTTAATTGTTTTACTAGTTATTTTAGGTTTCTTTTAGGATTTTATTTTCGTATTAAAGACGATGTACCCTAACAAGGATTTTAGTTTTTGATGATTAATAAAAATTTGAGAGAGAGCATCTCTTTTTTTAATCCATTTTCTGTACATTTACGAGGGTCAATGAATTTGAAGCATATTATTCTGGTATCTGTGTGCGGATCAACAGATTAATAGTAGGGTTCGCTTCCGGTATTCGTACGCGAATCAACGAATTCGAATCAGTTATCCGTTCTATCTATAGATTGATGTTTGCGTTGAATTTCCCGCTGCATCATCGTTACTATATATGCTTCATTGATGCATATTCCAAGTACTACTGGATATTCCCTCTAGCCCAAAAGCTCCAAGTTAAGAAAATTTTTATTGCCTTTCGCAGGTTTGTTGAAAATCAGTTCTCCACAAAACTTAAATGTTTTCAAAGTGACAATGGTTGAGAGTTCATTGCTCCCTCGTATTATCTTCTTGAACATGGTATTGGACATCACAAATCTTGTTCTTACACACCTCAGCAAAATGGTATTGTTGAGAGGAAACATAGGCATATCATTGAGGTTGGTCTGTCCAAGCTTGCTCACGTTAACTAACCATTGTCATTTTGGTGGGAATCTTTCCACACAACCATTTATCTTATAAATAGACTCCCCCTTTTTCAGTTTTAAACCAAACAACACCCTACTTCAAATTGTTTAACATATGTGCAAATTACAAAACTAAAAACTTTCGGTAGCTCTTGTTTCCCTCATATCAAAGCCTACAATCAACACAAACTTCTATTTTGTTCTGTCAAATGTGTTTTCATAGGCCATTGCGAGTTTTCAAAAAGGTATAAGTGCTTGCATCGGAGTGGGAAGGTTTATAGCTCTAGAGGCATTATCTTCAATAAGGAAGAATTTCCATATCCTTCTTTTTTTAGAGTCAAATCTGCCTCTTTTTCCATTGATATCCATTTATCTATATTTTCAAACACAATCTCGACAATGCACAAAAATACTATTATATCTGCTAAAGATGCTTTGAAACAGGTAGCAAATTCTTAGGCTCCCACTCTCACAAAGTCTCAAGTGCATGTCACATCTCCTCCCATTTGTGTTGCCTTACCACCTGTTTCAGTTCCAATGATGACTACTATAGGTAAGAATGGGATCAGTAGACCAAAGGTTTATCAGGTTGTTTAGAGTAGTGGTTCTCACGAGCTTACACCATCAAATGTTGATGAAGCTCTTCAATTTCCTGACTGAAAAGATGTTATGAAGGCTGAATTTGTTGCCTGCGGCGAAATCAAACTTGGGACTCTGTTCCACCCTCAAAAGACATGAATTTCGTGGGTTGTAAGTGGATTTTTTGTATCAAATACAAGGTTGACGGGATTATTAAGAGGTACAAGGCCAAATTAGTGACCAAAGGCTTTACACAAACACCGGGGTTAGATTTCTCTGAAACGGTCAGTCATGTTGTCAAAAGCTCTACCATCAGAGTGGTTTTGAGTCTTGCTATTACCAAAGGGTGGGACATTCAACAACTTGATGTCAATAACACGTTTCTAAATGGTGAGCTTTATGAATCAGTTTCCATGTCTCCGCCGGAAGGGTTCATTAATTCTATTCAACCTTCATGTCTCAGCAGCAGACTCGTTCTTACTACTAGTAGTCTACGTTGATGACATTTTATTGACTAGCAATGACCAGTCATTCATCACCAAAGTCATTAAAGATTTGAATCTCAACTTTGCTCTCAAATTCTTATGGTAACTTTAGTTCCTTTTTGGTTTTGAAGCAAAAGGGAATTCGGGTGGTCTCACTTTGTCCCAGATAAAGTATGCTTAGGATCTCTTATTCAAAACAAATACGACAGAATGCAAGCCCTGCCTTACACCTCTTTCCCCGGGTTGCAAGTTGTATGCTATTGATGGTGAATCGTTTGCAGATGCTACTTTCTATAAGAGTACATTATGGGCATTGCAATATTTGACTCTCTCTCTCTCTCTCTCTCTCTCTTGGCATGATATCTCATTTGCCGTAAATAAACTGAGTCAGTTTCTGGCCTCCCCTTCCCAAGTTCATTGGCTAACTGTTAAGAGGGTGCTTAGGTATATCGAAGGCACGATGCAATTTGGCTTAGTGTTTCGGCATGTTCCTCGGTTTTCCGTGGAGTGTTTTGCAGATGCTGACTGGGTCAAAAATGTTGATGATCGTAAGTCGACCAAAGGATATTGCTTGTATCTTGGTGGCAATCTTATGAGCTAGTTATCTATGAAGCAAACAGTTGTGATCCGGTCGAGCATAGAGACAGAGTACTGGTCTCTTACCACTGCTGCAACTGCTATAATTTGGTTTCAATCTTTATTTCAGAAGCTTCAATTGCCTTTATTTGTTGTGCCGATTCTTTAGTGTGACAACCTCAATGCCAGGGCCTTGGCACACAATCCGGTGTTCCACTCTCGGACGAAGCATATTGAAATTGATTTTCACTTTCTAAGGGATCTTATCGCTGCAGAAAAGTTAGACATCAGATACATATCCATTGATGTACAAACTGCGGACATATTACCAAAGCATTGGCCATAACTCGATTCCAACTATTGGCATCCAAGCTAGTTACTGATAGGGATCAGTTTAGCTTAGGGGGGATATTGCTATAACAAATGATCAGTTCCTTCATACTAAGTTTAAACTTACAGAGTTACCTCAGCTAAGTTTAAAGGAGAGTGTAAATAAGAAATGTGATCATCACTGAGCAACATCAAGAGCTAAGCTCAATCAAATGATCAGTCATAACATAATGAACTAAATCAGCAATTGGTTGAATCAGCATTCTGTTATGAGAGACCAAAGAGAGTGGTGCCAAAACTATATTTGGTGAAATGCTTTCCCGCCCAAAATCAGAAAAGCTTCCAGAAAATTTGGGCTACGATATTGATCAGACGACTCTGATTGCATCATCTTAGTATCTTCCTGATAAGCATGAAAGTTGTTACAAACTATTAGAAGGCACCAATATAAGAAGCCTCTCACGTGTCTCTTGTGATTCAATGAAAAAGATGAAATAAAAATTTTCTCTTAAAACTTTTCTCTGTCCTTAGCTTCAATTCTCTTCAAACTTTATCAGTATGTGTAACATTTTTTGTGTCTAAATCTTGCTTGGACCTTTACAGTCTTCAACTTCTATTTTGTTATATATCTTGGCTTCCAATAGATCAGTGGAAGATATATACTTCAGTAGTACATCTTGGAGCATTGAATCAGTTGCCTTCAGAAATCTTTTGATGTATTATTGATTGGGAATCAAGTTACATTAGGTTGGATTAGATCGCAATGGTGTTCGATTATTTATATAATTCCCGATCGTTAAGCGTATATGAAAACAATATTGTATTAGACTATTACTACAATATTACCTAAACATCAAAGACGATCGAAAATTATATTAGATCATCATCTAAGGTAGCTTTATTCAGATATATTTTGCACATAGTTCCGTTTGGAAGAGCTTCTTCAAGCAAATCTTTTAAGGGTAGATCTTTTAAAGTAGACATTTTACAAATAGAGCTTTTAATGAGAAGATGTTGGTCGTTTGGTGTCAATTAGTAAAAGACTTTTTTAAATGGTAGGATCACCAAAATATTCCAAAACTATTTTAAATGATAGGGATATATTTGACATTTTAGTGTTATTAAAAAGCTCAAAAAGATATACTTGGAAAAACCTAAAATTTAAGCTTCTCCAAGTAGCTAGACGTAAAACAACTTTTTTAATCACCCAAAAACTCTATTAAGTGACAACCAAACGACACAAAAAAAATAATTGAAAAGAGCTTTTTTAATTTAAAAAAAACATTTTTAGCCAGCAGAGAAACTCTTCCAAACGGACACTAATTGTCTTAGGAGAAATCATAAATACAATATCATCTAATTTGTTCCACAAATGAAAAGTATTCTCTACATATATATTACAAGCAAATATTTAATCACCATATAAATATCAAAACCCAAAACACTTCAACAAATTGTATATATATACCTTCTCTCTCTCTCTCTCCTCTACATATAATAGTAGCATTTCTAACCGTGACATATGCGTGAATTTTTGTCTTGTCGTCCGAATTTTTTTTACATATATATTACACTTCTTAACAACATTAAAGGTTATTAATAAGTATTAATAGTGCAAGTACTATTATAAGATTGGGTTCGATGTTTCTTGTCATATTTGCTATGGAGGACTATCAAACACTCAGCTTGATGGTGGAACTTTGGATTTATCAGGTCCCAAACAACCCTGTAAGTCGATTTGAAGCTCATTCGAATCATCAATGGAAGTCCCATCCCCGACTCTAGCATGTCTTGCATGTTCCTCCCCGCTCCATACATCGGCTTATTTGTCGTCCCCACGTATAATTGGAATGCTGTTGAACCATGGCTCTCTGCATATAGTTTTGGACCCTGCATCATCATCATCATCATCAAATAGTTGATCTAATCATCACATTCGATCACAATTAATATAATAGAAATTATCAGACGTGGGATTCCGTTCTTCTGTACTGAACTTAGATTAACAGACCTAATAATCCCTTTTATAAGGGTTATTGATTTAGGATCTCATACGAAAAATTTTACGGAATCTTAACAAATTTATTATATGTGCTTACATGTGACAATGCAAAAGGGAGGCGACCGAAGGACATTTCCATGATTGGAGGGTGAATATGGAGGCCAAAGAGCTTGGAATTGTTGTCAATTAAGAGATCAATAGAGCAATTGCAGGTGAGGATTTTGGTTGTCACACCTGTCCCATCAACTCCTTCTCCTAATCCAAATTGCCGAATTCCTGCCATCTGCAACAGTAATTATATATATTTTATGCAATTTTGAGGGTATATATATGATCAGAATTTGTAACCCAATAATGAGTTTTAATTAAACAATATATGTTGAAATCAATTAATAAACCCAAGATCTCTCAACAGAAGTTGAAGTGATCCGATGGTAAGCCTATCAAGCCGATGTTAATGAGATTGTGGGTTCGAATTATATATAATATCTTCGTATCTTTCGGAAGGGATATATTGACGAACAAAAGGGGTGTATTTAGTGACACTTGAATTTATAATACTAAATTGAAAGCCCATTATTGGCCCAATTGATAGTTCGAAGTCTTCATGTTGAGCCCAATTTGAGTCTCAAACAAGAGGCCCAAATAATAGAAAATAGTACTGATCAAGTTTCGATCCCGACCCAAAAAAACAAATGCAATATAATTAAATTGTAAATCAAATACCTATTATCACTAATTAAAATCACACTACTACATTACCAGTTGTCGGAAATTGATCGATGTTATGAAACTTCAATCTACGAAAAGTAGGAGTGGGCACTAAGTTCAGAACCGAACCGAATTGAACCGAATCGAACCGAAAAAGAGTGTTCTGTTCGGTTCGGTTCGTATAATTAATTCAGGTTTAAACCAGTTTAAAAATTGAAAACCGAAAAAGTTTTCGGTTCAAACCGGTTTTTGATTAAACCCCTGGAAAAAAAGAAACTCTAACATTTATAGTGTTCTCTCTTACACAACCACACAACATCTCAATTCTATTTATTTGTGGGGAGGTATTATTATGTAGTGTACTATTATTAACATATTTTGAACTTTTATTTACGAGTTCGGATTTTGGAATGTATTAGTATGTTTTTATATTTTGGAACGGATTTGTTATTAACTTATTATTATGTATTAGTATGTTTTGGAATGTATTAATATGTTTTTTATATTATATAATATGTTGTTTTGGCTTTGAGTTATTCAAATGGCCAAAATTAGTACCATTAAGCTATTCGTTAATTTTAAAACAAATTAAAAAGATTCATTATGCTATCGGGCCCATTAGGCCCAAAACCAAATTGAACCGAACCGAACCGATTAAAATTAGTTCAGTTCAGTTCGGTTCCCATTTCTTATTCGGTTTAAACCGGTTTAATTTTGAATGAACCGAAATATTTTCGGTTCAATTCGGTTTTACCCAAAACCGAACCGAACCGTGCCCACCCCTAACGAAAAGTACTAAAAATATGCCTTAATCTAGTAAATAAACATTAGAGAGAATATTGTACCTTGATAGAAACCATTGGTGGTGGAGGCTTTGTAGCCATGTAAAATACAAGCAATGAAACTCCCAAGCTCAAGAAAAGCCTCCAACTGATTTGAAGAGAAATCCAAGCACAAGAATTTGACCTTTTAAAAGAAAAATACCTCCACCACAATCCCTTTTTACCACTCCCATAATACCAATCCTCATCATCGTGGTCATCGTCATCATCATCCTTATCACGATCATCATGACGATGATCAACGATAATCAGACGGTTCTGGCCACTCATCTCCGACACGGCGGGCCCATCATGATCATCCACATCAGTGAAATTGACAACCTTCTTGTTCTCATGCAAGAAATTAGAGTTATTATTGGATCCGCGAGAGGAAGAGTAACGAGAGAGTGTGATCATTCTTGAGGCTTCAAGGTTGCTTTTGTTGAGGAAGGTTGTGGCTCCGATGGCGGTGGTGGATTCGGACCTCGTCGGGGAGTGGCAATCCGATTCGACTGTGGTGTTAATGTTTCGGATATCTACGGCACTGTTTGCATGGGAAAGAGTAGAGGGGCTTTGAACATAGTATGCACAAGGGTACGAGTGGAACATTAGAGTATCTTGGTCCTCACAGTCCATTGATGACGATCTTCGAATGTGAGTGCAAGACATGGAGAGAGAAAAAGAGAGAGATGTTGCTGTTTTCTTGAAGAGTGAAGTTGATATATGTTGGTTTGTTTTTGGCTAAGCTTCTTATATATGATCAAATGAGAGACATGGGAACCACAGCTCAATCAATGCGAATGCGAGACATGACTTGATGGTAAATAAACGTTTCATTCAGTCCAACAATATCACAGATTTGAGTCTTATAAAATCAGTTCGATCATGATTTGGGTATCGACAATCAAGCTATAGATGAATGTTAAAATCCATTATTCTTATATAGTTAGGATAATTCCTAAGATTTATATATACCATTTTTCTCCTTTCAATGCAAGAATGTTTTTAATACTATTATATCTTTTGAGGGGCAATGTGAGACATGAGGAGACACAAAAATATAATCAAAAATTAGGGACCGAGAATTTCGGGAAAGCCCTTCTCGAGGGTATCAAAATTCAAAAGCCCTAGCATTTGCTCTAGCTTTACACCGAATTGTCTTTTATCTTTTTTTACAACATCTAGGAATGATAACAAAGTAAGCACGCTTTAGCATTTGCATTTCCTCTTTAATATGGTCTCGGCCAAAAAGGATTCAAAAAGGTATTTTTAACAAGGCATGCATGTGACCAACTGACCATACAATGCTTAATTATAGTGCCCCCTCTCACATTATTATGTTCTTAGTAATTAATGTATACAAATGTATATTAATTACATGTGATCGATCATACACATTTATAAAAGTCAAAAGTACTATAGCATCACATTTCTAATACTATTATTTCAAAATCTATGGTATTTTTACGAAATATATATTAATATTTGTATATATTAGTTGGTTTAGTCAGGGGTATTTGTTTTTTTGGATCTAAAGTCTTAAATGGTCCAAAATGCCTTTAAAGACATTTTGTTTGTTTTTTTTTTTGAAGCATCCGAAGTCTGAAAAAACATATGAAGTTAAAAGGTCACAAATTGTGGCTGAAATCTGAAGTATTGTGGGTCTGAAATTATTTTAAAATTTCATACCCAAAATACCCTCCCACAAATCATATTATTCCAATAAAATTATATCTCATATTATAATTTCATACCATTTACGTTTACGTCGTACAACTAAACCACCCCTAGTATCACCCACAAATTGCGCTGTAATTTTTTTAGCATCACTCACCGAACTGCATTGCAATTTATTTGTTTTTTTTCCACTCACAAAAATCTGTCACAGTATATACATATTTCTTCTCTCTTCTCGTTATCTTCACAAAACAATAAAAACCACAATTTCCATTCACTCAGCACTTGCTGTCTTGCAAGTTGCCACTACCAAAATTTTCATTTGTACAAATATTTTTCAAAAGAAAAAACCCATCAATCAATTGTCTATTGTTTTTAATTATATAATAATCTAGAATAATTATATCTCATCAATCAATTTTTAGACACTCCTTTTTATTTAAAAAAATTTTAAAAATGGTTTTTTAATTAGTAAATATAAAAAAATATTTTATTTGAATACCTTAAAAAATAAATTAAATTATAATTTAAAGTTTATTATTAACAGTGTAATTAATGCATATGACCATTAATAGTTTAAGGACATGAATGTCAAATTATAGGTTTTTAGATATTGTGTTTTGAAAAAACAAAAAACCTAACTTTTTAATTTAGATTTCAGCTAAAAAAAAAAACAAACATGTTGTCTGACTTCATATTTCAGATTTATTCAAATTTCCGAACATGTTTAGATTTCAAACAAACAAAAAACGCTACATTTGTGTTAGTGAGACATTTTATGAAAATATAAAGAGATTTTGTAATAATCTGCCTCTTACGACAAAAGATGTAATAAATGTTTAGTATATCATAATATCATATTATGAGAAATTTGAGGTTCAAGTTTTTGGTATAAACATGTTTGGATCATCAAAGTGATTGATTAAACTCAATTACATCTTACATGCATGATTACGAAAGGTGGGTTTAGAAAATGTATGTGTGAACTGTGAAGCATAATAATAATATATAATTAATTTCTCTTAATTGCAAGTCTTAATTTGATGGCTTTTATGAGATGTATTTTAATATATATTATTGAATATTGCTTGCTTTTGAAGAGATGATGGATTGAAATAGAAGAGACTATTACTCCATATATAGTAATGATTGAAGGTGTATATAGTGCAGAGAAAATTAATAATAATGAATCATAAATAATTAAATGGGAACAGCTTTTGCTTTTATACCAAGACATAATGAATTGCACTTCTCACTAGTATCATCATTACTAAATATTATACTATCTCTTTTCTACTTTATCAGAACTAGATCCGATCATGAGATCATGGAGAGGCTCCCTGTAATCAATTAATTTAGATTATTCCTTCAATTTTGATGTATTTTCAAGTTATTTTCGGCAATGCATTTGCGTTGTTATAGACTTATAGTGAACAATATATGTTGATTAGGAAAAAGATTGTATACAATAAGGTTGTTGTAAAATGCTAAATGTTGTTGGAAAAAGTACCGTTAAGTGTAACAAATTCATAACCCTAAATATATATCTCACATTATGAATCTAATCGAGATTCAAAAATCTCACATTACAAATAAAAATTTAAGTGTATATAGTGAGAATCTCACTTAAGATTCTTCCCATCGCATGGTAATAGTTATTTCAATCATGCCGGTAGCATTTCATCTAGGCAGATTTTTTTTTATAAAAAAAAAATACTAATTACCCTGGCCGCTAGAGTTGTTCATTTTAGTGTTGTTTTAAATGTGCTAAAATTCCATGATCGGTTTAGAGACTAATTTTTACATCGTTTTAATTGAATATTGTTTCATAATGTTTAATTTCTATTATATTTTATATATATATATATATATATGTGTGTATTCATTTATCCAATTGTGATCAAATCGATCATATTTATTAAAGTTGATTTTGACACATAAAAAGTTGCTTTTGTAGATGCACTACATCATTTAAAAAAAAATCCAACGACAGAAAATATACGGTTTATCTAATAGCATCTCCAATATAAAAATGGTTTACATACCAAAAATTGTTGGCATGACAACAATATTAAAAAACTTGCTTCTTATATGATATAAAGATACACTTGATAGACAATCAACTTAAAAATTGGTCTCTAATAGTTATTTCAATCATGCTTGTAGCATAATTTCATCTAGGCAGATTTTTCTTTAAAAAAAATACTGATTACCCAGCTGGCCGCTAGAGTTGTTCATTTTAGTGTTGTTTTAAATGTGCTAAAATTCCATGATCGGTTCAGAGACTAATTTTTACATCGTTTTAATTGAATATTGTTTCATAATGTTTAATTTTTATTATATTATAGTATATTATATACACATATATGTGTGTATTCACTTATCCAATTGTGAACAAATCGATCATATTTATTAAAGTTGATTTGGAAACATAAAAAGTTGCTTTTGTAGAGGCATTTCATCATTTTAAAAAAAAATTCATAAAGTGAAAATGTATGGTATATCTAATAGCATCTCCAATGTAAAAGTGGCTTGTATACCAACAATTGTTAGCATGACAACAATGTTAAGAAACTTGTTTCTCCAAAGTTGCTTTTGTCACATCAGCGTGATGTTGAATATGGATAGGAGCATTGAAGATAATTTTTTATAATGGGTGCCGATATTGACACTCATTAAACTTATTAGTACATCCATATTTTATTAAAAAATTTAATTACAAAATTATCCCAATAGAAATTTAACAATAATGACAAGTTACTTTAATTAAAAATAAATCAAATATCATATACACTCATTAATTACACACATATCTTCAACTATATTTCTTTATTAAAAAAAAGCTTACTTGAAAAAAAATGATGATAAAGCCTAACATATAATAAACCCTAATTAAACTCTAATTTTATTTCAAATATCAAACTTTCTCATCATCACATGATTATCATATTGTTTTAGTCTTTCTTTTATATATAGTTATGAACTCTATTAATAAAGAATTTTTTTAAAAAACATAGTTGTAGCTATCAACAATTTTTTTAAAAATAGCCGTAAATATTAATAAGTTTTTTTTTTAAGATAGTTGTATAAATAAGAGAATTCCAGATTGAAAATCTCTTGACCCCATATACAATTCGGTTCTACATATTCCCTTTCATAAGTTCCTACATTCAAGATATTTCCAAAAGTAAATTGCATCATCATTAAAAGAAGATTTGATTCCAAAAATAATAGTATTTTTTGTATAAATTGGGTGTGGTAATAATTTAAGAGTGTTTATAAATAATATATATTAAAATGAATATAATCATTTCAATGAGGGTACTATTGGCATTAAGATGTGTGTTTATAGTAATATTTATTTTTTAAATTTTAGACATGGGTGTACTAATAAGTTTTATGTGTGTCAATATCCGCACCCTTTTTTAATATAAGGTATATTTATCATATATGACATCTTTTTTTTTCACAAGTCCCTCTTACATCGGAGATGCTCTAATCGAAATGCCACAATATAGCCTATCGAGACATGGGGCCTTTAACAGGAGAAATTGGGCCAACCGAACGGTCCAAGGGCAATAACAGTGAAGGGTGATGACGTGCCCAGCCAAGTTATCTCATGGGCCTGCATAGGCCCATCCCAGTATCATCACTGAATAGAAACAACAAGTGGGCTGGTCTTGTGTTATAAAGCCTTCGAACACTATATCTGTAACTGTTATTAAATAGTTACGCCCTCGACCTTACTTACAACAACGACGCTTTGGCCGAGTGGTTAAGGCGTGTGCCTGCTAAGTACATGGGGTCTCCCCGCGAGAGTTCGAATCTCTCAGGCGTCGTTCTTCTTTTTTCTCTCTCTTTTGACTTTTTTTTTTGAGAAAAAAGAGAGAGAGAGAGAGAGATATTGTGTTCATTTCTTTAAATTGGATTCTTGTGTGTAGTTATTAGTCTTTAAGAAGATTCTAAACCAGCAAGACTTTTCTTGTTGCCCTACAATAATGGCCATAAGCCCATAGAATTGCTTTAATGTTAGCTCAAACCTCATTGTCTATGAACCCACAAAACTTTGACATCCTCTCTCTCGGTGATCGAAAGAGATTGAAGATCATATAAATGGTTATTGTATAAAATCATTTGTTCAATTTAATTCTTGATCGGTCCCATGAATTGTATAAATAGGTTAATAACATAACCATTTTATGTATTCAAAGAACCTCAATCTTGTAAAGATATCCAAATTTTAACTTTCATCTAATTTTGAACTCCACCGGTTATAAAATACATACAATAATTAAAAATTCAATTTGAACATATATGAATGAAAACATTTGAACCTTCATATAGAAGAGTATTTACTTGAGCTGAGACCCAACAATATAAACATCTTTATTATGGAGAAGTATATATATAATATCTTTGCAAGTACATATATAAAACAAACACAGAGAGAGAGAGAGATATATAATTGATTTGAATTTGATTTTTTATTGACATGTACTTGGTTACGTAAAGGGTTGGTTACATCCTTTTCATTTCCCACTAATAACAACCCCCACAACCTCCAAATTATTCCAATTTGTACATATATAAAAACTACATGAACTCACCAACTCCTTCTCTTTATTTGATTTTCTACACTTGACATCATCTTCTAAAGTACAACTATTCACATTTCTCTTTTCAGGAAATTACACGACTGCTAATTTGCACAATTGCACTAACCTGTCCCCCGAAAAAAATGTACGAAAATATTGTCTTTACTCTTTACACAATGAAATGAATTACATACAAAGAAACTCAAATCTCCATGTGTGATGATCATCGATGCTAATCTCCACTTTGCAACTTTTTTATCGCAGAATCTCTCCAAGTATATTCAATGGAAGGAATTTTAAGAAGAAACAAAAGGGTTTTGAGAGAGCCAAAAGAATAGAGAAGACAAAGGCCAAAAAGAAAGTTTTTTTGAGAGTATACAAAGAAGAAACAATAGCAAACTAGCTAGAAAAGAAAAAAAAAACTCAAAGTGCTTTTTTGAAAAGATTGGTTGCCCAAAATTTCCTAGGAAATGTCTTTGGGTAGCTTAATTTGATGTGTGGAAGAGAGAGAGAGAGAGAGAGAGAGAGAGAGAGAGAGAGAGAGAGAGAGAGAGAGAGAGAGTCAAAGATGTTTTGGGTAAATTATTCAAGTTGAAAATCAAGAAAAGGAAAGGAAGAAACATTGTCCATGAAACCCTCAAAATCCCATTCACCAACCCTTAAGTTTTCTCCTTGCCAATTATGATTATTTTCTAACCCAAACATGTCCCCTACTTTAAATCCCTCATGAAGATTATTATTCTCATCAGCTGTATTATTATTGAAGCAAGAATTATTATTGTAGTGGTGGTTGTTATTGCTTTTCATTTGATGATCCATTCCTTTGTTGTTACTGTTGTTGATGTTGGCACCATTAATGTTCTCTTCAACACTTCTGCTAGTAGTACTCTCTAATGGAGGCAACAGAGAAAAATCTGCATCTAACCCCATTTTACTCTGCTCAAAGACCCCATAATAATGATCCCCATAAAACATTACCCCATCTCCCACATCAACTTGATGATCATGATCATGACGATGAGACAAAGCAGGAACATTACTATTGAATAAACAAGGGACACCTGTCATGTCGAAGCGGTTTTCGAGCATCGAGAAAGGGTCATCAAGTACTATGTTGCCTGCAGCAGCAGCAGTAGTAGCAGTAGTAGTGACCATGGTTTGCATGGATGCTGAAGCAGATGATGTTGATGATGATGATGAGTCCATGCACAAGTTCATGATGATGCCTCCAATATTATTATGTACATGATGACCTCTATTGATCAGCTCTGATGAATCACTGTCGTTAGGTGAAGAAGAAGATGTGGGATTTGCAGATGTGTTGTTTTTCAACCTCTTCTTTAATGTGGAGTTCCAGAAGTTTTTTATTTCATTATCAGTTCTTCCTGGAAGACGAGCCGCAATTTGAGACCACCTGAATTGTTTGAGACAATAAGAATAATTAAAAATATGTAATCAAATCTATTTATATATATATATATATTAACTTAATTAAAAGGTTAATTAGGTATCTTATATATATAAATATTTTATAAAATATGTGCATGCTTTGCATGGATGCTTGAGTTCTACTACTGTATAAAAAAAATAAAAATATAGGCTTGCTTCATCAGGAAGTGAACACCTAGGCTTTTAAATGTTTAAATGTTTAAATGTTTAAATGTTTAAATGTTTGAATGAAGAAGATTTTCCATTTTAGACAAAAAAGGAGAAGATAATTATACTCTTCAAAGTGAAATTTCACTTTATTAGATACAAACGAAATTATTAATCATCATGCTCTAAATATGCGACGAATTTGACTGCCTGAAAGTTCAAAGTTTGGACCATCTAGAAGAACAAGAATTTTCGAAATGCAGACATTTCGGTTCATGTATCTCATTAAAGTTTGAATGACAATTGCTAGGTAATTAAGTGTAGAACCAAAGATTTCGGAAAAAAGATCGAAGACTTTTATAAAATTTTGGAAATTTGAGACAAACAAAACTAAACAACTTGTCTGAAGATTTCCTGAATCAAAAAAGTTAAAAAAAAAAAAAAAAAAAATCATCGATCAAAAAACCAAGTTCAGGGTCTGGAACTAATTGCCTTAGCAATTAGTTTCATACTAAAAGAAGGAAAAACATTATTAAAACAGAAAAGAAGATAATGCGATGACAATGTGAAATATTGTTCCAAAACATAAATCATTTCAGAAAAATATTGTATTCTCATGATCATTAATTAAGTGGGTTGCTAATTAAATCGAAGAGAAAGCATATTATGCATATTAATTATTATATAGAACTTACTAATAAAAAAAATTGCCTTATAGCATTGTGATTTGTGTGTGCATATATAATATAATTGCATTAATATGTTATAATTTACCTGTTACCAAGGATGGAATGCAAATGAACGATGAGCTCCTCTTCTTGAGGCGAAAAGGCACCGCGTTTGAGGTCAGGTCTTAAGTAATTGATCCAACGGAGACGACAACTCTTGCCGCATCTCTGAAGAGTAGCATTTCTAGCAATGTCACTCCAGCAACCTTGTCCATTTGTCAGCATGTATTTCATGAGCTTCTCATCTTCTTCTGGTGACCACAAACCCTTTCTAAGCTTAATATTGGTTTTGCTGTTGGTGTTGTTTGCTAGTACTACTACTCTATCTTTCCCCATTAGATCCGGCTTCCTCATTTTGCTAATTTTCAGGAATTGGATTGGAGCCTTTTCTTCTTTTAACTGGTTTGATGGGGATGATAGAATGCTATATAGGTAAATGATGTTTGTTTGTTTATGTGAGAGAAAGAGAAGGCTTCATGGGGTGGTAATGGTGATGATGATGGTGATGGTTGTGGGGTTTGCTTAGAATTTGAACTATAGAGATATATAGAGAGAGAGAGAGAGACCTAGAGAGAGAGAGAGAGAGAGAGTAGAGCTGGATGTGTTTGTTGTTGCTTGATAAATGATGGGTAGAGTGGAAAACGGATTGGAGGGGGACCTCCATCGAGAGATAGAGAGAGAGAGATGGTTGGTCTTCTTGTCTTTGACTCTATCTTGTATTTTTTCGATTCATTTTTATTTCTTCACTCACAAGGTAATCATCATATGTCTATGAGACAAGTGTTTTGCTTCCACTTCACATAATACTCTCTCTCTCCTTCTCTCTAGGTTTATTCTTCTAATACACGTGTGGTTAGAGAGAGAGATCATTATGGGAGTACAAAAGCACTTTTGTTACACTTTTGCAATAACAAAAACTAATGTTACACGTTTAATTCGTTAATATGGATGGTTCTGGTTCTGATTCTGGTGAATAAATGTGAAAACATTCTTTAACATTTTATGTCTGGTAGCTGAGTTAACAGCTTTCTCAAGCAATTCATGGAGGAAATTTTAAAAAAAAAAAACACACAAAACATTAAACAAAAACAAAACAAACCCATTTCTCTTTTGGTCAAACTAATGCATTCTTTTTCTTCAAGTTTTGATTCTGTTAAAGATATAATGAAAATCTGTAATATAAAATATTATCTTACAACTCTCAGAATTTATCAAACTTAAAGGACAATTATTCACCAGAAAAAAAAGGAGTACTTCTCATGCATATATAATTATATATGATCAGAAGATTAATTTGTGATTGTTTCAAGAGCAAGTCAAAATAATTATTTGGAACAAATTAATGTCATGAGATAGTTAAACACTAGTACTTGAAAATGATGAATATCAATAGCTAAATCAGATTAAGAAACGTCATAAATTTATTCAGTTAATAATCTTACGTTATATATGATTCTTGAAGGTTATTATACTTTAAAACTAAGATAATTAATTACTTGTATACATCAAAAGTAGTCTTTGTATTCTTATCCAAAAATGAAAAACTACCATTACATCTTTTCATGTTTATCAATAATGTTGTCAGTATATTTGATCAGCTTCTCCTAATTTAATTATCAATATATACAACAAGTACTAGTACTTCTCATCTCTCTGTTCATATATTTTCATCATTCAAAAAACTTTTTCAATTCTGTCAGCTAATTAAATAAAGAGAAGGGAATTGCCTAGCTAATGAATTAACCTGGACCCTGGTAGCAGGTCCACATGATCAGGCCACAGAATATGTATTCATATATTCATTTGAATCAATATTGCATGTAATGTGTAGTGTTACATATGATCTGCAAAGATAATTATCATTTTTACAGAGCTTTCATAGAAAAACATAGCACATAGATTGATAGATACCCCACACACAGTTTTCATTGTCTAATGCGCTGTCATGGTTATCTTTTCATTCACCTAATTCTTCTCAACTATCTATCTATACATGTCAAACAAGAATATATTCACGTATCATGATAAATATTAAAAACAACACAACAATTCTCAGTCATTGTCCTATATCAAAAAATCAGTTTTACAACAGCTAGAGTCTTATTAGTCAATTCATTACCTGTAAATGTAATATGTGTTGATAGAGACTGCCGCAAATTTCTGGGGAAAAAAAATGGTGATGAGTAGGAAACTGTAAAGCTACTCAAATGATACAAAAGCATTCACATTTGATCTCCTTTTATCAACAGCTGTCCTTCCAGGAAGGACTTGTGAGGCTGAACCAAGCAACATGGGGGTACTTGGTTAAAAAGACAAGAAAAACCAACTAAGATCACATAGTTGTTGCACATTTGTACTAGATTCTACAATGTTTTTTTTTTTTTTACAGATTTTGTGGGTTTCTGTCTGTCCCATTATAGGATTAGTATAGTTAACGTAAACTCTAAATTTAAGAAGTTGAATGTTGAATTTTGTTCAAGTTTTAATACAAAATCTGTCTCTTAATTTTTTAGTCAAGAAATATAGCAAACCCATGTATATGATGGGCCAACTGAATCAAATTGCAAATCAGTGGTTCAAGAAATAATGACATGAAAAGTGAGTCGTGTCAGATTAATGGAATTATATATATACTAAAACAAGACTAGCGATTTTAAACAGTGAAATTGGTATTAATTTTGATTTATTTTTAAAAATGTCATTATATATAATATAATATACTAAAAGGCAAATTGCATTGACACCTCCTGAGGTTTGGGTTAATTGCCCCCAAATAGACAAAGATGCTTATTATACAAAGACACCCCCTGAAGTTAACTATTCTGTTAGTTTTTTTTTTTACAATTCCGTTAGTTTGACTCATATAATGACAAAATTACCCCAAGTAAATAAAGAAAAAAAAAACATAAAGGTAGACGGCACCTCGTCCCATCCACCGACCTCAAAAAATAAAAAATTCGAACCCTAAAACTTCAATTATTTTCACGATCCAATACCAATTCAAATTAAAATTCATAAAACCAAAACTCATTTCAAATCAAAATCCAAAACTTCCAAGTACCATTGATTCGGTCACATTTCCTTAATCGTGCAGGTTTCGGTTGAAAAGATTCAGGGTTCAGTTGGTTAGGTTAACACCTGAATCCTATTTGATACCACACAATAAGCAAGTCTCTACGGATCTTATATGGGGTTGCCCGCATCAAGGATCACTAAAAAAAACATGCAAGAGGACCTATATTAATTCATATTCAAGCTATTTCAATCACCTCTCGAACGATCTTATATGCAAGAAAAAACATAGAAAGCAATACAAAATCAATGAAAAGAGCATCTCTGTAAAACTGTATTCATTCATGTGCAGCACCAAAAAGTACTTATTCAAACAGTACTGGGAACAAATTATAACCTCAAAGGTAACATAAACAGAAACCCATACAAAAAAAGGCGGAGGTCTATTGGTAGTGTTTGCCAAATGTGAACAATAAGTAAAACTTTTATTTGCCAATCGCAGGAGAAGGCAGAGCACCGGCGAACAGAGAAACCAAACAAGAACACAAATACTTCTCTTCTTTCTTGAGGCATCCCAATTGGAGCAGAAGTAACCTGAAAAATCTGGAGCTTGGAGGTGTGACACCACTTAGAGGATGCCAAGGTTAACAGGCTCGCGGAGGAACCTCTCCATTTGCTTGGCCCTGGTCTGAATGGACATGTCGAAAACCTTTTGCTCAAACTCTATCACGAGTCCACCAAGAATACTAGGATCAATCTGTGGCATAAACAAGAGAGATTTAAATTAGATATGTTTTCCCTCTAAACCGGGTTTCACATCAAGATTGGCCATCATGAGAGATAATGATTACCTTTTGTTCAAGCTGCACCTTTTTCCCTTGTCCAATTATTTCTTGAAGTGTCTCCTTCAAATCTTTCTCCTCTTGTGGAGGGAGAGGCTGGTACAAACTCATATCAATCAAAAAGGGGGAAATTGAAAGCAATGACTAATGATGGCTCAGCGAGATTCTCAAATTCAAGAACCAAACAAGTAAATGTCAAATATACTAGATGATAGGGTTACATAGGAATTAGGCGAAAGAAGATGGTACACTATAGAAAACAATATGGTATATATATCAAGCCCATGAAAGTTTATTTGAAAACAATCCACATTTCTAGTCAAAGAACCACCCATGAAAGTTACATTTCTACTTTAAAATGGTATAGCATAGCAGCCAATTGACCCAATTCATAAAAAATATATCCCCGACAGTATGATTCTTCCAATAGCAAAGCTAGTTATTTTCTTTAATCACATCATATGCTGTAGATTTATTTTACGTAATAGCATATCACATCATACAACTAATGAACTAATGGCCAGTCATATCATACCATATCAATGCCTTAACTGATACGGTACACATCAGCAATGACAGAAATCCCATATAAGCAACGACAAGCTCGTCAAAAAGCAAGCAAGCAAGAGTAACAATACCCTATGAAATTTTTGTGGAAATGTGATTTGAAAGTTCCATTTTGTAAAAATAAAAATGAAAATGGTTTGACCAGGTCCAAGTAATGGTATTCTAACCGTGCCAAAATGAAAAAATTTCTGACCCCAAGTAAAAGGAAAGGAAAGGAAAATGATTAGACCCCCTCAAGTAATGGTATCCACAAAGAAGTTAAGACAAGAGAACCAGTCTCAATCATGGTAGAACCATCTTGAAATCCTATAATACATGATTAAACAGAAACTAAACTAAGAAGAGCTGGAGATAAAGCATCAAAGAGTATCCATAAAAGTAAGAAACCAGAGGGATATACTCTTCCAAAATGGTTGTAACTGGAGTAAACTTACCATGACAGTTGTGACAATTACTTTAACTTCACCCTTGTGAGCCATTGTCAACTCCAGAAATCTCTTTGTTATGAGTTCTATGTATCTCAACCTCCCATTCTCAGCCAATATAACTGGTAGAAAATTTCCAAGCATATATACACAATGTATCAGCTTTTAACATTTAGAGAAAAGAATGAAGCGAAATCAGACACCCGACAATAATAATAATAAATTAATAAGTAAAAAAAAAAAAGCAGCAAAAATTATCAATCAGGGGAAGGACAACAGGATACACAAAATAATAAGCGTCCAACCATAAACTGGTTATGACAGGCTAATTGATAATCCTAAGTAACAGATATAGATATCCAATGTTGAAAGAAATGCAGTAATCACAACAGGTCTCAGAATATAAGGTACAAAGAAAGAGTAACCATACAAAGCATAATTTTTTTTTCCAAGGAAACTGAATAAATTTTATTGCTGAAGAAAAAAGATAAAGATACAATAGTTATCCAGAAGTCCACAAGAATCAGGAAAGAGAGCTGATGTAAAATAGCTCAAAGCTATAGAAAACAGTCAGAGAGCTTTTATAACAGTTTATGCTGCCAGTGTACTTATACAAATGATTCAATGTAATAGCCTAGCCTTGTAAAATTATCCAAAGCAAAACGTATGGAAAATTACATAACAAATATAATATAAACATTGACAATTACAATAACAATTACATAATGAAAACAGAAATAGTAATAATATCATATTATCATGCAGCCTATCAGACCAAAAACACCTCACCTACACCAAAACTGAAACTACTCATATGAGCTTGAAGAGAAGGATTAATGAACAAAAGAAATGCTCCAAAGTTTAATCTTAATAAAAATATAAATTCCTAAACAATCCTATACCTTTCTGAAAATTTGATCACCAAATGATGAATTCTCTAGAGAACAGTTTCCAATTTTCATAAACCAAATATCAATTAGTAACATACCCAAGAAGTTCTTTGTAAGATCTGAAAATTTGGCTTGAGCACAAATTTCAGTGATTGCCTTAACTCTTGTCCCTGTAGGCACAGACAAGTCCCTAGTGAACTGAGAAAACGTAGAAGCCCTCTTCGAAGCCTGAACAAGGTCAAGAAGCTCAGACTCGATCTTCTCCAATGCATTAGCTTTCACTGCTGCAATGTACAATGCCGAAGCATAGTTGCCAGAAGCCCCAAACAATTTCATAGGTAACTAAAATGAAACAAAAAGAAAAACATACATTTGAAAAAATGATTAATAATAAGCTCAAGCCTCTGTCCTACTTAAAAATCGAAATTCGAACACAATCAACGAAATCGACAACGCTCACTTCATAGAATAAAATCAAAAACAACAAATATCATCTCGACCGAATACCTTTACTTTCTTCTCCTTTTGTCCTGGTGCAGTGGCAAAATTTCTCAACGACTGCGACAACAACAAAAATAAGCCAAAAATGAGACAGCATTACAGTAAAAAAAAAAATTATTCAAAAGCACAAATTTCGAACTAACTTCGTCGATAAATTTGGTATCAAAATATTCTAAGCCAACATTTGGTCACTGACAATATATTTTTAATTTTTTTTCCGATCATCAACATCATCAACCAAACCTCAATGAAAACCGAACATAAGATAACAATTCACAGATCGGATTTGTAAAATATTGGAAACAAAGGTAACTTTTTTTGTGTGTTTTTGGAAGATACCTCCAGCTGAATAGCGGATCTCTGAGAAGAAGCGAGAGAGTCGGATCTAAGAGACTTGGTGAGTAGAGAGAGGCTCGATCGGAGACGACCAGTCGCTGCCATTTTTCGATTTCGCGGACTCAACAAACCCTAAATCTCTTTCGATTAGGTTTTTCGCTGTAGGGACTGAAAATGAGAACCGGAAAGAGAAGACAGAGAATGAATTTGAGGGAGACTTGATCGAGTGTTGCAGGTTTACTAGCTTGTTTGTGAGACCGTGACCAGATCTTGACACGTGTACGATGGTAAATTAGTAAAATGATTTGGTGGAGTCTTGGATTGGGCCCATTTGAATCCAATAACCCGGCCCAAATCAGCCCAGATTAAACATCTGACTAATCTTGGGCCGATAGGCGATAACCAATCTGGGCCGCTGAAGAGCCCAATCAACTTCAAGTTTGATCCACCAACAATTTCAAATTTCTAAGCTAATGTGTCCGGATACATCACACTAAATACGATATCAATGTTCGATCACTAACTATAAGGGTTGGCGACTCGGCGTGGCATTAGACTTGACGTCGGTTCAGGTTTCTTTTTTTTCTATATTTAATTTTATTTTATAAAAAAATTAGACATGTAAAATTGTAATTTGTAAATGCATTTTATTGGGTCACCCAAAAATAAAATAAAAATAAATAAATGACAAATTAAAAAGTTAAATTAAAATAAAATTAAAAAATGTAAAATTGGTCTTGCACTTAATTTTTACCACAATTAAACTGTCTACGTATTTTCTTAAGATTTAGAAGAATCAAAGGTCACGTAGTTCTCTTACTTTTTATTGCAGGTTTGGTGATGACGTGGACTAATCGTTGTCATGACCATCCGCTCCACTTTCAGCCGGTTGGTCATCTTTGAAGAAATTGTAGGGTTCCTCTTGATCGATTTCTTATTGTCTATTTTGTGTCTTTGTCCAATCATCAACACAAGCTTATATCTGAATTGATTTCAGACTCATAAACGAACGTCTTGCGTCCAGAATATTCTCACCGGAGCTGAACTGTTATTCCACCACCACCGTAGAAACTAGTGTTGAAAGAATTTGTTTGACTATCATAGCCAAGATTGGAATGTATCTTTCATGATCATTCCACCAATGTAGGATATCAAATTTTTTAACTTTAGTGTCTTCTATAAACTCCAAAGAGGTACTTAGATAAGATTCAAACTCGGAATACGTGGTGGAGCTTGATGAAGAAGAACTTCGCACCTTTTTGGTTTTTTTTATAACAGATTATACCCTGAACTCATAAATCCGGAGGATGATGAGGAATGAGATACATTTTGAGTTTGTGGAACATCTATATTCAGTGATGGACCATAAACTCTAAGATATTCATCATATAAGTCATACAATAATGCCTTAACCCTATCACAACACATATCAACATCATAATCTATTTTTAAACATTGTTCATAAATCAGATAGATAACCAGACAAATTTTCTAATTTACAACGTGGATCAAAACACATAGCAGTCAAATAAATATTTGGAAACTCCTTATAATATTGTAACCATTTTTCCTTCATTGCAATAACGGACTCCAGTAATTGTGAGTCGGATTCACAATGAGTAAAGACACCAGAAATATTAAGACCCTCAATAATAAATAAATTAGTTGTAGGATAATAAACACCAAAAAAATTGTTAGCAATATTATTAAAGACTTTTAACAAACCACAAACATTGTTACAAACATCTAAATGACTTTGATAAAGATTAATGTGATTAACATGATATTAAATAAAAGTAACTAATAAATCTCTATAGTCATAACTTCTGACAAGCAATTCATAAGTAGAATTCCAACGTATTGGAACATCACGAGGAAATCTAATGACACGCCTACCATTTTGTTTACAATATGTTGCCCATGCTTTCATTGCAAAATGATATTTCCACAAAAAAATAGATGGCATCTTTAATAGATTGAATAAACTTTTGAAGAGTTTGTAATCATTTTTGAACACATATTTAAAACATGACATGTACATCTTTGATGAAAAAATTTACCACCAAGATAAGATTTGCATAATTCAATTAAAGTAGGAATAATTGTGGTATTATTAGAAGCATTATCAAAACCAATTGCAAAAATTTTGTTTTTAATTTTATACTCTGTAAAAATAATTATAAGCTGTCTAAAAATACTAGTAGCAAGTGTGTGCATCATCAAAAACTCTAAATGCAAGATTTTTTTTTTTGATAATCCATGCATTATCCATACAATGAGTCAATGACAAGTGACACTCAAGTATGAATGTATTCTCCAATGGTCACTCCATATTTCAGCACATATGGAAACACAACCATTATATATTTCAAAATATTTGTCCAACTTTCTTTTTTCTTTGTCATAGATGTTTTCAAGTGTTTATGTGAGTATGGCTCTAGGAATACGACATGCAGCATGATTTAATGCTCGTTGACAATAATTAACAAAACCAACATTTTCACAAAATCTAAATGATAAATGTTCTACTGCAACTATTCTAGATAATTCTTCTCTATTTGTTGCATCACTATATTTAAATAATTGTTGATTATGGGCAAGGAACCTGAAAATTTGAGCTTGTGAACTCGATATGGCATGTGCGTCTGGATGTGTGTTCCTTATATGCTTCTGATATGTGTCATATCCTCCAGATTTGTGCCACTTAAATAATTTTTGTAGTAATTACAAATCACTACAGTATTTCCATCTTCTTGCGTAACTTTCTTCATATGGAGTACAAAGAGATCAGGTTTTACCTGCTTTTGTAACTTTTCTTCTGTATGTAGATCAAAATCAAAATCCAGAGGGGGATCAAGCATATTTTTTGATTGGCTTGTCTAATGGGGGGTGATATTGAGATCGGGTTCATAAATTCTTTAAGAGAGATGAGATTGATGAGAGTTTAGGCATATGTCTTCAGCATAGACTTGGCATTGCAGATACTCGTGATAGGCGCGGTCGTCATGACCGAGATTATCCGTCATACGACCCTTACCTTTCACCGAAATGGAACACCTAGGACTGTCACCACTTCCACTTGCCATTTAAAAAATTGAATTGTAAAATTCCTTGAACAAAAAATGTTAAAAAAGTTTGATGGAAATAAATGGTTGGAAATAAATTTGGAAGAAAATTGGAAATTTAGTAGTTAGTTATTGCAAATAAATGAAATTGGAAAGGTAGTAATTGACTAATTGCAAATTAAATAAATTGGAAATAAGATAATTGCAAATAAAATAAATTGGAAACTTAGTAATTGCAAATAAAATAAATTGTAAATAAATGAAATTGGAAACTTAGTAATTGACTAATTGCAAATTAAATAATTTGGAAATAAGATTGCAAATAAAATAAATTGGAAACCTGGAGAGTGGGAGAGTGGGACTGTGGAGAATTGAGAATTGAGAGAGAAATGAGAATTAGGTGGAAATTGGAGTAGGGAAAAATGAATTGTGGGGGGGGGGGGGGGGGGGGGGGGGGGGGGGGGATGGATAAAGATATATAAGGTATTTTTTTTAAATATATATATATATATATATATATATATATATATAAAGTTGGAATCACCGGTTCCAATCCGGTTCGAATCGAGGGGTTCCTCAAAATTTAGAATCGACCCGAAACCAGAACCGGTATCGGGACGGTTCCGATTCCAGGTTTGATTCATTGGTTCGAACCGAACTAACGCCATGTCTACGTGGCATGAATATTTACTTCTATAATTGAAAAATAACTACTCTCATAATATGCACAATATGTGGGAGTGTCTCCCACAATATGAGATCAATCATTATTTATTTGAAGACATCTATTTTTATGGTACATAGAAAAAATTCTCGGACATACAGGTAAATATGTACGACTTAAACTCTAACCTCTAAGAGGAATGAGGAGCTAAAGAACACATAAATTAAGAGTGAATGTACGTACTTCTATACTTGTTTCGCACACTCCAATCCAAGTAATATCAAAATGTACGTATTTCAGTGAATAGAGAAAATCGTATTCGTTACAAAGAAAATCCCCCTGAATTTAATCATTTAAAAAAAAAACTCTTGTTTTGATTTTAAATAAAATCCCCCATGTAAGGGATTTTTTTTTGTATGAATTTCTTAAATTGAATTTCCAAACTATAAGATGGTTTTGATATATTTTAAGGGTAATGAAAATTTGATATTATAAAAAAAATGACATTTTTTTTAATTGCAATGACCTCTGTTAATTTTAATTACTAAGATCAATTGTTGGATAAATTTTTTTTCAGTTAATTTCAATACATTATAAAAGTTAAATCCATCAAAATCTAAAAGGATTGGGCAAGATTTGTTATAAAAATTTATGTTTATAAATCTTTTATCTAATTTTAAAATTCATCAAAATCCATCAAATTTAATAACTCAACCAAAGCCTTTTTAACATCTAGATTTATAAAAAGTCTGAACGGAATCTTAATAAATCTGAATTGAATACACCGAGCTTTTATAATAATTTATCAAATCATCTGTTCGGATTAGATATCACTTACTCTAAAATAATAATATACAAGTAAACATCTATTCCAAGGAAGAAAAAAAAAATTAGACAGACGAACCAGAGCCCCTACAAGTCCACAATACAACTACCACTCTACCAGTCATTCTCGGATACACATAACAGGTTAGCATTAAAAAAAACTTCATTGGAATCTCTATTTTCTGTCTTTTGATTTCCAGAAACTCTTTATATAAACATATACAGTCCTTTGTTTTTCTTTTCACTTGTGGGTTTGGTGGGGTTTGCTCGATCATACACAAAATTGGTGATGGAGATGATGTTCTTAACGGCTATCTATGCCTTACCAATGACTCTATGCGTTCCTCCTCTGAAAAACTTGAACAAGATTGTGGAGAAAATGGATGAGCTTATGAGACTGTGGAGAGAAAACATTTTTCTTCGTCGATATCTTCGGTTCTTCTGGACTACCTTCTCCAATTTCTTGTTTTGCAACTTTACTATTCCCGCCGAGTATTGAACTGGACTGGACTGGATTGCATCGGATCTCTATCTCTATCTCTATCTCTGTCTCGTCAATCAATAACTATGTTCTTATGTTTGTTTGTTTTTCTTCTTGTTTGAGGGCTCATATGAGCAATAGTGTTATTGTATATGAGTTTTAATGTAAAAATATGTATAATTTTCTCATTTATGCAAAGTTGACAATTTTCTATCTCTCTCTGTGAAAATTCTCAACTGTAAAATGATAGTTCTCGTGATTTATTTTATTATTTGATTAGGTTGGACAATGTCATATAATATGTTATATAAGTAAAAATTAAATGACATTTGTCGGTGTCACATTCAAGTTCTCCACACCAAATTTCTCGATTCTTGATCAAATTCAACAATAGATCATGTACCATAAGTGCAACATATAACTAAACTAACAGTTATATATAATCATATCACTTGTCATTTAATTTTTGTCGAATTTTGAGTTTATCTTTAGCTATATAACACTAATCTAAAATAATAAAATAAAGCAGCGATTAAAGTTGATCTAATCTAATCTAAGTAGAAAAAAAGAAAGACACAACTACCGGTCAAGTCTCTACACGTTTCTTCTTTAGATTTCCAGAAACTCTCTCACTCTATCTATCTATCTGATCCTTTTATTTCTTTATTTATTTTCGTGAAACCATTTCTATATCTTCTCTGTTCCGGTGACATACATATATATATATATATATATATATGGCGTTGCAGTTGTTATTAACAGTGGGTTTATCTGCTTTTCCATTGACACTGTACGTGCCTCCTATAAGAAGCTTGACTCTATTTGTAGAGAAAATGGAGTATTTCATAAGAGAATCCACAGAAAACACTCGTGTGCTCTATCCACGCCTCCGTCGCATCAGCTCTACCTTCTTCAATATCATCCTCTGCTGCAACTCTGGATCTCTCTGATGTCTTAATATCTGATCAATCAATAACCCTGTTTTTTTTTTATGTTTTTTTTTTTAGTTTTAATGTTCCACGATTGAATCCTCAACTGAAAATTAATCAAGTTTCTTCTTTTGTAATCTGGGGTTGTTTTTGACTTGTGTGATATGATGAATGATGATGAAATTATATTTTATTTATGGTTTCGATGTTTTTTTTTTTCTTTCTGATTTATCTTTATCATTACCTGTTAGATAAGAAGAGAATTGAAGCAAAAAGCTTTTTTGCATCTACATAAGCACATTCGAGAACTGAGAGCATAGTTTGGCGGTCTGTTGTTGTTGACACCGTTGTTCTGTCTATAAAGAGAATTTGATTCTTAACACGAAATTATTAGTAATGTATGGAGTAAGATTAAAAATGATAAGTGATAGTATTGTAATTTAAGAAAGATTAAAAATGATAATGATGGTATTGTAATTTAAGAGCTATCTTCGATCTAAAAATGATTTGTATCGTATTAAATATTGATAGGTCAACAATGTCAGAGAAATTTAGTTCTTTATATAATATTAAAATATAATTGACAAACATCCAAAAAGAAAAATCCGTTTCCAAATTGACAAACATCCAAAAGAAAAATCCGTTTCCAAATGCTACCGTTAAAAATTATAATTTATTAATGGTTTATTTAGTTATTTTATTCTTTTATATTATTTTATTTTATTTTTAATCGGATACATTCTTAATAGTTTTTTTAATATTTATCCATAATACCGAATCATCCTATAAAATATCTGTTCAACAGAGCCTTTAAAAATACATATTCATATCGACAATGTCTATAATTTTTTTTTTTGCTATATCAACTTGGCATTGAACAAGAATGGTTGTATTGGAGAGAAATATTTTAACACAATGTCTATTCATTCTATAAGGCATATAAAATTTTTACAATCCATTGTAGCATTTGAGATACTATAAGATGATAATTCAACGTTTTGCTTCATGAGTAATGTTAGACATAACAATCACTATCATAACTCATGTGGTATTTGAGGTATCAATTGGTGAGTGGATACATGAGTAAGTGAGATATATTATTATTAATGTGTATCTATTTACCGATTGACACATCAGCTGCCACATGTGTTGTGACAACCATATGTTGTGACATTGGTTGTGATGTCTAGTAATAATCTTTGAGTTAGAGTACTGTCCCACACAAGTTTTTCTAATACGAAACAATAAGAACAATGTTTGGGTACTGACCAGTTAGTATCTAAAATACTGACCTCACAAATGAGAGTTGACGCAGAACGAAAGTTCTAGGATCACCAGCGTAATCCCGACAGTGACATAAACTGGAATCCACCAAAAAGAATTGAAACCAAATTGCAAATATTATTCTAAGCCTTGAACTGATAACAAAAAGCGTTAAATAGACCCAGAAAACTCTAAAATAGCAAAATACTAAAATATCATCATCTAAATAAAAACGGGAAACAAATAAAAAAAACATGAAAATCTTCGGTTGCCCGACAACCTAGCTTAAACAACTCCGTTGAGGGAGTAAATGAAGTCAACCGGGCTAGCCCCGGTTACCCCGCTACATAGCTCTGAAAACCCTTTCCGAAAACATATTATAATAGGAAATCTGACAACCGAACTAAAAGTTATGCCCGTTTCTTTAGAGCACCTCTTTTGGACAATTTCCTATCCATCTCTTCTTCAAAGTCCAAAGCTAACTGTCATAAATCAAGAGTATAGCACGTGACCTTTTTCTTTTACTTTTTACATTTATCTCACAAATTGGACCACATGCTACACTCTGATCGCTGGCTCACCAAAACATTGTTCAAACAACAATACATCTAGGGGTGGGCGCGGTTCGGTTCGGTTCGGGCCAAAACCGTATTGAACCGTTATATTTTCGGTTTTTGAAAATTTGAATCGGTTTGAACCGTATTGAACAACAAAACCGAATTGAACCGAACACCTTTATCTCAGTTCGGTTCGGTTCAATTCGGTTTTGGGCCTTATTGGGCTTTGAGGTTTTTTTTATATATTTTTTCAATTTTTATATCATTTAACAGTCTTATTTTTGTATTTAGACCTTTGGCCTTTGGGCAATTGATTTTGGGCTATTTTTTTTTTAACAATCCCTTACATTCAAAACACATCTAAATATACCACATTACTGTTTAACTAATCAAATTTAGTCCAATTCAATCATAAGTACCTGCTCAATAGTTACCATTCTACCAAATTCAGTCCATACATTACATAGATTGATAGAAGTCCAAAATAAAATAAGATCATACATAAATAATCCAACATATAATCCATAATAAAATTTGTATTTTTTTTTTGTATTTATAGTTCGGTTTGTCGGTTCGGTTTGGTTTTGGAAGGTCCAAAACCAAAACCGAACCACATTCTATACGGTTCATTCGGTTCGAACCGAATGAACCGAACTAAACCTTAAAACCGAACCGAACTAAATCTTAAAACCGAACCGAACTAAACCTTAAAACCGAACCAAACACCATATTTCGGTTCAGTTTGGGTCAGTTCGGTTGGGTTCAATGAACCGTGCCCACCCCTAAATACATCTACCGGTCAAGTCATTAATCTTGTATAAGTTTCAGCGGCTGCAATTAAAAGACATTTTTTTTCCTCAACTAATAGACCTTTATGGGATGTGTTGTTGTTTCATTTGATTTCCAGAAACTCTCTCTCTACAAAATACAAAAAAAAAACACACACACACACACCACTTGTCTAAAAAAAGTATTAAAAAAAAACCATCTACAGCTGATTTTCTTGTCTTGTGAGTTGGTGGGGTTAGCTGAATTGGTGATATAGCTAGAAATGGTGGTGGAGTTGTTGGTAATGGTGAGTTTCTCTGTCCTTCCATGGGCTCAGTACGTTCCTCCTATCAGAAACTTGACTACGTTAGTTGAGAGAATGGAGGAGCTTATCAGACACCTCCATCCTCGTATGTGGTTCCTCTGATCTCATCTATAACTCTCTTCTTATGTTTTTTATTATATATATTTTTTGTTCTTGATGGTTTCTATTATTGTTGTTGAGGGATCATAATCATATGAGAAATAAAATAATGTTATTGTTGTATATGAGTTTTAATGTTCAATGATCATCTCATTCTATGCAAAAAGGTTGACCATTTCCTGTTTCTTTCTCTTTGAAATTATCAACTGAAATTGGATTCATCACCTTGTTCTGCTTCATTTCTTGAAAGATTTTCCTCTCATGTGCTCATCCCAACTTCACCACTTTATCTGTGTAACAATCAAGCAGGCATTGTTTATCACCACTATATAGATATAATTAATATAACAACTATAGTTATATAAAGTAACATATATGTCTCGTATCATGAGTATAATACGTAACTAAAAATAACGTTTATAATCATATCACGTTACATTTTAAGAATGAGTTACCGCATCCAACTATCCAATTACCTCGTAATTGTTATGCCACTTTATTCGATTCTTGTAGATGTCGGCAAATCCTAACCTGATTACGATATCTATTGAGCTATTTTTTCTTTTCTTTTGTAAATTTCATCGGACCACAAGTTTTTCTCAACACGATACAACTACTAGTCAATCTCTTGTAAGTTTCAGCGCAACTACTAAAGGACTTTTTTATATGTTTTTTGACTCAATAAAAGGACCCTTATTGGATCTGTGTGTTGTTTCTTTTGATTTCCAGAAACTCTCTCTCTCAAATAAATCCAAAACACACACCCCTTTACCTATCCAGTTTCATTCACTTCTCAAAAAAAAAAAAAAATGGTGTTAGAGTTCTTGCTGATGGTGGGTTTCTCTAGCCTTCCATTGGCTCAGTTCGTTCCTCCAGTCAGAAACTTGAATACGATTGTGGAGAGATTGGAGGAGCTTATCAGAAACCTCCAACCCACTTTGCTCCATCCTCGTATGAGGTTCCTCTGGACCACCCTCTTGAATTTCTTGTTTTGCAACTTTACTATAGCTTCATATTATTGAATTGGATATTTGGATCTGTCTCATGTTCTGTTTGTTTATTTACTATAGCTTCATATTATTGAATTAATGTTCAATCAATAATCTTCTCATTTTATGCAAGGTTGACCATTTCGCATATGAGTTTTGATGGTCAATGATCTTTTCTCATTTTATGCAAAAAGGTTGACCATTTCTTATCTCTTTCTCTTTGAAATTGTCAACTGAAAATGAATGGAGGCAAATATAGAGTAGAGAAATTTTATTCACTGAAAATGGATTCAGTACAAATAATATTGAGATTTGAGAGTACTTAATTACAGTTTCTTTTATAACAACAAATGAATCAATAAAGAATAAAGACTACTGCCACCATATAATGAAGAATTGAAAGTATGAAATGAATCATGAATGAAATATATATATGGAGCTCTGGCAACACACTGGGTCAAAACCATTTTAGCTAGATAGTGTGCAAGGCTTCAGGAACCAAAATACATCCAGAGCTCTTGCTTCTCCTCCTCCTCCTCCTCTTCCATCAACAACATTTGAAACACTTTTGACTTTCTCTGCTAATGGTTCTTCCTTTCTCACCACCTTGTTCTGCTCCATTTCTTGAAACATTTTCCTCTCCTGTACACATCCCAACATCACCACTTTATTAGTGTAAAAATCAAAATCAAGCAAACACATTCAAACAAACAAGTAGGCATTGTTTATCATCAGTCATCACAATGGATTGATTTGATATGTGGAATTAGTCATTTAGTCCCCTACTATGGCTTTCGATGATGTTCAATTTTCTTGATATTTTGAACCCATTAGGTTTATGTGGTGCATTAGTCTTTTGTTAAATCAAACTCTAGAGAGTTACATACCATTGGCCTGGATACAGAAGCCTTCAAAGGGGTGGTGGTGGCGGTGGTTTTAGGGGCTGGACGTGTGGCGGAAAAGCATTGAGGAGAGGGAGGATTAGTTCGAATTTGCAGTACGCGTTGCTCTCCTTTATGCTTTACATTCTCCAACTTCAGAGGGATTGGCCTGTTCTCCGCATCATCATCAAATCTTCTGCACAATATAGCCATAACAATTCAGTCACTTGTATACAACTACTGTTTTCGGATTAGGAAAACACAAAGAAGTCCTAGTCTAACGCAAAAGTCCGCATTTTTAACATTTTAACATTCACCCGAACCTGAATTCTAGGATGCTTGTCGAAATCAAGCACTAGAGAATCTCTATGCAAACCAAAATCAAGCCTACTCATATACAAATTTAGCATCACAAAAGTCTTTCAAGAGAATCAAATGAATGTGAGAACATAAATGAAAAGATGAACATAAAAGTGGGAATGAATTTGACTTACTTCTTCTTTATTTGCTTCTCAATACTTTCTGATTTCTCATTCTCAACATCAAGCAATGGCTTCCTTCTCTCTTTCTCTTTTGCATCCAACTCACCCAAAACCTCACAACAACTCTCACTCACAGTCACCACCTCCTCTTTCTTTACACCCACTTCACTCTTCTTCTCATCCACCTTCTCCACATTCTCCTCCCTCTCCCTCGCCCTCGACGCCAATTTCTTCAACTCATTGCAGAAATCAGTTATATGACCCAATATATCTCGACCCGCAAACAAATTCCTAGCTGAGAGTGTGCTTTTTAGCTTTGGCAACACCTGATCATCGTTTTGTGAATTGTCATTGATCAGTTTGGTCTTCTCGCTGCTCGATTTGATAGCTGCTTTCAAGGACTTAGCTTGTTGATTGTTGGGAGTTGGTGAATTTGGGTTCTGATTTTCACCATCTTCATTGAATTTGGATTTCTCATTTGATGAAAATAAAGATTGGTTCTGTCCTCTTCTCTTCAATCTTGCATCTCTACACACCCAACAAATAAATGAAATGAAAAATCTAAACGCATTTGAGTTCACAAAACAGTTCAAAGCTAAAAGGGTTTGAAACTTTGAATTGGTACCGTTTGACTCCTGTCTCCAAATGGAAGCCTTTCAATCAATCTTGGAAGCTTCACCAAAACAAAACAAAACAAAACAAAATTGAGAAAACCTCATAAAAAATGAAGAAACAAAAATAAAAATCATATCTTGAATCCATCATAGAACAAGATCATTAAAGTGAATTCAAAGAAAGAAATTAAAAAAAAAACCTTTGATGTCGGTGGTGTTTTAAGGAAATCCTCAGCTGTCTTTGGATGCTTACAATCTATAACAACAAACAAAGAACAAGTGTATAAAATATCAGCTAAATTGCTTGATTCAATGAGACTTCAAATAGAACAAAAAAGAAAAAAGAATGAGGTGAGTGATGACTTGCCAGGTCTGCAGAACCAAGTTTCGTCATTGACTGAGTGTTGTTCAGGAATCAAGAAATCAACCCATTTGGGCGCATTAATGTTCTCGTAGAGTTTGTCTTCCACGAACACTGACTCTATTCTCTTCCAGTCAATCTTCGCTGGTTCCATTACACACACTACTCACACAACAGAGCAAGCAAGAGAGAGAAAGATTAGAGAAAATAAAAGAAACCCAGAAATGAAGTGAAGTTATGAGAAAAGATTTGGAATCTTTGGAGAGAAAATGTGAGAGAAAAACAGTGATCCACACAGACCCAGAAATCGAGCTAAGCTGTAATGTTGAGAAAGCAGCGAGAGAGAGAGTGATCAGAGAGGTAACGGTTAGTAGAGAGACAGAGAGTGAGAGAGAGAGAGAGAGAGAGAGAGAGAGAGAAGAGTCCGTTGGTGGGGCCTGTGAAGTATTTGCCCGTTGGAGTATTTGGTGATTTATTAATTGATTGTTTAATCAATGTAGTGAGAGACTAAAAAGCATCCTATGCACTCTAACATCATGTGATAATTAACATTCACGTGGCCACTCCTCATTGGTTAGTTAATTCAAGTAAAATAATTTTGATATTATTGGGTGTTCGGTGTTCCAATAATAATAATAATAATAATAATAATAATAAAGTTATAATTTTTTTAAAATTTGCAAAAAAATTACAACTTTTTTTAATGTATTTATTTTTTTATTTGGTAGGGGTCTATCTGGATCCGATAAGAATAGATGTACTCAAGCTTTACGATTTAATGAAAAAACGTAAAACTCAAACCCTTTACCCTACTTGAACCCTTTATCATACTTGATAGGGGAAGTGCAAAATTCGTTATTCTTTTTAAAAATGATAAAGACATTAATATCAACATACATATCAAATTCTCTTTTTTATGCTATTTAGATTTATTATTAACTTGCTCTTTATTCTTTTCAACATAGATCAACATGCTTCTTTAAAGGTTGGTTTCTTTTAGTGCTATATTTATATTTAAAACAAGTAATAATATGAGTAAAACAAGTAGTTTTCGTAATATTGGAATAATTGGGTGAAAATTTTATTTCTTTTCCAAATTTGTTACCAGTTTTTTTTTTTTCAGTTATTTAGGTGTCGTTTGTTTTTTTGTCTGAAGACTAAACAGTCCTGAATTTTTCTAAAGACTGAATAGAGACTGAAATCTGAACTTGAATAACATGTTTTTTTTTTCTCACATCTGAATGTATTGTTATCTGAAACTAAGTAATTTTACATTTATACCTATATTAAATAATTATACATATAATATGGAATAAAAACAATCCAAAAATAATAATTATATATGAACACATATGCTCATGATCTTCTTCTTCGATTACAAATAAACTTCATTTTTACTATAAAAAAAGTAGGGTTTTTTTTTCAAAAATTTACTCTAAAAAAATAATATATAAATAGATCGCTATAATATCATAATAAAGGATTAATATTAAACACAATATGAGAAGAAATTAGGGTTCTTTTTTATTTTTAAAGCTATTTAAAATAAACAATATATTAAAATAAAGATTTATGTACCATATATAAATATAAAGAAATTGAAAATATATTATATATGAAGGATAGTATCGGAAGAAAAGATTTTGGATTGCATTTAATACAATTCAATGTTTAGCAATTAAATGAAAAATCAAGATTTTTTACTTTTTATTTTAAGTTATTTTTTTTGTTGATATTATTAAGTTGTTTAACCACTTACAAAAACAAACAAAACAACTTAATAATTATGATTCAGACTCACTAAGTTTTAAGTGGAAAAAATAAACGAACCCTTACTCCAAATTTCTAATAAGAACCTTTAAGCCACAGAGGACCTGCTTAATTGATTATTTTACTAGAGGAAAAAAAAAAGACCACAATGTCCACAACTGTTCAAAGACATCTACACAGTCTGATAAACTCTATTGTTGTACACAATCTGATGTTTATCTTCACCTGAATTTCAAAACCTAACCTTTAGATGTCTCCGACAAATGAAATTTAATGTCCGTATAAATGATAAAATCCGAACATCGGCACTATAGAATCTACGAGGCTGAAATTGAAATTCACATTCTCTTACTATAGAAAGGAGGATGGATTGATATGATGATTTTCTACTAAATGAAAACGTATATAAACCAGGAAATATCATCGTAGTTCTTGACCAGCCCTATGTGTACAAAAATTAAAAGGAAAAAAAAAGGTGAGAACACTGATTTTCTTTTCTTTTCTTTTAAAAATAAAAAACTTTGTTCAGTTTGATACTCTAATGCCTCAAATCCTCGACGAATACTTCATTGTTGCAGATCGGGCATATCTGATACGAAATGTTAAGATCAGTTATCAGACAGAGAAATTGAAGACCGAAAATGAGAGTTTTGAAGAAATTCTAGCATGGACACTGACCTTGTTTATGCTGAGCCATTTGCTGATGCATTGAGAGTGGTAAACATGCTTGCACGGTAATTTCATCTGCCGGTCCCCTCTTTTGTACCTCATTTGGCAGATCACACACCTGTTTCATGAACAATAACATATAATTATCACTAAAAAATTGAGTTGCTCGGATATAAATTTCGCTCAAGGGTGAAAATTAGGGTATCACTATATTCATATCGTAAAAGGAAACCATGGTCATGAATAGGAAACCAAACTGTCAAAATATATTTCATTGGTAGTATATATATTTTCTATTTAAGTATTCGTCTTAATTAATATTCTTCTACAAAACCTTGGTAGCTGCTTCTTGCACATCTAAATTAGGAGATACAAGCCATGAATTGTCATAGATATAAAAGTAGCCATCCCTCGATAAATTTAATTCACTCAGTCTTGAAGAAGACTACCCTCATATATGACTTGAGAAAAGCAATACAAAGCACGGTATATAACCATAAGTTTGTGGTTAAACATGACTTGACATGATAACTATAACTGCATCACTGCCTGTAACAAGACTGGTCAAGCAATGTCAGTGCCATCTAGTCCAATATCAAGGACTATATTAGAATTTTTAAATCTCTAACGATAAACCAGCACATCATCTTCTCCAACGTCCAGGGCATCATTTAAGACAGAAACTACATTAAATCTCCGGAAGAGAGAAAAGCACAAAAAGCTTTATATAAACTAAAGATATGATTCTAACATATTCTGATCAAAAGCCAACAAATGTCTAATAATTAACTAAGCTTGTAAACATAAAGTCAAGAAAAGCAAAAAGGAAAGATGGGTCAGAAAGAATGACAGGTCAGAATGTTACCTCTCCCCAGATTTTTTTCTTGAGAATAGGTTCCCAAACTTGCATTTTGAAGTTGGAAGCAAATTAATATGTTCCTGGGAAAGACCTCGACTTTGAGTTCCAACCGTGTCGCCCAAGTCTAGTAATTCCTGCATATGGAAATAATATAAAAATCAATAACCCTGTAATAGCAAGATTCTCAATTGAAACCAGCAATAACCAAAAGACAACCCCATATTTAAGGTGAATTAGATAACTTTGTTTGTTACGACTTTTAATCACAAAATTCTTGTGTTTAGGCAACTATAAACCAAGTCAATTCTCCTAACAGTGGTATGTATCAGTTCTATTATTCATTTGAAAAATCAAGTATACTTAAATTGAGATGATCACTAATAAAGGAAGAAGATTGTAATATACATATTATAGCGTATAATGGCTATGCTGCACAATAAATATGTAATCTTCAATATGTTGGACAAATGCTAGGGCTGAACAAAAGAAGAGAAATAGTTAATAGAAGTTTTTCTGATATATGACACAAGGTTGGTATCATAAAGAAATGCAAATGACACTTTCTATGAGTCATGAAGTAATGAATATTTGAAAATGCAATAAATTGTAAGCAAGAAAATAGGATAAGCCAGATAACACAAACCTCATAGGTCATGTTATCCAAATCAACATTGTCTTGCCAAACGACCTGTGACAATATAATGTAGATCATTTTCATCAGCAAACTAGCAAACACAATTTCATATGCGTGAGCATATGATGCCAAAACTTGAAACCAGACTATATTTATAAAAAACCTCTTGAAATGTATCTCTTATTTATAGGAGATCGATTCAGTTGACATAAAGCATAGAAGGGGTCAATGAATAAGATGTAAGACAAATAGCCTCTGATGAGTGATTTTACAGCATTCAGAAATTAGAAAGAAAACAAATCAACAAAGTTCAAATTGTGATCAATATCTTGGATAAGATCATGTTCAAGACATTTGCAGTATTGTGTTGCTTCTGTATGTATACAAATGCATGAAAATGGAACCAAGAAATTTATAGCTAAAAGTAAATTACCACCAATAGGGTGCAACTGCAAGTACCTGAGAACTGTTAGTGTTAGCATTTTGATGATGATTTGGACTGCCTGCGAAAGCAAAAGAAAATTCTTAGAGACTAAAAAAGTGATAAAGTATTATGATCTCTGAAGGGACAGAAGTTCACAACAATTAAGCAAGACAAAAGATCTCACTCAGAAATCAAATGAGTTGTTAAGAAATGACCACAAAACATTGCTACCAGAGCCCAAGAATAAAATTTTCTTAGCAACTCCTATCTGTTAATACACTTTTAACAGGAAAAACTCTTTAAAAAATCTCTACTAACATTCTTCAGGTACAGCTTGCACACCCATGACTGCTTCTTCTTCAGGTTGCGCTTGTGCATCTGTGGTTGCGGGTTCTTCATTGTTCATTGTTGTAGCATAGTCCCAAGTCCTCCTGCTCACATCCATTCTAGGCAAATGATCATTTACCTCATACGTACTATAGTAGTAAGAACTCTCCAGACCAGAAAATCCAAACTTGTATGGATTCATATTCATCGACCAGTACACATTTTCCTGGGTAGCAAGAACATAGATACATTTGTGTAAAGATATTGTAATTAATATTATATAGCAAATTGCTTTTATTAAACTTTACATACTGAAACGAAGAGATATCATAAATTATGATATATAAGCTGCATAAGTATTCAAGAGCGACTATAGTCACTAGAGATGATAACATGTTCTGCTATAAATCCTCTTAAAACAATGTAGAAAAATGGAGTTCACTTCGATGCTATCAATGATGCCTGTCAATTCCAGAAAGTACCTCAGACCGTGTTACTGTCAATTTTTGAAGAGACGCATAAAGTCATAAATGTAACAGTGCAATTAACAATATCCCCCCATTCATGACAAGCATGGATCTGATAACCCTTGCATCAAAATCAATGTCAAAAGCATGAACAACCTAATGAATTATCTTCAACAATAATGTAATGCGAAAATGTTCATTTTTAAGGATAAAACGAGAAACTACCTGATCATGAATTGGTACTGTCTGGGGGTAACACATCGGAACATGTGTTAGACCTTCGAAGAAATCCATGAAACTTTCGGTAACAGTGTAAGGAAATCCAGTATCTATATAATGCACCTCCATTTGTCCATTCCCATTCATTTTGAACCAAACCAATTCTAACTTCAATTCACAAACGACAAGCTGCAAAAACGACGACAAATTAGCACCTCCAAACACCAAAAAATAAATCTGAAAATAGAAAGACATGATTCCATATTTCTTACAGTAATGAGATTTCGAGCTCATTCAATGACAATGCCAGCTAAATTTCAATGTAACTGCAAAAAACAGCAACAACAACAAAACAAAAAAAGGAGAAATCAAGTATTAAGACCAGACAATAACACTATTTCCAAATCACAACATAAAAATATATAATCGAATCATCGAATTCAATCCAAAAAATGAAACTAAATCAAAACCGATAACTAATTCGACCATGATTCGTGATGATTATTCATAATTACATGCTATTTGTCGAATTCAGGGCAGACAATAGCTAAAAATTCACAAGCTTGAAACCACATTCACAGCTCTCTAAAAGCTCCTTGCAAATTTTCAAACCAAAAAACCAAAATTATCTGCAATCATTCACTCTCTGTTTCGGCTACTAACAATTAAAATAATATAAAAAAATCATAAATTTTCTTTTCCTGTGCCCACAGTTTTCTCCAAACAGAAAAAAAAAACGGAAAAAAAAAACTACCAATTCGAGCTATGTTAAACGCAAAAAACAGCTAAATTTATCAACAAAATAAAAAATAAAATCGTCAAACCACTTCAAATAGAAACGAACACAGAGAGTGAGAGTGAGTGAGCACTAAAAAAAGATCAAAACACGCTAAATTGCAGAACTTCACAAAACATTTCATCAAACAAACAACTAAATTGAAACAAATTATATGAGCAAGTACGACAGTGTTTTCGCTCACAAATACCATTCCACATTCACATCTCACATCACTCCGTCAATTAACATCGAAAAAAAAAAAACAGAAACGAGAAAGACAGATAAAGAGAGAAAAAAGCAAAACAAAACAAACGAATTTCAAATTTTATCCACAGATTCTTCAATCACATTCATGTAAAAGTTTTTCAATCTAACGTCGAAAATGCAGAACAAAAAAGACAGAGAGAACCGACATGGAAGAGCGAGTGAGAAGCTGAGAAGAGACAATGACGACGACGAAGAAGAAGAAGATCCAGAGAGCTCGAGAGTGTGTTTGTCTCTCTCTCTGCGTGTAGAGAGAGAGAGAGAGAGAGAGAGAGAGAGAGAGAGAGCGTGAAAGTGAAAGTGAAAGTGAAAGTCTGAGAGTGTTTGGTTTATGTTTACAAATCTCTCTATCTACTCCATTGTTTTTGTTTTCTTCTCTCTCTGTCTTGGCTCGTTTTTGTGGCGTTTTTGTGGCGCTTTTGATGCTCGTTTTTTGTTTTATTTTATTTTATATTTCTATAATTAATTAATTTTTTTTAACATGTTCCACGACACCGTTTTCGAGATTTTTTGGATTTTATAAAACGCATCCGTTTAACATTTTCTTCTATTAACGTAAATAGTGTAAATTTTACGTTCACTTTTTGCATATTTGATGTGATTATGGAAGAAGATTAAAGTCATAAATTTGTTGTAATTGGTGTTTTTAAATTTTTTTAAGCATGAAAATGAGATTTGAGAATCAGAAAGTGAAAAAGCCATTTCCACAGCTGGTAGCAGCCGCATAGCATTGACCATAGATATGTCTGAGCAAATCTTAATCGTACATCTGCTACTTCTGATTTCTGATATCTGATCCTGTGGACCTGATCTCTACAAACTGTTCACCTATAATAATTATAAATCCTAATAATAATAAAAAGAAGTTGGTCCCCAACCAAACCAGCAGCTTTAAAGTTTTTTTTTTAAAAAAACAAGATAAGATTTATATTGTAAAAATAAATAATAATTAATAAATAAAAACATTCTAATGTTTTTACTTTTTGGAATTTTATGTTTGTATTATTGTCCTGAATAAATGTTATTTACCATCAAACTAAAATAACTAAATTGGATAACGGTATATCCCAATGGACTAAAATAAGTTGGTATAAATAACCCACTTGATTATTGTTGAAAATTAGATTCAAGTGGTTAGTGTTAAGTAATATTAGGTAGGGGAAGATTTAAGGCAAAAATATACATAAGACAGAGAAAAACTTTTGATTATTCAAATAAATAAAATTTTCCCATTTCAGAAATACTTACAAGGATTAAGAATGTGCATGGTTATATTAATGATCAATAATGTTTTTTTTTTGTTGCTTGATGGGTACAATTTTCCCACCAAACAAACAACTTCGAAGACCATAAACAGTAATTGTGGATTCACCAGAAATGAACAAACTACACTTGTTAGGTATTAGCTGTCTCAACAAAGCATTGTACAGAGAAATAATCATGGAAACAATAATTGTACACTACTGAACAGAACATACAACTTGATACATAGCAAGTATTGCATACAAAAAATGGCCCCAATTCAGATTTGATCACATTTTTGTATATCACCACCACATACAAATATACAATAAAGTTTTTGAGAAACTGCCAAGATTTCTTTGTTTTTATGTTGCAGTATTTATCATCTTCTTCTTTTTCTATCAGAGAGAAAGAACTGTGTTTTTTTGGGCAAGAAGTGCTTGAAATGTGTGCAAAAAAAAAAAAAGATAAATCTTTGGGTAGGTTTCTAAAATTCAATTCTTGTTAGTGGTCTTTGAAATAAAGATGGGCAGTTTGTATAGTAGTAACTACTGCTGTCTGCTGATAGTTGAAAAAACAGATCACCAAACAAGGTTGACAACCTGAAAGGATTTCAATGATTTTTTTTTTTAATAATTAATTTGATGTTTTTTTATATAAAAAAAATTATTAATTTGATGTTCATTTTAAGAGTCATGAATGTTGAAGTAAACCAAAAATAAGGTGGCTCATCAACTAAACCAAAAATAAGGTCAAGAATTATGTGAATTCATAAACTAATGAGATAATGAAGGATTAGGGACCACCAAATACAGAAAATAAAATATAAAGATAAAAATCAACAATAAAGAAACACTGCTAAGATACTCAGTTTGTATAAAAATTCAAATAAATAAAGAGAAGCACTTTAATTAAGAACTAAAAACTCAATCCAATTGGATGGTGTAGATGCTAAATGTCATACAATATATGGGTCCAAAGAAGCTCTTCTTGCAAGCAAGGAATTTGATTTGATTTTAATTTTTTGTTTTTCTCTTTCACACAAACAAACCCACATCATATGGATTGGGAGCAGTCACAAAACAAGGAAAAAAAAATGAAACTTCAAAAAGATAGTCAAAAATGAGCAAAAGGAGGGGCTGATTTAGCCATTTAGGGCATCTCATAAAATGTGATGTGTTCTCAGTCAACTTCATTAAAGCAAAGATTATTTTTATTTATCTAAGAAGAAGAATATAAATGGTAGAATTCAACCAGCTTAAATGGGCCATACCCCCCACTAAAAAAAAGCACATAATAATTTCTCATCATCACCTTCTTTTATGCAGATTCAATCTCAAAAATAAAGGACATAGAGACTGAGTCATAAGTCATAACTAACCAGAAAGCACATGGAAGTGCAAAAAATTGGATTCCATATCAGCTGCAAATAGCATAGAAAAAGCTATTTAGATTAAGGGTAAATTGCACTGAATCCCTTGAGATTTGGGTAAGTTGCACTTAGATGGATAAGTTTCTTTATTATACACTAACACCCCAAAGACTTAAATTTGACTTTAAAAATATCTAAAATGCCCCTAGTTATATTATTTTATACTTTATTTTTTTTACCTTTTAAACAAATACTTTATAAACTTTAATAAAATTAAAAAAATTAAATAAAAATATGATTAATTAAATAAATAAATAGTTTTAAATAAATAAATAGTTTTAAAAAATTAAATAAATAAATACTTTTAAAAAAAATTAAGTAAATAAATAATTTAAAAAATTAAATAAAAAAGGTTTAAAAAATAAAATAAATAAATAGTTTTTAAAAAAAAAATTAAAAACATTAATTTTTTTAATTTTTTTAAGAATATCCATTAATAGAGACAAGATAAGCTCTAAATATCCAAGAAGTGTTGGAAACCTTGAAGTTTCTCTCACCATCATCTTTATCTTAAAAGTTTGGATATTTAGAGCTTTTCTTGTCCCTATTAATGGATATCCTTAAAAAAATTAATGTTTTTAATTTTTTTCATTCATTTATTTATGTTTTTAAACTATTTATTTATTTATTTTTAAACTATTTATTTATTTTTTTAAACTATTTATTTTTTAAAACTATTTATTTATTTTATTTTTTAAAAGTATATATTTATTTTTTAAAACTATTTATTTATTTATATTTAAAAAAATTATTTAATTTTTTTAAAAACTATTTTTTTTAAACTATTTTTAAAAAAAAATATTTATTTATTTAATGAATCGTATCTTTTATTTAATTTGTTTATTTTATTAAAGTTTAGAAAGTGTTCGTTTAAAAGGTAAAAAAAAAATAAAGTATAAAATAATATAACTAGGGGCATTTTAGGTATTTTTAAAGTTAAATTTAAGTATTGTATGTGTTAGTGTATAATAAATAAACTTATCCATCTAAGTACAACTTGTCCAAACCTCAAGGGGTTCAATGCAATTTACCCTTAGATTAATCATATTCACATCAAACTGTCCTGACTCATGACCAAACACATACTTGCTTCTTCTTTAGAGGAAGGAGATTGGTATTTTGTTTCTTTACAAAATTAATTTTCAACTTCTCTATGTCATGCTTCAATCTGATATGAGAAGAAAATTAGTATTTGAATCCTCTTAACTTCTGAGCAACTCCCTGTATAAGTTAGAACAAAAGGAAAATTTTTTGTTGTAATATATTAACAAATAACATTGCATCTCTTGCACCTTAGATTAGCCGTGGTTTGGAAAAAATACTCCCCCCATCTTAAGTCCTTTAGGCTCGTTTGGTGTGCATAATAGAATATGATTATTTTTATAGGATTAGATTAGACTAAAATCAGTGTTGTGATATATTTGGGATTGGATTAAAATAGTATTATCTCGTGTTTGGTTTGGTATGAGATCAGATAAAAGTATAATTTTATCGTATATTTAATATAAAATTAAATTAAATTGTTTTTAAATAAATAAATTATTTAATTATTTGTTTAAAATGAATAAAAATATTTAAAATTAATATTAAAGAAAAAAACATTTTTAATTAAAATTTAATATTTAAAAAATATTTTTAAATATTATAATAAGAATAATGTTAAACATCCAATCTAAAATCTGTTTTTTTTTTCATCCCAATATATGTGGCATGTAAGAGCATCCACAATGGTGGATAAAAGAGACTCAAATTAATAGACCTATTTTTATTTGGATCTTATGGGTGCCACAATGGTAAAAAAGAAGACCTAAATGTGAGCTCCACCCCACTATACCCAAATTGAGTTTCAAATTTGGAACTCCATTTGAGTCTTGCTTAATGATTGGAGTTGGGTTCCCAATACCTCTGAATCATTGGGTTAATATATATATATATATAATTTAAATTAAAATATATAATTATTGATATAGATATATATATATATATAATGATAAAATATAAATAAATTTAATATATATATATGTCAATTATTTTAATTTAAATATATAATTATTAATTTCAATAATTATATATATATAATGAAAAAATATAAATAAATTTAATATATATATGTTTTATTTTTAATTAATTATAATTTGTTAAATAATTATTGATAGTGTTGATATTTTAAATATATTATATAATATATTTATATAATATTTTAAAGAAGAATAATGATTATTTGAAAAAAATATAAAAAAGTGGTTCCATTTTTACTTTTCCAATTTACCTCCATTGTGGGGGAAAAGAGACTCAAATTAATTGAATCCAAAAGGCGAGACCCATTTTTGATAATGTGGCAACAAATGGGTCTTGTTTTTAGGTCTTACCATTGTGGATGCTCTAAGGTGTCAAATTGTGAATGGATATACATTAATGATGATTTATCTCATCTACCACATGTAACCACAAACCATTTGATATTTCAAGTGTGACTTGTGTTAGGATGAAAAGTGCGAGATTTTAGGTGAGATGTGTAGCATAACTGATTAAATAAATATAAAATTTTATAATTAAAAAAAACATAAAATAAGATTTTTAAAAATATATATATATATATATGAGACAAAATGACCATACATCACATGGGCAAAATAGTTTCATGAAAATTGGACCGGTTTAAATAATTATTTAAATTAAATTTTGAAAAAACAAATTAAAAAAATTAAAATATTTAAAATCAATTTTAAACAAAATAATATTTATTTTTATTTGTTAAAATTTAAAATTAATAATTTTAAAATGTTAAAAATAAAATATGTTATTAATGATTAAATTTATATTTTAATCGCATAAGAAAATAAAAAATGAGAAAAAATATAAAATATAAAAATTATATAATGGTGGGACTAATATTAGTCTCACCGTTTGTGAATAGTGGGACTAATTAATCCCACATTGGTGGGATAAGCTGTTTACATGGAGACTGAGACTAAAATTAGCTCTGTACCATCACAACCCATACACCAAACATGCCCGTACATTAGACATTGGTCGAAAAAATACTCCACCATCTTAAGTCTACGAAAAAATTATCATACTCTACATGCTCAGGCGCACAGCACCCACACCACTGAAGGAGAAGTGCTAAACAAAAACAAAAATACTCACTATTCTGATTTTTTTTTTTCTTACTGCCGCCCACATTAGAAAACAAATATCAAATTTCAATTTAATTCAACCAATTTTTTTAAACAATTACTAATTTTAAAGTAAAGAATTTACTGTGAAAGTGACAACCACGTATTGTAGTTATCGTCGAACTAAATTAGTTTATAAGAACAATTAAGATTAAATTTGGCGCCAAAGGCGGTTTTGCAATGGAAAACTTTTCCTAGTTACGGGTCAATCAATAACTTAACTTGTCCTAGCATTCCCACACTACAAAATTGTCAAGCAGGAAGACTAGAAGTTATCGAAAACTTGTAAGATGCAATCCTATGGCTAAAACAATTGTAACAAAATGCCCCAATATCTAAATCAATTATAGATGAGGGATCTCACAAGTCTTTATTGCGAATCCCAATTCTCTATTAGAGAAACAGAGATCCAACAAAAAAAAGGTGCAGAATCTCACCGTAAGATATCATGTCCTGTCACGATAAGTAACCTAAACACTAACGAAATTCAGATCCTTTCAACAACCATGAACAAAATCATTCAGATTTTTGAAAGACAAACTTATTTAGAAGAACACAAAGACAAAACCATGGATAGCACAAGTGTTTCCTGTAAAAATAATGTAAAATACTAAGAGACAGTTAAATCTGGTATGAGCGCTCAATCAGAAATGATGAATGCATAAAGTTAACTAGTCATAAAACAAAAAAAATACTGGTACAAGGAAAAAATTCCCTCGAATCATATCGCTGAACTCCAAAGATCGGAAGTGGCGTTTACCACGACGCTTATAAATCTGGGCTTATGAAATCAAAACTTTGGTCCAAAAATAAATATTGGTTCAGGGAGAGGAGTGCCTCCCTCAAAATGTGAATTATTAAGAAAAACTCCGCCGACGTAAATTCTCAAATAAGATTGATTTTCATCACCATCTAAATCTAAACAGCAAAGGATTACCACCACTTAAGCACCACCGGAACCGAACTTCTTGCCAAACACGATTAACTGCAACTTGTCGTAACCGGCAAGCACACCAGCACCAGCGACGGCCCGGAGGATGTTAGCACCTGCACCCTTGAAGAGAGACTTGGCACCCTCGTTCTTCAGGATCTGTGAGAATGCATCGAGTGAGCTCTTGTACTTGACTGCCTCTCCGGAAGTCATCATCATTCTTCTACGGACGGTGTCAATTGGGTAGGAAGCAAGACCAGCTCCGTTGGTGATGAGCCAACCCAGGGCAAAGCTAGCAAAGAAACTATCCTGAAATAACCAAGAACAGCGAACAAGATGTCACAAAGATGAAAACTGTTCTAAAAATTCAGTAAATCTCATATAGCAACAAAAGATTAAAAAAAGAAAAGAAAAGAAAAAGTAGCAAGAATTACATATTCAAACATATAAGAAAATGTACAAAATTTTAAGTTTTTTACACATACCAGTGACCCAATAAAAATAGACATTCAACTAAAGCACTAGTATTTTGAGCTAGCAAATAAATTTCAAAAACAATTGAGGAATAAATCTTATGTTTACATATTCAAACAAAGTCCGTGAAATGTGACACCAAACAAAATCCATATTTGCTAACAGTATCACATGTTGATCATTAATTCATGAACAAATTAAAACTAAATAATATACTGACCTGCAATGAACCGGTCAAGAGTACTGGCTTCAGAGAATCGTACATTCCAAAGTAAAGTCCGCGGTACACGATGATTCCGACACATGAAATGTTGAATCCACGGTAAAGCCCGGCAACACCATCGGTTTTCAATGTCTTCTTGTAAACATCAACCAGACCATTGAACTGCCTCTCTCCTCCTTTCTTTGCAGCCTTGGCATCATTGGCCAAACGAGTACGAGCATAGTCCAAGGAGTACACAAAGAGGAGGGACGAGGCACCAGCAGCACCTCCTGATCCCAAGTTGCCAGCAAACCATTTCCAGTAACCATCCCTGTCCTTCTTGAAGTTGAAAAGCCTCTTGAAGTAATCCTTGAATGCAAAGTTCAGAGCCTGTACAAATTTGAAACAAAAATGAGCACACAGTGAATCCAACATACATTTTGTAAAACAATGGGAGAATAAATAAGAAAAAAAAAACCTGAGTGGGGAAGTAACGGATGACATTAGCAGTATTCCCTCTCCACAAAGATCCAAATCCCTCTTCCCTAATTGTACGCTTAAAACATTCTCCAATGCCCTTGTAGGGTTCAGACAGCCTGCCGGTCTTGATCATCTCATCCTGGTTCTGAATCAAGAGCTTCACACGCTCAATGGGTGCAGCAGCAGTTTTAGATACAGCAGCAGAAACTCCTCCCATAAGAAAATCAATGGCAAATCCGGCAGCCCCTTTCTCTGATGGGGCTTGCACAAAAACGGGAGATGCAGTTGATGATACCATAGATAGATCACTGGTAGCACCACATGCACGCATCATGGGGTGTTGGAATGCAGCATTGGAGTAATTCCCATATGCCCGCCTTTGGTACATAGCAGGCCTGTTGAAAGCTCCATCACCCTGAATATCACGGGAAAGACTGGAATGAAGGAATTGTCCAGCTACCTTCTGCATTACGGAAGGGTGTTGTTGAACCTGATCCATTTCAACTATCCCTGCAAAATTGCACAATTTTTAAGTCAGCTTATATTAGAGGAAAACAAAATCATTAGAAACTATACGTATATTACTACATCGATTATATACATATACACTAATGCAAAAATCCCACATATTGTAAAAGAAACACTTAAACTCACATAGGGTGTCCAATTCAAAAACCCAAGATATATGCGAACGCAAGATATGTGCCAAGGAAAGAGAACATCACAATTCAAAAACCACAGTAAGCCAAAACACATATTAACATGCCATTCAATAACCAAGAACCAGAACATACAATATCATAACCAAACAGATATACATACATCATTTGAAAGAAGCAGCAAAACGCAACAAAATCATGTTCGAAAACAGAACGAAGGTATGCAATAAGTTAACAAAGTCTTAGGCAGTAAAACAACAGTGTTCATCGGTCGAAATGCAAAACAAATATCGACAGTGAGACTCGTTAAATAGTATAACCCAAAAGCCCAGACTCCTACAACAATCGATTGGCATTAATCGCAAGGTCCAAACACTCGTTAAATAGTATAACCCAAAAGCCCAGACTCCTACAACAATCGATTGCCATTAATCGCAAGGTCCAAACATGATATATGAAACACAACCTAAATGAACAAACCAATCTTTAAATCTCCAATCAGAAAAATCTCAAGTCAAACATCCAATACTCGCTAAGTCAACCACAAAAATATTTTATTCAAATACAGAAATGAAAATAACGACGGACAGATAGATCTAAAAATATGTATTAATGAAAAGCATCTAAATTCTACACAGTAGATATTCAACTAACAATATAAATCACCAAATGAATATAAATCCAACATAAAATATAGATATTTTAATAAACATAAATAGATCTAACAAAAAAAAACTAAAAATCAGATCCAGACAAACAATCTCAGCGGACCTTTGAACAAACTAACAGATCTAACGAATAAAACGACAATCACACTGAAACTTAGATCTGAGACGTAAAAAAGAGTCAAAAACCAGATCTGACTAGAATCGACATCGAAATCAATCAGACGGCGAACGGTTACTTGTAAGAAGAGTATGAGAGATTGATTACCTGAGAAGATTTGGTGACTGTTATTGGTCGTCTCCGCCTTTCGCTCTGCTTTGAAAGGAAAGCAAAAGACGAAAGAGAGAGAGATATTTGGAGGAAGGCGTGCGTTGAAATGAGCGAAGTGAGACTAAACTCTCTTTTATTGGCTGTATATGGCGCTTAGCATGTGCGTTGGGTGGGAAAATGGGCTATGATTCAGTGTGGTTGCAGGCTCACGCGTCATTTTGCAGTTACGTTGAATCTGAATCTGATCTCTCTGGAAGTGTATTATTTACCGTAGGATCTCTGTGACATTCGCGGCAGATTAAACGGTGGCGTTCAATTGACGGCTGGATCCCACGTGAATGAGCTGCCTAAGAGTAGTGATATTGGCACACTCCTACTGATCTATTTATGCCTCACTTTTTAAAATTTTGATTTAATTAAATAAAATTAAATGTTTTTATTAAATTTTTTGGTTTATTTCCAAAACTACTCATTTTACTTATTTTTCAAACTTAATACATACCATATATGATTTCTGTATATATCTTTCTCACCTCCATTAATTGATTTATTTTTTTTCTTCTTATTTCTTTTTTTTAGTTTTTTTCTTCTTCTTATTTCATGATAGAAAAGAAAAAATAAAAAATAACAGAGTACTTCAACACAACGACAGCTTGATATCATTCTAAAGAAAAAATAAACTTCAAACTTATTTCCGGAGAATAAATTGTTTTCTGATGCTTACTATCATTGTCAAACAATTCTTGCTTTATGTTATTCTCAGACAATTCTTCAAGATATTTGATATCGATCTTAGACAATTCTTTCATATTCTTGATATCGTTCTTAAACTCTTCCATAATAATTTATATGTATGTAAGAAGTAGATTTTAGGGTTTAAGAGTTAATTTTTTTTTAAAGAAACAGATTACTGAGTTTTTTTTTTTTTTGAAAAGGAATGTGAAATTTTAATAGATTTACTTTGTAGAATATTTCTTTCCTAAATTGTATATCTCTTTAAGTAATTTTGATGAAGGAAAAAAAAAGAATATTTTATAATTAAAAAAATAGGACATGAATAGATCAGTAAGAGTGACAATAGCATGCTGTTTCCCGATTTGTCAGATTATGTCCAAAAGAGTTTCAAAAAATTAAAAAATATAACAAATTTGTTGAATCAGATTCGGGCCGATTGGAGCCCAATACAGTTAACCTGGCCCAATGATTCTTTTTTGCTGCACCTCTACGCCAACTGTTTTTTCCTTATTTTTCAAAACTAATATCGAGATAAAGATCCGAAGTTTCTCAAGACCAGCCAAGATCAAGCGTTATATACGATCCGGACCCGTAATACACAAATCAATTATCTTCAACATTTGTCACAGAAACATGAGCATGTAGAACGAGGGACGGAGAGAGGGGACCCTCTAATTTTTTATCAATTAAGAAAAAAAATATGAAATTGTTAATTAATTTTAACATTGTCGTTGATAAGCATTCTTTCACAGTTCAAAGTCATGTCCTAAATAGTATTTAAAAAGAAAACTATCAAAGCCTTGTTATATCCAAAAGTTTCAATAAATCAATAACACAGTAGTTAAAAAAATGGTACAAGACTTGCAGTCATACACCCAAGTTATGAGTTAAGTGATACATTGACTTCGATTTTGGAATCAGTTAAGATGATTTCTTTCGAATTATCCACTTTTGGATGATCAAGACTATCCAATTTTACCCTCACATGTAAAGGTTTAATGAAGGTGAAATCTCTCAAATCTCGGTTCGATTTCAACAAGAATCGGATGAATGAATCTCTCCCTATCCCTCCCCTTCTCTCTGGGTTCAATATATCTGCTATTCTTGCTGCATATTTCTCCTGGCTGTCCTCTGGCTGATCTGGATATTTTCTAAGTTTCATGTACAGGGCCGCATAAACAATGACCTGAGAAATTATTCAAAGAAAAAAAAAAATTTAATTCGATAATCTACATAATTAAATACTAACACGCTCGTGTATCCTCTAGCGGCTTTGGAGATTTTCTAAGCTTCATGTAAACTATAATAATAATTTGCTAATCTACAACTAATTCAATGTGGTGTGATCTTGTTTGTTTATGAATGTAAGAGTATAAGGATATATCATTGTTTCAATGACTAAAGGTAAACCGAACCGCTCTTCAGAAATCCAAAACAAATGGCATATCAAACAAAGCAGTGAGAGAGTGAGAGAGAGAGAGAGAGAGAGAGAGAGAGAGAGAGAGAGAGAGAGAGAGATTAAGCTTACTTCACTTGTTCCAGGACTTGTATTGACAGCACAACCAATATGAACTCTCTCATCTTGAGATCTCAAATCTGAAGTCTCATTATTATCTTCAACGGTCAATTCTGATTCAGTTGTTGAAAAGGCAAGGTTATCCAAATCATCGTACCACTGCTGGGCAACACCAACCTGCAGCAACCCATATAATGAACTCTTTAAGCGAAATAATGTCAAACGAAAGCAAAGAAAGAAAAATAAAAAGAAGCATTTGCAGGAACCTTCTCCAAGGAACCTGCTACACCCTCTGCCCCCGACACTTCTGTAGCAGCTCCTCTGGCCAGTCGCCATATGCAGCCTTCTTGTACTGGTTCAACAAGCACAATATCCAAGGGGATGTCTACACTTAATTGGATGTCAATCCTACCTGTTACACAACAGCACAATTCTAGGATCATCACAGTTAACTGTGCATAATTTGCAGCCAAGGTTATTAACAGAGAGCTAAGATCACAAATTATAAGCATACTTAACCAAATTAAAATGTTAGTGGAATATGATATTGCTGGAGTGTCTGAAAATATGCTTGCTTCTGCTACTAAATCAAATCATTAAATCTATATTCAGTTATTTATACTATTATTATTATTATTTTACAGAAGATTAAGTAAGTAATGTTAGAAAGTAATATTTTGAATCAATATCTATTGGATCAATATACAACCCAAGAAACTAGCTTAATAGGTTGCAAGTCCAATTTGTACATTAACCATTCTTCTTATGTTATTAAAAAAGTTACAGAGGCAAAAAAGGATCCAATTACACATCAAAGTGTGCAGACAAAATGTTGACTTATGTCATTAAAAAGTAAATTACAGAAACCAAACATTATGTTATGAGAGAAATATGCAAATGAAAGAATTTTCAAACTAAATAATCAAGCACCTGGTAACAATTTAAATTGTTGAAGGTGATCAGTCCATGCTCCCTGAAGTCCATCAGCACTGTCAAATCAGCCAGAAAATTGGAAAATTGAATATAAGCAGGGTTCTGAACAAAAAGATTTGCTAATCACCCTCACATCAGGCATACAATGGAACAATATTGACATCATGCTTAAGTTTAGGAGGAGAGTTTGCATGAATCACCTTTGTAAACAAGTCAGAGAATAGAGGGAAGAATAAAGGTCATGTAACTTTCAGACTTAAATAAGGGTACACATCATCATTGGTAAAAATAAAAACATACTCACGTAGCATAAACTCTCTCCAAAGGGAAGGGCAACCAATAAGGTAATCCAAGGATCCCAAAATTTGAAAGCTGGAAGTTTGAACAGACTCCAGATTCTCTACTCAGTTTAATAACCCTCTGTCCAACTTAAAAATAAATGAAAAAAATAAGTAATTGGACACAAGCCAAAGAAAGGACACATTAAACCAATAAAGTTATATATAATTTGGTACCCGTGTCACACATTAGTATGTGATCTTGAAAGGCTGTTACAGATGATATGAGACCAGCATATGGAAGCCCCTTGAGTGAACCACTAGAATCAATATGTTTTGGCAACTGATCATGTGGTATCTGTTCCAAGAGGGATACATTCTCCATGATCAACTGTCCACAAATTTCCAATATCTTTGGAAATCCTGTCAAATGAAATAAATTAATATTAGGGAAAGTTAGTTGACATATAACGGAAGGGATAAAAGAAAGCATTAAAAAAAATACAATTTTATACCTCTAACAACTTCCTTTATTTCTCCTGAAGCTGAATCCATAATCCACAAAGTTTCAAAGCTGCAAATGAAACCAAATTATGAAACCAATCCTCAAATTACATAAATGGAATCTGATCAAGCTGCTACATTTAAGACGTTATGTAAATTGAATAACCTGGAGCAATAAAGGAACATTATCAGCACAATCCAACTAAATGTTTGAAATCATAAAGCACATCTCCTGTTGATTTTGAGATTAAAAAAGTACTACATTTCAAACTTCTTTAGTAAGTATTTTCCCATTTTTTGAGGACTTTAAATAAGGTAATAAAAGTTTTGCATTCCTTTAAAATAGTGGGTATGATTTAGATGGTGCTACCAGAAAAACAACCCGTCTTTCCATTTATTTTTGGTCCAATAATTAAAAAGGTCTCAACACTACTAGCTCAACACAACTCCTTTTTTCTTACTAATAAGAAAACAATCGCAATACAATTATTAAAGGAATTGTTTTATAAAAGTTCCAATCAACTGGTGAGTCCTTCAAAAAGTGATGAGCAATCAACTGGTGAGGCAAGAAAAATGTGGGGAAAAAAAGATAAGTCATAAAGTAGTTAAAGCAGTACAACGGGTCATTCCTGGACACACCCTAGTTATCCTAGGCCAGCAAACCAAACATGGCTTGACGGTAGTAAATACTATTGCTGCCTGGACTTTCTTATATGTATCTCTTGTTTGTTATATATCCCTTCTCGAGCTGCACCCAAATACAAGAACCCTTGATAACTGAACTTTAAATATGTGACCAGTGACTAGTGACCACAACAGGTAGCTTCCACTTTCATTTCATGCTTAGTGTCTTTGTCAACTGGAAAGAAATATTTATAATTGATTTTGGAACCCCTTTTCACAAGGGTCTTGTGATATACATGTGCTGTGGATTTAGGCATATCCGAAACCAAACACAAATTATCCATTTCCAGCACAATACTCAAAATAACAAGAGATCATTTTCAGGAAACAATTCACTTTGAATTTGAATACTTTTATTGATCAATAATTAATCAAAACCCATCATTTACCTGCGGTTTAAAATTAGGAAACTATTATCCACTGAATTTATCAGATGCCAAGGGAACATCAGCGATTGGAGATCAAACTCTTCAGACTTTGTATCATTATCCCTCCCCAAACCCAGCTTGTTAACAATCCAAGTCCATAAACTATTTTTTTTCTTACTGATGCTACATGTTGGATAGAGTGTCTCCAAAACCCGCCTCCCCATATCAGCTCTCCTGATGGCATGGTTCTTAGTATATAGGCACCATAACAGGATAAATAAGTAAGTGACATGAATATTTATAAAAATAGCATTAACATAAGTAAAAAATATACACAAAAATATAACAGAACATGTCAAAAAAATGTCAGTGTTAACTCACGAAACAAGAAGAAATCCATTCCAAGGAAAAACGGAACTATGAAATGGTGAAGAGAGAGTAGGCAAGACAGCCATAACAATCATATTCCTAACAAACAAACATAAAAACACGTGCGCATGCATATCAAAACATGTTTGTTTCTACATGTGTACTTTGTATGCATTCATGAATGAATGCACATATATTTTAGACACTTAAAATCCAAAATTTATCTTTGAAGGATTATATGACTAGCTGTATCTAGAAGAATTTACTGATTGCCTTATTTTCCTAAACTCATCTATATTCTACAATCTACAAGATAATTACAAGGAAATTGACAAAACAATTAGATAGGATGGAGGAAGTGAAAAATGCATGTCCAAATCGAATTCACATGTTATCCATTCACATAGCTTTTTGGCTGATTAATTACCAGCTTTTATACCTTATATCTCATGAAACTACAGACCATAAATTACTGATAGAATTGGAATTTATCTTCTTCTTTTATTTTATTTTTTTCTTTCCTACCCATAAAGATTGAACAGAAAATAAGTTGCTATCTAACTTTGCATATCGCTTTAGATGTTTGAAACTTGTATTCCTCCATTACTGCATAAAATCACCAAGAAAAGTATCTTAATGCATACCTCTGAATCTACAATATATAGGCAGTCCTCATCCTCGTCATAAAAGGAAGCTGCAGGACGCACCAGCTTGGCAGATTCAAATTCTCCATCCTCAAAACCTGGGCAAGAACCAATCTGACATATAAAAAGTATAAGTGGTACCTAAGCTTTATTTTATTTCATCTACTGACAAATTAGAGGAGAATTCACTAAGGGTAGCAGGGATACTTGTAAATTTTTGATTAGAAAAGATTAGAACAATCAAGACAAGTCAATACCATGAAAATGGTAATTCTGATAGGACATGAATAACAAGATGACAATACCAAGGAAACAGGATTTCCATTGTCCACTCATTTATGATTTAACCATTATAGACCACAGGCTAGAAAAGGCCCAAAAATTGCATTGCCACTTCAAACTCAACAGATAAAACTTGTACATACACAATCCAGAATCTTCCCATTGCCATCAAATATGATAATCCGGTGATGATTACTGTCAGAAAGGAACAGCCGATTGCCACTTTCATCTGCACTGATGCAGCCTGTAAAAGGGATAACAAATTTGAGGGGGAAAAAACTATATTAATATCCTAACACAATACTTGAAGATGATTAAAATTAAGATGTATGAGATTTTACATCAAACAAATAATATAAAATAGACCAATAATCATTTGCTATCAGATCAATCAAAGATAATCTAAGTTTCTTCTTTGAAGCTTTACAAATCAGGTTATTCATATAACCGTCATAAATTAATATTTAAGCTGGATTGACAGGTAAAATTTGGTGATGTGTAGATGGTTTCTTATTAGCTCGAGTTTTTCCTCTTCATAGTCAACAAACAGGCCTTATGAGTACATGTCAGAATAAGTATAGAAAACAAAAAAATTTGGACACTTCTTTCCGGTAAACAAACTAACAACAAATTGCAGCAACATTGTAGTCAACAACAAAATATTCACAGGACGCTGTACCTGGGAAGTGAAGAAGTAGGTTTCTCACAGAAGAACATAAATATGGATCTTTATTGACCTCGTTTGGTTTGACCCAAGTGCTTTTCAGGTTATCGGGTGAACTACAATTCCCATTCTGTTGCACATTTAACTCCTCAACAGCTGCAAAAGGACATTGAAATGAGCAATGACGCAGATATAAGCAGATACAAACATATCTTTGATTCAAGACCAAAATTCATAGAATCTACTCACATCAACAAAAATAATAGTAAACAAAATGGAGACGGTAATATGAGAGGGAAAAGTGCCATAAAGGAGGAAATATTTCAACAACTGAAATAATTACATTTGAAAATGAAGCATAATTTCATTAAAGAAGCCTTTTCCACTGAAACCTAAGTACAAAAATATTGAATACAATTAAGACGAAAATATTTAAATACTTGGCAGGACAGAGGGGAATGAATACCGGAGAGAAAAATATAGCTTTTTATTCCAACCATCATAGAGAAAGAGAGCGAAATTAGTTTGACGAATATATAGCTTTCAATCTACTTCTGAACTCATTATTTGATTGCAACATCTTACAGTTAAACAAACTGATCCATATGACACATCCTTAAAATGCCTTCAAGAGATTTTTCTCTTGATAACATCAAATTGAAGAAAAATACATTATGAAAAATACATTATTGTAATGTCATAGGATTTTGGACAAGAATCAATAATCCTAAGTCCAGAAGATAGTTTACATTCATAAGATATCTGATATCTCCCAAGCTTAACAGAAAGAAATTAAGCTAAAACACTCTCTTTACAAAATCTAAACTTTGCTGAACCGTAAAATGAAGATTGAAACTAATAACAGTCTAGTCTATAAGGAGAGGAATACTGTATTTAGGTGCTTAGACTACAAAGAAAAATCACAAACAACAACAAATCATAACTGACCAATTTATTTATTAGAACTACACATACCTTTCTGAAGCATGCCAAGATCCAGTCCCTCCTCGTGGTAAACACTAGGATTTCTGAAATCTTTAAACAAGATGCAGCATCCTTTATTTCCCATCTAGATACAGCAACACATAATACTATTACTTAAATTATCAACAAATTCGTTGATATAAAAATTATAACGAAACAAAAGATTGTTGTATTCATTGCTAAATACAATCCATTCATTTCAGACAGATATTTATCCAAATATTTGTCAACCATAGTAAAAATACATTAAAACATATATATTCACATTTCACGGCATTACAAGAACTATGATGAAAAATAAAAAATAAAGTATTTGGGCTGATTTTTAGAATCATTCCACAACTATAACAATATTCATTAGAATCTCATATAAACAAATGGATCCTTGTGGTCAAGACTACATGTTTTTCTGGGACAAAAAATCTTATTACTCAAATTTCAAAAGTTAAACCACGTATAAGATATATCAAAAAAAAAAAGTTTAAGAGCCTCACATCGGGAAACTTCTTGTTTGACAATAAAATAGGAAATGTTATGTACTCCTTCATCACCATTTCAACTAGACAACTTCTATCAGCATCAGAGCCGATCGAATTGTTAGGTAAAAACCCCATAACACTGAGCTGAGGAAACCTACAACAGTACATAAAATAACCTTTTTGGAGTAAACTAAATGTTTATTACTACTAATCCTCCAAATCTAAGAACTGTAAGAAAACGTATAGTTAAGTCTTCCATTTCGTACCTTTGCTGAATTAACTTTACTTTCTCAAACATAGTAATCAGGTCACATCCATCTACTTGAGAACCAAAAAGAACTAAAAAGGCTCCATCTCTCTTGACAAAATCTTTATTACCCTCAACTATATTAAACCAGCAATGATGCGGGCCTGTACATTCATTTCATAAGTTTAATAAGCCAAGTATCAATCGATATCAAAATCAAAAGCAAGATCAGCTTACCTTGAAGCTCATCGAATGCGGCTTCAATGAAGGACAATATATCAACTTGAGGAGAAGTAGATTCATTACATGACATTTGTGAAATTGTTGAGAAACTGAAAGTGACTGTCGATTTATAAGTTAATGACCGTGTACAGAAAAACCAAAAAAAAAAAAAAAAAAAAAGGTAAACAAGTTAGAGAAAACACCAACTGCATAAGATTCTACCTCCATTTCTAGCAATTTGATCACATTCGCGATACAGTGGAGACACAGAGGAAGCTAAAGTGTTGATAGTAGGTGTAGTTTGTCGAGAAAAATTGCCTAACAATTACAAACAACATCTATAAACAAAAATCCAGCTAAAAAAAATAAAAAGAATAAGAAAAGCAAATGAAAGTTGTATCAGCACCTGAGGAAATGTGTGGCAGAAACCTAGAAAATTGTCTGAGGCGTGCATATCTGAGACTGAAAGCCATTTCCCCTCACCAAATGCAAATTTTGGGCAAATTTTATTTTGAAGGTTTTAGTTTCAGGTTAGGGTTTAAGCTCGAACCCAACCCGACAATCCATCGATAGAGCTATACTATTTGGCCCCCTTTAAGTTTCTTAATGAGCCCAACTTCTTTAATATCCTCACTCAAGTCTCCCGGAGGGGTGGCAAAATGGGTTGATGTGCGGGTTGTGTTTGGGTCAACCCGAACACGACACTATTGTTTTTAACACTACCCAAACACGATTGGATTATTAAATGGGTTAGAATCTTTAAACACGAACACAACACGATTAAATATGGGTCAACACGAACACCACACGTCCAACCTGTTTATTATACGGGTCAAATCGTGTTGTATCAAAAACTTTGGCCCCCTTAATTTTTTACTTTTTACTTTGGCCCCTTAATTTTTTTTATTTTTTTTTGGGTACTCTCTCAAACTTGAAATTCAGGCTCCATGCATGTGTATAATATATGTAACACCACAAAGAAAAAGAGTGTATCATGAGCTTATATTACAGACTATAATATGTTAACAATGATTTTTCATGACACAATTTAAGCCAAACAATATTATATTGCTTGAAACAAGATTTTCCATAAATTCAAGATTGCAACAGCCAAATGCATCACCATCATATTGAAATATTCACTTCTTGTTCATATCAATTCACCTTTTAGAAGCACTTTTTGAAAAATCAAAAGTTGTGATGTACTTTAAAAAAGCACTTATTAAACAAAAGGCCAGGCCCAGCTATTAATAGTAGAAGCTTGTATTGATCCAATTTTGGTCTATCGGTTAGTTAAAAATAAAAGAATAAAAATGGAGATGCGGGGGATCGAACCCCGTGCCTCTCGCATGCAAAGCGAGCGCTCTACCATTTGAGCTACATCCCCAACTTTTGATTGTCAGTTTAGAATTATTGCATTTGTTCAATAATGTTGTTTTGTTAAGTTATTATGATAACACTGTCCAATTTATACTATGTGAAATAATTTAATAATCATATGTATTCACATGCCGCATAATATGAATCGAATGAAAAAGGCACACAATTCTTGTATAGTTTTCTCATAAAATACACACAAATTATTGGCATATAAATTATTTTACACATTTCTTAATTGAACGATTGTGAAAATCTCTTTCTACATTGGTTATTAGGGGCCGTTTGGTATACCGTCTTCTTTACATGGGAATGGGAATCTCTTAGCATTCTCATGTTTGGTAGAAGGTTTGGGTTTTTTGATTCCCGGGAAAGTGAATCCCATGGGAATCAGATTACCCTCCCAGGGGGTAATGTGATTCTCATCTCAATAGGTGGGTTTCAGATTACCCTCCATCTGATTCCCACCGTGGGACCCACCCTCATAAAAAAAATTATTTTTATTTTATTTTCTTCTTCTTAATTCTTTAATATGCTTCTAAAAATTAACATTAAAAAATCCCAATTTTCTTTTCTTACACTTTCTTCATCAAAAATCCCCAAATTAACATCAACAATACCGGCCGATGGGCTTGTTCGATGATGATGACGACGAGGAGGAGGAGCTTCGATGATGTCGACGATGAAGATCCCGGCCGGACGGAGGCGACGACGACAAAGATCCAGGCTGGAGGTGACGAGGAGGAGGATCCGGTTGGAGGAGACGTCGACGACAAGGAGGAGGATCCGGCTGGAGGCGACGAGGAGGAGGAGGAGGAGGAGGATCCTGGCTGGAGGCGACGACGAGGAGGAGGAGGAGGAGGCAGGGACGACGACGACGGCGACAATAGGTGGGTTTGAGTTTTTTTTCTAGAAAGAGATCAAAGATTACAGATAAATAGGTGGGTTTTTATTTTTATTTTTATTTTTTTTAAGGACTTCGATTTTTTTATTTTTTTTATTTTTTAATAAATAAAAAAATCAAACTCCCATGTACAACCAAACACCGTTACTTAATATTCCCATGAATTTGACATAATATTTCCATACCCAACCAAACATATATATACAACTTTTCCAGAAATCACATTACTGAGTTTCACTTTCCCAGGAATCACATTATTTTGATTACCTCATACCAAACGGCCCCTTAGAGTAATAAGAATCTCACTTCTGTGTTGTGGCCGGGTATAGCTACTTGAATCCGTTTGTAGTGTTTGATCTCCTATCGTAATTATATATACCGATCTAGATATAGAAATCTATATATACAAACATATTTTGCAGCACTCATTTTGAAGATATATATTCAACTATAGTACAATTCTATATAATTAAAATTAATAGAAGTAAAAAAAGTTCCATGATTCTCTTAGGGTTTTTTCTCTTTTCACTTTCTCACTCTTTGTTTAATTTCTCTCCAACCAAATTGACAAATATACGTCCAAGTAATTAATTAAACTTCAATATCAATTATACTAGCTAGCTATATGACAAATATATTTATTGGTTGGTGAGACAATTTTGCAAGGATTCCGGGTTGATAATCAAGCAAGGGGCCAATATGCTATATATAGTGAAGTTTTGGGTGACATGCAGTACTATCCCACAAGCCACAATATTACCCGTACAAAATTCTAGCAAATACTAGATTTTGGCTTTGGGGGCAATTACAAGAACTGATATTCGTGGTAATCCAATACAAATATATTAATATTCATAAATTAAGTTATTTAAACACAAAATGTGATGTTATTTAGTCTCAAAGGTAATGATATAAATAAATAAATAAAATAGACATTAACTTTAAAAATTAAAATGTAATGCCTCACTCTTTTATATCTACATAATCATCTTTAACCAAATCAATTTAATTTTCTCTATGATTTTTATTTCAAATCAATTTTTTTTGTTACAAGACATGTGCCTAATCTTAAAGTATAAGACAAGATGAGGCTGATATGGTGATATACCATTCATATCTGCATCATGAGATTACGGGTTACGGGTTCGAGTCCTCCCATTAAAAAATTTCAGAATTTATGTAATACTTCAACAACAACAAAACTAAAAGTATACATAAATTTAAATAATAAACTACAAAAGTAAATTTATCTAAATCACTATAGTAACCTAACAAAATAAGTCTAATAGTTCAACAATTACTTGGTTTTTTTTTAAGAATATATTTACAGAGCTTGTTTTTAGTGAAAACCTTTGAATATATATATATATATATATATATAGTCATTTTGTCTATATAGTCATTTTCTTGCATCGATTTTAAATATATCATTGCACTGCATGTGGGCCATAGACTATGAATAAGCAAGGATAAATGCATACATATTGGATTAAAATAATTGAATTTAATGGTCCACATGTAAGACCCTCATAAATATTTATCAGTATTCACTTAGCAGAAAAGTTTCATATATATATATATATATATAATACATATATTAGACCCTGCAATAACGTGAAAATAGGAAATTAAAATCTTTTTTTCTTGTTGAAATTGGAAGTTAAAATCTTTGAGATTGATTTTATCTCCTATATTTATTGACACTTGAATTATGGAAAACTTTTAGTAATTAATTTATATTATTAATATAATAAGGGGAATTATAACCTACATGATAACCTATATAATTTATGTGTAACTAACTAAAACTTCATAAGATTTCATTGGTTGGGGCTTGGGGGGCCATGACCCCTATGGCCCCCCCTCTAAATTCAACCCTGGTTGTGAGGTCGGTAACCGCTTCTCTAGATATTATATATGTAGTCTCTTTTCACTCTCTTTTGTTTGCTCTCCAAACAAAACGCCAAATCTTCAAGTAATTAAACTTCAATTAATTAATATTGATGGTGATTTGGTGTACGTGGTGAGACAGTTTTGCAAGGATTCCGGGTGTCGACAATCAAGCTCGGGTCCAAGATGATATAATGGGGTTTTGGCTGACAATAACATTATATATATTTACTCACTCATTCATATATATATATATATATATATATATATATATATATATATATGCATGGAAAATCAGTCTCTATCTATCATCTTTTCAATTTGTAGCATAACATGCATACATACATTATACATATATATTGGGTGCTTGATGCGGATCGGATTGCAAACTCGTTTTTGGGTTGTTTGGAGCATCCAAAACGGGCCTGACTTTGGAGGGTCATAACTTTTATGTACGGGTTCAGATTCGCTATTATAATATGTTTTCGGAAAGCTCGGGACGTCCTCTACAATTTATCACTAAAACTATGTTTCCCATGACCAGGCTTGGAAGGGGTCAAAAAAAGGCCGTTTAGATTGTTTTACGGGCAGTTAAAGTTTCTTGCGCGACAATTTAGTAGTTTTTCGTTTTTATTTGGTTTTCTGTTTTTAGATAGGTTTTCTTTTTTTTTTATTTGGTTTAGTAGTTTTTGGTTATCTAGAAGACCTTCGATTCCTTGTGGAAGTCGGATTTTTCTTTTCCTATTTAACTAGTTTGTTTTAGGTTTTGGAGTTCAGTTTTTGGTGAAATAAAATTCATTGAGTTTTTATTCAGTTTTTCCTTTCTTTTTTCCTGGTATTCGTTGGAATCAACAGGATTCAAGAACACAGGTTGTTCAAAATCGTGTGATTGTCTTTCTCAAAACTTCTGTCTGCATCACTGCTCATGATACTATACATTCATGAGAGGTCTATTTTCTGCTACATTATCTTTCTGCCTAATCCGTTCAAGGTAGTTTATAACTTGTAGCTGTCTGCTTTGTAGACAAGTACTACACAGTCGCTGTCTAGCTTATACCAGTAGTACTACTCTATTAATTTCATACAAAACCATCGTGTTTTCTTTTTGAGTTTTTATATACTTATCATGATTTAATGTTGCTACTTGCAAGCAAGCTAGCTAGCTCTTCCATGTCTTCATGTTTCTACGGTGGTAGAAGCGAAAGTATACGTCATGCATACATATACAGTATTATTATACATACAGTTAAAGAGTACATTATTTATTGGTGCCTGTACGTACAGCTGTACTACTGTACAGTTAATTACTAGAGCACATATTATATATGATGCAGATTATAATTACAAGCGAACATTATATTGAGTTTAGTGTTTTTCATAAAATGTTTGAGTTTTTATATTATCCATGTGAGATAATATACTTACATAATTAATTAAACCTGATATTTTTGTGTGTGTTTCTGGGTTCAAGCTTAGCTAGCTCGTACTGCACATGTATACGTATATAGTTGTGTAGTGCTCAACAAATAAAAGTTGTAAAGAGGAGAAAACAATACTTAGAAGTACTATCTGATGATCATTTAATTTAGAGAAAAGTGCCATATATATATATGGTACGTGTTGATGAATTGGTGACAATTTTTTTCTCTTTACTGGACCCAGATTTCTGATTTTTCACAGAAGGGCATGCAATAATTGTAGGACCCAAGAACTTACTTTCTGGGTTCTTTATGATGCCAGATTGAGAACCATACATACATTGATACATACATACATATATAGCTCACTGCACCATTTATATATACTTGTGGTTGATCAGCACCATTAATTGACCAGTCAATATTGATCAACAAAAAACCAACTGTGCCACTTGTTAACTGTAGCCTATTTAATTAGAGTTGACTTCAACGACTTCTCTCAAAATTTCCATATATGTAACAATTAACACGTTGCTTGTTATAATCGTTAAAGAGTTTAAATATTACTGTTGACACTTTCCTATTATTACTAATACGGTATATATATAGGAGTATAGTTTTACCGAGAGTTTGAACATAATTTTTATTTTTTTTATTTTGAAGAAAGAGATTTTATGAGTAACCAAACAGGATATATGTACTCATGACAAGCAGCTTGAAATAAGCTGAAAAATATGATAGATGTTGAGCGAGTGGATGAAATATTTATGGTAGTGGGTGGTTTCCAAATAGCTCCAAAGAGAAGCATATTTCGCTATCATTCAGAGAGGAAGCCAACAAACGAACAATTTCTTGGTAATGAAGAATGACATCAACTTTGTATGTGAACAGTGAGTTCCAATCATGAATATGTATCATGTATGTATATATGGGCTTAACTTATCTCTTCTGAGTTGTTGCATTCCATGCAGGTCACTCACTGATCCTGCTGTCACCTCCACACATGTACTAACACGTCTTCCAAGTAAGAAAAATTCCATATGAGACTACATGATATACGTGTTTGATTGGATGTTTTGATTGAATGAGTGTACTAATAACATTTTGAGATTGTTTCATTCAACATTTTCTCTTAATTGTTCCATACTTCACCCATTCGCTATCAAACTTATTAAGAGAATTTTCCCTATATATATAGTTAAGGACCTACTAGCTAGAGAAAGTGAGCAATACTACATGATGTTTTTTTTACATGTGGTGCAGCAATTCAAATATGATATATTGTCATACTAAATGAGTGTTATTTACTATCGAATTGTATTGAACGATAATAAGTAATATCCATATTAAGTATAAGTAATTGAATGCAAATTAAACTAATTATGATATGGATATAACACTAGCTTTCATGTGAAGTCTAATTGTCTAAGACTATATCTCTTTTTTAAATCGCTAAGCAGAAACTAGAAGGCCATTGTTGTCTCTAATGTTTACAACCATGGAAAGCAAAGCATGAAGACTTTTTTAACCAGGGTCGGTTTGTTTTTTGTTTATTTTTAACGGTATCTATCTGTCTGCTAATCTAGATCAATTATTTTTTTAAAAGATTTTGCTATTGATAGAATTCGGTCCGCCAACTTAAGAATTATTTGTCTAAGTCTCAATCTTGTCGATCATATCGGTTTGTTAGTTTAGGTAAAGAACAAAAAACAAATTGGAAAAATAAATAATAATAATACTAAAAACAGTGATTTGATTTCATATGTCAAGTCTTTATGGGGGTTGCAATTTGGGAGGCAGAATTGTTTGGGATATATCAAAACAAGTCTTGGACATGGAGACTAAAAAAAAAAAACAGCTCTCTCCCATCTCTCAAAAGCTCAAGTCCCCAACACACACACACACTCGTGCAATCTTGGAAACATTAAATAAATTATAGATAATGGTTGTGGGAATGGATCATGGTCAAAAGACTCAAAACTCAAAAGGAAGTCTAATTCTTCATAAATAACCTTAAATAAATTAGTGAATTAAATTATGGAGATGCATGGACTTTTGGTCAAAACATATTTAAGACTCTTAATGGATGATCATAAATAACATATGAAAAGTTATCATTTATATGTATGGAACATATTACATATAAGGGAAGATGCATGAGACCTAATTTGATGCGGGATCCCATAAATTTCATGATATGGGATTTGATATTATAAAGTTACAAGTTCAAGATTTTGTTTCTCAACATTACAAACATTACAAAATCAAGATTTCACACCACATAATTGTTAGCTATGTTGATGAGAGTGGGAAAAATTGTAAATCTGAGATAGTATGAGTTTGATTTGAGTATATGTCTTCATGACTCTTAGCTTTCTAAACTTTGAAAAATCTTGTAATCGTTCATATATCATTAAAAATTGTTTCAAAATTAAAATAACAATTAGCTAGTTTATAAAATAAAGAAACCATCCTCATTCATTTGAGATTTAATTACTTTGATTTTATTGGAAAGTACATGGGTTCCGAAAATCAATTATTGTAATAAAGAAAATTAAACACGTACATCATAGGTTCTTATAAATTAATAATTAAGATTGAAAATGCTCATAACCCCAAAACAAATGAGTAAATTGTGAAGGAATTGACCTTTCACACATAATGTAATGTAATGTCTTAGAAATTCGAGAATGAAATCTTCAAATGTGTGGATGCATTTAATTGTCCCAAACCCAAGTTTACTTGCATATAGAAAACATGAATAATATCTTTGGAGATGTGAAATTAATAATATTTTTTTGTTTCCACAATTCCTTTTGTTAGAAACTAGGTTTTTCATTTCTTGTATGGAGTTTTGCTCTGTTCATTGCAAGAAGTGGGTGGAATATGGGTGGGTGGGTTTTGATGGTCAACTAAAACTCATCACAAGTACAAATGTACAATGGTGTTATTAGTCGAGGACTATATATATAAAAATATAGTAGTTATTAGAGTTTTGAGCAAAACTAAAAACTTGTTTCCACTAGTAGATTTTTATAATATTCTAAGTTTCTAACCACACAATGAGTTTCAAATCCAGAGATGTAAATTAGATTATTAATTTAAAGATTGAGAATGGAAAATTTGTCCAAATACCTTATATTAATTGAAATAATTCTACCGGCGGTAAAAATAGCTCATTCAGTCTGATAATATCTCAGATTCGAGTCGATATTTACACATATGATATATCAAAAAAAGAAAGAAATCTTTGTTATCAACGTATGTAGTACTGTTCTTTTTCCCTTTTACATGAATGAAAATTTTCAAAGTAAATTTAAGATTTTTGAAAAGTATGTACTTGATATATTTCTCTTACATCTTTTTGGCAAGTGATGAAAAGTTCTATGCATTTTGGAGTCTATGTTATATTTACAACAGATATATTGAATTGATTTTAAAAAGAGGGTCCAATAATTATTTATTTTTGTTTATATTCTTTTGCACCAATAATTCAAATTGTCTCTAACTTTGTCTCCATTCCCTTTTGCCTCTCCAAATCTTTCAAAATGATTCCTTCTTCTCTCTCCCTTCTGCTCCATTTCTGCATTTTAAAGAGGGCCCTCCCTCATATCTCTCTCTCTCATTGTGAAATTGCCATGCACATATATATATATATATATATATATATATATATATGACTTGGAATTGAAGGATATATATTCTAGGTTCCATTATATGTTACCAAGAAACAATCAAGAAGCTTGCAGGAAGATGTTTCATTGTTTCCTAGCTATATAGATTTTGTTACAAATCTTGAACCAATTCTTCTTCGTCTGGTGTAATTATCCATTCCGATGAGTAGCTTTAGTCTATCACTGTCCTTGCCGGCTTTATTCATTGCCATCGATTTCTCGACCCCCACTAGCGTTTTGCATTTCCCTATCAGTCTTCTATTTTATTTATTATTTATTATTGATTTTTGTTGATGCATGCCGACAGATTACCAGAATTAAATAAGTTAAAAATGAAACTCCACTTGTGTTTCATCATTTTCGTACATGATTGATTTTAGTTCCACGTATATATACCTATATATCGATCATCTCATGTGAGTGGTATATACCGATCATCTCATGTGAGTACTAGTACTCGAAACTTCTCCAGGTTATATAATTTGGACAAATTAATGAAGAGACCAAGACAATAATCTGATATGTTATTGTCTAATAACTCTAATTGATCAAGTGATTTGTTTAGTTTATTAACATATTAAATCACATCAACTAATTAATGTCATATATATATATATATATTATCTTTACCTTTTATATTTAACAGTCTTTCTACCGTGAATTCGTCCTGATACAAAATTTATCAGGACGAAAAATGTTGACCATAGATTATAGAGAAGTTTTGATAAGTATATACACTTTGAGTCAAAGTATATAAATCTAATGGTCCACATTCTTCGTCCTGATATATTTAATATCAGAACGAATTTACAATAGAAAAATTGTATATATATATTTTTTAACAACAATGATTATTATTGAAAGGTAGCACGTCGGCAAAGGGGCACCGAAAAGCCAACACCAAAGAAGAGACCCACCTCACCACAACAACCCAAACAAAGAGAACATAGAACAAAGAGCAAAAAGCCTCCCAGCCAGAAGCAGACTAAGAAAACAGGGGACAAGAGGACCCAAAAACAAAAACCAAAGCAAAAATAGAACAGAACAGAACTACACAGCAGCCGCTATAGCTCCCTAAAATCTACTATGTCCTCCCCCCGCTGGAGCTTCTCTTCGCCAGAGAATCCGCCAATTCGTTAGTTGACATCGGATTATAACTTACAGAGAGGCCACTCCTTTTCTGAAGAAACCCTCTGATGTCAAGAATGATATGAAGATGAGGAAAGCTCCCAAAATCCTCCAAATGATTGACCCAAGAAACGGCCAGCATCGAATCACTCACAATCTGAATATTCCCCTCAGCCAACCGTTGATCAGCAGTGCACAGCTCACAAGCTTTCCTGATTGCAAGAATTTCAGCAGCATTTGAGTCCTGGATACCTACAAAAAGAGAAAATAAGCAGATGATCTTTCCTTTCGAATTCCGAAGCACCCCGCCAATTCCGGCCGGACCAGGTTTCCCACGCGAAGACCCGTCCACATTAAATTTCAGCATGTCATCCACCGGGGCATCCACCTTTCCAGTTTCCGCTTCGAGGTGGGAGCGAGAGTAACACAACTATCTTTTATGTTTAACATCATAATAGATATAGAAGCCTTATTGCCCGTTCCATAACACTTGAACCACACGGCCACCATAAATTTCACATCGTCCACAACCTTATCAACGATAGCTTGTTGACCTTTAAACATTAAATTATTCCTGGATTCCCAGATCGTCCAAGTTATCGCGAAGAATAAGATATTTCAAGCTTTCATGATTTTCTGAGCTGGGCACAAACCCAACCAACTGTCCATCCACTCATTTAGAGTCTTGTTTGAGCAACATCTCACCTCTCACCAGGACATACAAGACCTCCAAACTTTCCACGACCAGTTACAGTGAACAAAGAGGTGATCAATAGTTTCGCTTTCACTGTCACACATGATACAATTCATGTTTTGCCTCTGCAAAATGCCAAAGCGAAGAAGGACTTCTCTGACCAAAATTCTGCCTCTCCGAAGCTGCCACGCGAAGATCTCGATTTTCGGCGGGCACAGGCTTTCCCACAGGAGGTTTGAGCTATCGAAGGTGTTCACCTCAATTGACTCTAGACTGAGGCAAAATGATTTCACATAATACATTCCATTTGCATTCAGAGCCCACGCTAAAGAATCATTCATGTTTCTCCTAATTACCATGCTGTCTAGAAACGACAAGAACATAGTCCATTGCAATTCTTCCCAATCGAATACACGACGTCGCAGATTCACTATCCAGTTCTAGCAACCTGCTTGCCAGAGACCAAAGTCTTGAACTCTGCCTTCCTTATTTACTGCTAAGGCAAAGATCATTGGAAAGAGCTCACTCAATGGCATCCCGTCCTGTTTTATCTCCTGCCAAAGATGAACTTTGTCCCCCCTACCCAACACCACCTGCAACCCTTCCCTCAGAATCTGTTCCGTTTTTGAGCTTTGGCTGAAAAGAGATCCAATGGCCTTCACAAAGTGCGAAGCCATTGTTCCTTCCTTGCCATTTCCATAAAAGGCTGTGCACATCCACACCGTAGCTAGCACAAATCACTTTCTTCCACAAGGAAGATACCTCATTCCCGAATCTCCACACCCATTTGGCCAAGAAACCATAATTCTTGTCGACGATGTGACCAATACCAAGGCCCCCAGAGTTCTTAGTTTTGCATAACAACTCCCAATCGATTGAATGAACCTTCTTTTTTTCCACCACATCCCCCCAAAAGAAGTTCCTTTGTAACTTCTCTATATTACTGGCCACCCCTTTAGGAATTTTGAACACCAAAAGGAAGTAGTTTGGAATGCTAGACATCACAGATTTGATCAAAACAAGCCTCCCTCCTTTGGAAAGAAATTTCCTTTTCCACGGCGCTAGCCTCTGTTTGATCCTCTGAATTACCGGGTTCCAAAATGTCTTGGAGCTGAGATTAGCTCCTAAAGGGAGGCCTAAGTAAACTAAAGGGAGAGCAGCCTGCTTACACCTGAAAGCTTCAGCCCAATTCGCTTCCCTAGCAGTCCGCTTACCAACTGTCATCAAGCAAGTTTTGTGGAAGTTAATCCGCAGCCCTGAGGCTAACTCAAAACACCGAAGAATCCTCTTAGAGTTTAATAAAAACTCCATTTTCGGCTGGATAAATAGGACTGTATCATCAGCAAACTGTAAGTGAGAAACATGAACCTTGTTTTTCTCGAAATCCGCCCCTCTAACCAAATTCATTTCCGTTGTCTTCTTGAAGAAGCCGTTTAAAGCCTCAGCTACGATATTAAACAGGAAAGGGGATAGAGGATCCCCCTGACGAAGACCTCTCTCGATCCCAAACTCTTCCGTAGGACAACCGTTAACAAGGATCGAAATCATTGGAGACGAAATGCAATGATAGATCCAGTTCCTCCACCTTAATCCGAAGCCCATCCTTTCCATAATGAAATTCAAGAAACCATGATCTACACTATCGTAAGCTTTCTCGAAATCCAATTTCACAACTATACCACCCTACCGGTCTTTTTTCCATTTGTGAATGATCTCATTTGCCACCACAAAACTGTCAATTATTTGCCTATGCTGCACGAAAGCCATTTAGTGGTTACCAAAATGTATGGTATCCGAGTCGAAGATCTCCGATTTAAATCTCCTCTCCCTTATTCTGAATTCTAGTTCACTGTACACGTTACCCAAACAATACACTTCTAAGTTCTAACATATGTGTGACCTATATTTATTAGTTTAAACTTTTAACTCTAGTTTATCATTTTTTAACTCCAAGTGAAATGGGAAACGAGTTTAGTTTTTAAAAGCTAAATATCTAATCTCTGCTGTCAATTGATGACAAAATTGCAAAATTGCAACTAAATAATGTGACTGACTAAAAGCAACATGCATGTCGATATCAATTAATATAAATTGATATATATATATATATATATATATAATAAATGTGAAACACTTTTCACCATGAGAAGGGGTGAGAAGGGGAAAAGAGACTTTGAGTGAAAAAAGCTTGCACCTACATTACTTCTCCTACAATGGAAGTTGAGAAATTTACCAATAGTTAACGTTTCGCATTAATGAAGAAGATTCTGAGTTGGAGTCGTATTTTACTTGATTACAATGGTTTTTGTTGACTATACCGATAGTGGCAGTGTGCAGAAGAATGTGCATGAACAATGCAACATTGAACACACCCACCAAAGCAAATGCTGGAGATTGGATTTGACTTAATTAATTAGCTTAGATATTTCAAAACTACAATTGTAATTAGTAATTACTTCAAACAACAAACTCATAAACTAATTAACTAACAAAAATATATAATATAATACAAAAGAATGTCTCTTTCTCTCTCTATATATCTCTCTTTTAACGTGTGGGTGCAACAAACAACAAATTTAATCTCTTGGGAGACAACCTGCATGCAAGTCCAATATCTCTGACTTTCTCTTTGGTTTTTTACTTTCTCTCCTTTATTATTATTAATTATATCATCTTCTATCTCAACTCTCTCTATTCAATTCCTTATCTTTTTTTTCTTTGTTTGCAGCAGGAGGGTAATTTCTTGAATCTTGACTTTCCTCACTCTTTTTTATTTTACCTCCCCACTTTTTCTTCTTTATTTTGTCTTTTTAACAAAATTCATCTTACCTATATATGCTCTCAAATCTCAAATATGAAATACCCACTAATCTTTTTAATAACACTCCTTAACCTAAATGAAAATTTTGTTTTTTCTAGATATTAGCGTGTTACACCACGCTAGCTGGATAAGATTTAATTAGATAAACGTATGGAAGAATATATTGTCGCTACCTATAACTATAGCTTCTTTCTCCGTCCTCTCTCTCTTTCTAGATCTATATAGATGTTCAGATTCATCGTATGTTTGTTTATATATAGCAAGAGAGAGAGAGAGACTCTGGTGGGAGCACAACTAGCTAGCCAAAGATTTGCCCTCTAGATAATTGAGAAGAGCTATCAGTTCTTCGATCTTTTCTTCTTCAGATTTCAATATGGCAGATCCCTACTCAAATCTCTTCACTGGTTTCTTCAACTTCAAGCCTAGTAGTAGTCTCCATCCTCACTGTAACTCACCAACACTTCTTCTTCAATCTCCACATACTTATACAAACAACAACATGTTAACCAACAACTCTAATTTCATCCAATATTTTCAAAACTACCCCTCTCCTCCTCCATCTCCTCCACTCAAAGAAGCTCTTCCTCTAATCAACTGTTTGAGTCTTAGAAGAGTACAAGCTGCTCATGAAGAAGACCATGAACAGCCATCCAGTACCACTAGTTGTTCAACAGATCAAGATCAAGCAGCAGGCAATAAGAACATCATGAACAAAGACCATCATGAGAGTCTGATGCTCTATCCAAGCACTAGTACTACAGTTGATGATCATGATCCTGATCCTGAAACTGTAACTGTAGCCCTACACATAGGCCTCCATAGCCCTAGCTCTGCTGATTTGGGCTCCTCCTCTAAGCTCTCTTCATCTATGGATCATCATAAGAGATTTGGAGGATTGAATAATAGTGTGGTTTCTGGGTACCCTTTGGATAGATTAAACAAGGGTCAGTACTGGATTCCTTCACCTTCTCAGATTCTCATTGGCCCTACTCAGTTTCCATGTCCTGTTTGCTTTAAGAACTTCAACAGATACAACAACTTGCAGGTATGTATTCATCAGTTTGCTAGCTGTTCCTTGTTTTTCATCTTAAGTACTACTTGTATTGCAAAGTGAAATTCATCACAAGAGCCATTATTAACTCTGAATTCAGAAGTTTTTGCTCCAAGAAACAGACAATTTTTTCTATTATCTGACACATCCGAGCCTGTAAAAGGACTCTCAACAGTGTAGGGCATGCAAAGACATTATTTCTTTTTTTGAGATTCCAACATGATTTCTCTTCATTTGCATTGTGATGACCAGCCAGCTTTTTCCTCATAAGACACAGTAGAACAGCACAAATTGTACATGTTATTGACACATGGATATCTATATATGCAACAACAACAACAAAAAGAGATTTTCAGCTTGACACAAATTGTACTCTTCTTCTTCATTTGTTCATTGATTTTCAAGATTAGTATAAATATATATTTAGATGTCAAATTGCTATCTTTAACCGCAATGCAATTAATATGGTTCAGAGGTAAATAGTGTTCATTCAGGTTAATAATGTTTCAAGAGTCACTATAACTGCAAATGGTATATCAAAAGAAAAAAAAAGTTTCCGGTCTTTATAAGGGTAATTTTATCAATTTAATTAGGGTCCTTGCACATCAAGTTACAACTTTTTAATTGTTTGTTCTCTCAATCTTTTCCTTATAAACTGTGTTCATTGCATGCACATATCTCTCTATAGCTCATCCCTCCTTATATTAAACAAATTCAGATAACATATAGCAATGATCTTGATATCATATTATTAAGTAGCGTAACTGTTAAACTCAAAAACCTAAACTCGTATCGCTGCTGCTTTCGAAAAACATGACAGATGCACATGTGGGGGCATGGATCACAATACAGAAAAGGACCGGACTCATTGAGAGGAACACAACCAACAGCAATGCTAAGACTCCCTTGCTATTGCTGTGCAGTTGGATGCAAACACAACATCGATCATCCGAGAGCGAGGCCATTAAAGGACTTCAGGACTCTCCAAACACACTACAAGAGAAAGCATGGGATCAAGCCCTTCATGTGTAGAAAATGTAGCAAGACATTTGCAGTCAAAGGTGATTGGAGAACACATGAGAAGAATTGTGGCAGGATTTGGTATTGCATTTGTGGGTCTGATTTCAAGCACAAAAGGTCCTTAAAAGATCACATCAAAGCCTTTGGATATGGCCATGCACCTCTGGTGGGTGGCGGCGGCGGCTGTGGTGGTGATCTTCGTCATAGTTGTTGCTTTGAAGAAGAGGAAGAAGAAGAAGCAGCTTCTGAAATTGAACATGATGATGATGAGAATGACTGCAAAAATATTGGTTTTTAATTAATTAACTTCTAAGAAGTGAGATCTCTTCAACATGTTTAATTTTTTTGAAATTTATATATATATATATATATATATATATATAACTTTTTAAGAACTAATTTGTTATCTTATTTACCTTTTTTATGTCTGGATAGCAGGGAAATCTACAAAATTTATATATATAGAAGTGATTTGAATTAATGAAATATGTATAAATTAATGTAAAGGATGTGTTTTTTTAGATTAATTAGACAGAGAGCATATTGTATATAAATGAGAGATGAAACTTGAAAGTCCAAAATTCCAAATATATATCAAAATAATTAGAGGGAAAAAAAAGGACTGAAGATGAAAATAATTGGTTTGTTAATGTGATATTTACAGGTTACAACTTACAAAGTTATGATTTAAAAATAATTTAGAATTTTTAATTTAATTTAGATACTGTATCTGAAAAATATTTTAGACAAAATGTCAACGAAAAGACAACTAAAATAATTATTTTCTAATTTTTTTTATTTTCCAGAATTCTTAGATATGTATAATCTAATTAAAAACGTTTTTATTTTCTTTTTTCAAAATTTTTATTCAATTAAATTAGACATTATTTCAACTCCTAAACACATGTTAATTTTATATGACATGTATTGGGTATGATGGTCTTTACCCACTCGAACTTCTTTTAGTTGAAAGTATATTTTTTTTTACTAACCGACATCAATTATATAAGCACATTATCTCATTTGCCACGTACGGAATGATTAAAACGACATCATACTACCCTTAAAATATCACCTCTCGATGAGATAAAGTTATTCCAGTGATAAACCTCTTATACCTGTACTATAAGATTATGAATTCAAGATCTTCCATTATTAAAAGATTTAGAATTTATATAATAGTGTAATACTTATAAAAAAAATTTGGTGAGTCCACGAGTGTTTTTGTAAACATTTCTGAACAAAAAAACACACTTTTATAAGTACTTCTCACTACAAGTACTTCTTAAATTTTGTTATCATGAATTTAAATAAACATCAGAATATAAGCATTAAAGTGCTTTTACATCTTTTCACTTTGATATACAACACTTTAATTCAAGACAAAATGTAGCTTCTACTAAAAGTAAACAATCAGCAAGAAATATTTTCCAAAATTGCAATGATTAATAAATTGTGCATAAAAACCCCAATAAAAACAATTCGAGACCGATTAATAATGAATGGCCAGAAATTCTCAATATCATCAACAAGAAGCTATAGGGGTGTGACTATAACGATAGGAGAAAGCCGAAAATTAGGTCAATCAATGAATTACATATTCGCATACATGACCCGAAAATTAGGTCAATCAATGAATTACATATTCGCATACATGACAGTTACATTCCGGCATGCATGCAAGGATCGATTTCCGGCAAAGGCACCAGTAGTCTTTGTACGGAATGGACATCCATGGCATTGTCGAAGGAAGCTTGGTCCCCAATGTAGATGCAATCCTGAAAAAACGATAGAGAAAGAGCAAGAAATTAAGTTTTAAAAAAATCTCTAATCATGCATGAGCAAAAAGGACATGTACAAAATTAAACGGATACCGAAGCTCTGGGGAGAAGAACTAACCTTTTACCAGTAAGAATTCCATAAGCTGATCTACCAAAATATGATCGAGAAACCCCGGAAAAAACCTTTCTATAGTGAGGCAAGACTATTTCTCCTGAATGACATCTACCACAATTAGCACAAAATCACAAAGATATACATAAAAAAAGAAGAAAGTTTCATAGATTATTTGCTCAAGGCCTCACCTATACTCAGAAAGTTGCTGTGCAGAATCGAGACAAGTACGTTAGACCTTCCACTTGGATTGTCTTCTTGCAGTGAATTCTTTGAAATGATTTTCTCAAGACAGACACCATTTGGAGAATGAATGCTTTTACTGTGACAGGAATTAATTTCAAACCATATCCCGGATGGAAATCTTCTTCGCCTAACCAACCAAAGGAGAATATCGATATATGGTGTGGCATGGATAAGTGATATAGTGACTTCAATCAGTATACAAGCGAGGATGATGGATAAGTTGTTCATGGTGAAGAAAATGTAGAAAACAGAAGTTGTCGGCAACAATAGTAGAAGTGGTGTAAACGCAAGTGATCCAACAATATGCTGCTTCACAGTGTAGTCATAGCTATCTAATCTTTGTCGAAGAGGATTCCACTTACGACCCCTGCCAATAATTCAGTAACTCTATAAATAACTTGAAAAAAAAAACAACAATGCAATTCAGTATCACACAACTTCGATAAATTTGATAAAAGTATTTGGCACTAACAATTTTTTATTTATTTTTTTGGATTTAGCACTAACAAAAGTTTTTTTTTTTTTACAAGCACAAATCAGAATCTTGAAAAAAAATTAATCAGTAACATGGTTTGGTGAACTTCTACCTGAAAAGACGCCACAACGCTGCTAATGCCTGTATTTGCTGTGAATACACGAGTGAGATCATCCAATGAAGAGTCGAAATATGTAGCGTCGATATCGCAATCATGTCTATAACCAAGGCAGCAGGTACAGTTATCCCAAAAAGTATTCCCAATATAGCAAGTCCCTTCACCAAATAAATACACAGGGAACCTACAATGATCCAGATGGTAGACCATATCTGGATAGCATTAAGGGAAATCATGCCAAGAACTTCTGCCAATTCCGTATTCAACTTGAAACCTGCAGGCACTCCCATCAACCATACACAACCTGAACGCAACTCATTTGTACTGTCATTGGCAAAGTTCATAACACATAAGCAAACCGATTCAGCATGAACTAACATTGTTGAACCAATCAAGTTTCCCAAAAGAACGTCAACAGCTAAGCTTGACCACATGGAATGCTTATGTAATGCAGCTTTCTCCGCATATTCCACACATGACTGAGACCTTACAGATCAAAAAAATCAGATTGATGAGGAACAAGAAAATAGGATCTTGTTCTGAAAATTGAAGACATAAAAAGATCAAACATAATGAGCTAAAGATCATGGCCTCGAATCAATTCAGGTTGGGCCAAATAATCTGACAATTCAAATGAAGCTCTTATACATATTTAAGTAGAATATAGTAGAAAGCCAGTGGAAAAAAATGAAATGGTGTTAAATTCCCTACTCTCTAAACAACCTAGAACAAAAAATTCAAAATTCAAAATTTCTGTCTGTGTAAGAAATCCGAACTCCTTTTGTAGATGAGAATACATGAAAATTAAATGATTTTTTAGAATGGTTCTGAAAACAACTTCAATTTTTATTATTAAGGAAACTCTTGCCAATAAAAAATTCCCTAATACAAAGACCTGCTTGTCACCTGAAATCGTTGTTCTGAAGAAAGACTGGCCAATACAAGATTTGACAACAGCGGATTTGGATATTTATCCATGCAGTTTTGAATACCCTCGCCAATATGGTGTATACCCATCTTTGTGATCCGAAACTCAAAAGGCTATGGAGAAACTGAAGCAAAATATATAACACAGTTGATAATGATGCCATGGACACAGCCAATAATTGGCACACCAAAGCGATTAACCTAAAACCACAACACAGGCCATTAGAAAGTGCAGATGAAAACATGGTAGTAATGCACCAAAGTCTAGAAGAATACCTGCAAATAAGAGACAACTTAGAACAAAATCTCTTGGAGTCTAGACGTCTCTCAAAGATTATTTTAGAAGCAGTGGCACTGTTCGTTGCTAGAATGACTGCATCCTGGAAAAAAAAAAAGAAACGAATTTCAGAATAAAAGAACAAGAATATGGTAAATCTGAATAAAAAAAGAAATCTTGCAAATTATTTTACCAAGTCATTGAGAGGTTGCTTCTGTTGAAGTTCAGTGACCCACTTGGGTTTCTTGAGAAGAGGTCTCACTTGTTTAGAAGAATTCCAAGATCTTATGGAAAAATGGTGTGTACCATATCTAGGAGCATCATAAATTACTACCTAAATTGTTCAAACAAAAATGAGGGGACTGACCACCAACAAAAAATGCAACTTAAAATAGAATCATGCAGTGAAGTAATCATGACTTACATACGTGGACATCACATTGAGACACTATTTTCCCGTTCCAGTGAATGTGGTGCAATGTAGGGATCCAATTAATATTTCTACCATAAATTCCATCAGAATCACATATCATCTGGATCCAGTGGTTGCTTTCAGCTGCAGTTCGCCTATGCTTTTCCAGTGAGCCATTGACTTTGTGGCACCCACAACTCCATTGCTCATTTCTCTCTCTAGACGAACCCTGCCTGTTCCGTGCACAAGCAGTTCCATGATTGCAGGACTTCCTTTGGTCATCATCTTCTGTTTTAATTTTCAACAGCTGATCATTACCGCTGGGATATGCAGCACACTGACCCAGTAAAGAAAACATCGATTTGTCCTGTAAATATACAGACATACTTCCATTTGTCTCAGATAGGATCTCCTGATGACAAGAAATAATGTACCCTGTAAGATAAATGCCAGAATATGCTCTTCATAAAAGCCTTTAGCATGCATGAGAATAAAACCAAATTACCGTTACGGATTATTTACCCAACCCAGTAGACCGATACCCACGAAAATCAGGTGGTGTAGCCCATGACATCAGTTCAAAACCTCAAATAAGGCAATAAATTAATGAATAAAATAAATTCGATTCGAATCAAATGTTCTGCCTTTTGAAAACTCTCTTTATAATTACTATTCCAAACTTTATACCTTAAGACTCGATTGACAACAACAAAGTGCAGCTTCATCACATGCAAATGCTACCACGAGGTCAAAAGAATTCGGTGCACAGGAGACAAACCACCCAAACAAGAAAGAACACGAAGATGGTTCAGTCAACGAGAGCTGTTTCGGCCACCAAATCCTACATTGTCTTCTCATCTTCACCTCATGATAGTCTCACAAGTGATCAAAATAACTCCATCATCAAAACTCTCCTACGAACACAAAAACATGACAATTTTAGAGTCACAATTCTCAAAATTTCGCTATCTTAAATCACTATCTACCGTGAAATCCTATTAACGTATAAATTTTACTTGACTGTAATAAAATCTAAAAGAAAATGAAAACATATGTTCTGTTTTTATTAAGCAATTCTAAATTTATCTTGATTTCCTTCATCACCCACTTAATATTTCCAACCAGATTAGAAAACAGAGTATATATATATATATCATCATCGTATCAAACCGAGTTTGATCATGTATAAGCACAAGTGAAAACCAGAAAAGCAAAACAAATAAATGATTGAGCTCAACGCATAGGATAAGAAAACTAACCATACAGAATCATACATTACAGCAAAAAACGAACAAAAAAAAAACACAACTTAAATCACGAATTGCAGTAACTTGTGATAACATGATTAAATTGAAGATTTTAAAAAAAAAAAAGTGAATCCATTTTTGTATGTACGGACTACAGTACCTGACCTCTGGATTTGAAACCCAAGCTCAATCTCCAAATCTTAAACCCAACCTTCACTGTCAAAAAACAAAATCGAGGAGATCGGCACCGCTGAGAAGATCGATGCTGTTGAGGAGACCGTCGGGGAGGAGATCAGTGCCGCTGAGGAGACCGTCGGTGAGGATATCGGTGCCGCTGAAGACACCACCGGCGAGGAGAAAGAGAGAGATAAAAGCAATGAGAGATGTGAAGTGAGAGAACATCAAAGTAGCATCTGATAATTCTTTATCTTTAATTTAACTTGAGGCTCCATTTTACCAATTTACCCTTACTTGCTTCAAAACGTCAGAGGTCATTTTGGGAATTTTGCAAAATCGCAACTCTTGCCACCGTATGTATCTACCAGAAAAAAATAATAATAATAAATTATGGCTTTGGCTTGTAATAATTCCTTCCACAATCTTCTTCTCTGCAAACAATCAAATTCTTTGAAAATCAAATCGACTCAAATCCAAACAAAGAAGAAGCGATGCTTGAGATGCAACACTCTCTATCTCGACAAGGAAAATTCTCCGATTGCTTGCTCCTTCCATGGCCACACCACTGGTATATATATATATATATTCATCACTTTAATTTATTTATTATGTCTTTTTTTTCTCTCAATTCTTTTGAAAAGTTGGATTGATATAAAAATAATATGCAGGAGAGAAAGGATTGTTTTCGCTGGCGCCGCCGCACCAGGGGATCGATGGAGAGTGGAGCGACGGTTCTGGAGTGATAGTGTACAAGTGGAATGAGAAGGGTCAGAGGCCGAATACTGGAAGAGCTAATTGGAAGAAGAGATGGAGTTGCTGCTCTGAGTATGATGAGAATGCGCCGCCGTGTCGACGTGGCAGGCATGTTTGCTACGATGATGGGTTCACTCTGTACTAACTACTAAGTGTTGTGAATTCTCAGTAGATTTGCTCTCTATGGTGCCATTAGATGTTGAAATTTAGATGAAAATTTTATTACTTGTAATTTACATAGATTTATGCTGCAGACACCCTTCTGTTGAATTCTTGCATTTTCATTATCTGAATGCCTGCCTGTGTTGCACATTTTGATCGGAAAACCTTGTTTCATTTGCATTACTCGCTCGGATTTTTACCTGCAAATTTTGACATGTTTCTGTGCTAAAGAGCGTTCATTCGTCTGAAAAATGTTTGATGTTGCCTTCACCAACACCGATTCTGGTAGACTGGCTTGGCCGCGGACATTTAAACCGTAACTATGGAAATAATACAAGTTAACTATAGAAAAGAAAATCTTAAAACTCGTGTATATTGCACAAGTTGATTTGATCAGGTCGCGCGCTTGATTCCCAATTGTTGTATACGTTGCGAGTTATGTATTAGAGGCAAATTTTCCTTGCATCTAAAGTTTAATATGTTTTCTAAGGAAGCAGAGAATCGTCCACATTTTCCATCTTAGTGGTATTCAGGGAAATGCTGTTGGTTTAAAGTGATGTTCAGTGATACGTGCACAAGCAATAGCAACATGTGCAATATGGTGACCAAGTCGGAAGTAGTTAAAGTAATGTAGTTAGTTATTCAAATAAGTGGGCTTATGTGTCCTATTTTCAAGTTCATTATACAGCGACATGGATTCAGCATTGTTATTTTACATCATGTTTATTTCTCATTATCTGCAAGTTGTTTTATTCCTCTCATTCGTATTGCTTGGCCTATATAAACACCCAACAGTGGATTGAATTAGTTTATTATGAAATGAAATATTAACAATTATCCTCTCTATCTCTGTTGCTTCTTTCTATCTTTTCTAAATTCTCTTTATGTGTTTTCTAGGATCGGAAAAATACATAACAATGGTATCATAGTCGTTCGGTTCCTTGGATGCCAAGTTCCGTAACGATGTTTACAAAACTCTGGCCCGTCACGAATCACGTTTCGTTCAAATCCAAAATACCCTCCAAACCATTAGGGATGAACTCTGATCTCTATCATTTTCTCAAACACAATTAGCCACCTATCTTCCGGTGTTTTTCGATAATACATATGTATCGGAAGAGGCTTTTATCGATTTTGATAAATCACCGATATTTGATGACTATGTATTTGAGACAATCCCATATAAAAGCGATTCACATTTTGTGGATTGTTTTTACGAGTCACACATTTCCCTTACCACGCAATCAACCTTCCGGACCATCCGCACCATGTGCGACCGGCACACCCGACACAAGCTACCATTTCGCAAGCTTGGTGGAGACTTTCTAACTAGATGGATCAATAACAACAAGGTTGAACTCCCGACAGACTTATTCAGAATTTATCCTTGTGGACAATGATAATTTGAGGAGGATGGAATGATACGTGCACAAACAATAGCAACATGTGCAATATGGTGACCAAGTCAGAAGTAGTTAAGTTGATGTAGTTAGTTATTCAAATAAGTGGGCTTATGTGTCCTATTTTCAAGTGCATTAGGCAGGATGTGGCATGGATTCAACATTGTTATTTTGCATTATCTAGCATGTTTATTTCCCATTATCTGTAAGTTGCTTTATTCCTCTCATTCGTATTGCTTGGCCTATATAAACAGCCAACAGTGGATTGAATGAGTTTATTATGAAATGAAATATTAACAATAATCCTCTCTATCTCTGTTGCTTCTTTCTATTTTTTCTAAATTCTCTTTATGTGCTTTCTATGATCGGAAAAATACATAACATTCAAGATCCGGTCCCTCCTGGTGGAAGTTTAGTTACGGTATCTGTCAGGATTTCTCTCCTGTTTCTCTTCAACCTAGACAAATCATACACTAATTCAAGTAAAATGGAACGGCTGTCAATTCTTTTCTGTATACTTTTACGCCATTGGTAGCCATGTGCTTCGAATTAATCAGACACTGATACAGAAATCTTCATGTATAGAAGTTGAGTTGGCCATATTTTTGACAGATCATGCAATAATGGTTCAAAAAGAGATGAGTTGTTGCTTAAGCAGGATTGAAGTTAGCATGCCAAATTAACAAAAGCTCTACTATAAAATGCAAATGAAAAAGAAACCTCCAGGATTTAATTTCAAAATTAATAGATTTGGCAGCTAGATAGATTTGGCAGCTAGATATCGACAAGTTCAATATGGATCATTGTCCTTTTTCTTCAATGGTTTTTTTAAAGAATTCTCAAATGTGCAAACCCATTACCCGAAATCATGCAAAGCACTTATCTTCAGTCCCCACCGGAGCACTCATTGTCTAGTCATGATCCTTTGCTCTTCATTTGCCAAGTTTTAGATTAAAACAATGAAATAAACAAAATCATATACATCATACATGCCAATTGCCAAATTTCCATCATGTCATTGATTCATATGATTTTAGTTTCTCTGTGAGTGAATCTCCAACTCAACACAAATGCTTTTGCCAACTTTGGATGTATTATTTCATTATATGTTTATTAATGAACAAAAGAAACCCAAAGTTTTGTTGGGTTTCCGGTGAAACAGTTATAGTTTGGCCTGTAGGTGTTGAATCTTTGAATGTTCTAGCTTCAAGAATTGAAGTCTGAATATCTAGATGAGTTTCCCAATCAAGATATCAAATTGCATCAATTTAACATAATTATAGTATCCCAACTCAACCAAAAGAGAGTAAAAATTCAAAACATAACTCAAATGATCAACAAATGTACATCGAGTCATCGTTACATCGAAATCTCCCTTCAAAATGTACAAATTGAAGTTCAAAATCCTACTCAATATAGAAAGACAAACGAAACGTGTGTCGTTATAGGATGTTCTGTATCGTTTTTAGGATCGAGTTGCATGTGCAGCTCTGCCTCTAGCAGTGTATTGAAGATTTTCTTCTCCCTTATTAAAACGACCCAACTGTCTTAAAAGACCCATGAACATGCCTCAACATCTCTTCATCGCGACTCCACTCCGTTGCCGGCGCGTTAACGAAATGCGCGTAGAGCTTGTTATTAGCGCAAGTAACAGTAATCAAACTATGTGCCCCGGCACCATCGATCTCGTACACGTAATAAAGCTGTCCCTTGTCGTCCTTCTTTTCTTCAGAAGCCACATTGTTGGCGCTCGCTATCAGGTCCTGTAAATCCACGTCACTCAAGGCCAAATTGTTCAAAATCACATCTTTTGGTGCCAGTTGCCGGAACCCAGATAGAAAAGTCAAGTACTCTTTCTCGGTCCTCTTCTTCGGGTTATAGAACTCGCTATCGGTCCCGTTAGTTCCCTTCTCGACCTTCGAGACCAACCGCTCCTTCCATCCGTCAGGTACGTCGTAGACGTACTCGGCGGAGGCTTTCTTGTCGGAGTTCCCGCCATAACCGCCGTAGTTCGCGGCGCTGGCGGCGGTTCCGTAGTAGATGTTGTAGGTGTCCGCCGCCATGGAGTAAGGAGGAGATGAAGTAAGGAGGGTGGTGGCTGCTAAGGTGGTGGTTATGAGGGTAGTGAGAGATGGAGGCTTGGTGGCGGGGAAGAGTGGTGGGTGTGGTTGTTTTTGTGAGGTTTTGGTGGTGGTGGTGGTGGTTGTGGAGGAGGAGAGGATTGGTGACGGCGAGAATATGGTGGCCATTGGATTTGGCTAAGTGGATTTGGTTTTTGATTTTTGCGATTTATTGGTGGTGATATGGTAGGGAAGATTTTCCTTATCCAATATTTTGGAGGGAAAAACTTGTTGGACCAATAGAAACCAGCCATGTCATCATACCATGAAAAACTTTATTATATTTTTTTTCTTGCATTAAAAACTTTTTTAGATTATTAATTTATGAGGACAAAATTGGAGAAAATCTTCAATATTCGGAGTATGGAGTAATAATTTGTTGTGACCAAATAATCGTTCCATATTACGTGATTAATTCAATATACGAAATTGCGATCGAATAATCATTCCATGTTATGTGATATGATTAATTTAATAGATGAAATTTATTAACGTAAAATTCAATTACGATAATATCCAGTATTGTTAACTATTATCTTTGTCTAGGACATTATTATATGATGGAACATTAAATTTATATTAGTGTATATAAAATTTAATTTTGTTTATTATAAATAAATTGGCTTTTAAGGTTGTATATAATAATTATGATCATATCTTTAACAAACCATTCATTCTCGCAAATCATATGTGATTCGTGCTATTGAACACCAACATGAAACATTTGTGATTATTGAATAATGAATTTATTATATTTCCTTAAAAAATACAAAATTTAAATGATTTTAGCAATTTAATAGATTTATTATTATTTTAATAAGTCCACAAAATAGGGCAAAATTGCACTAAATTCGGGGGCAGGGGTATTGGTGTAATTTCAAATCCAAAAGAAGATACAGACCGCCAAAAACCCTACCTCGTCTTCGTGTTTTCTTACATAAAATTGAATTTCACGTGTCTCCTTTATTTTCGTTGCGTCTCTCCCTCCCTCGCTCTCTTTTGATTCTCGTTAAATCAATCAAATTACAAGCTCTCTAGGGTTTCAATTTATTCTTTTGTTGCAAGCAAAAGACAAAGCCAAGAATCCTCTCATGGCTAAAAGGTGATTTTCGATGCCTCTTTTTAATTCGGTTTCCTGTTTCTTGTAATTGTAATTTTATTTGTTGCGATTTCGTTTTCGTGTTGTTTATTTACAACGATGATGATGATAGTGATGGAAGATGTGGAAGATCATCGATTGTAGTTTGTGATCGTGAATCGCTAGATGTTTTTGTAGTGGTTTGGTCTTTTTTAGGGATGTGTTGCTGTTTATATATACTTTGTTGATTTATTACTTTTTTTATGTAAATTATGGAATTTGTTGTTTGAAGTTCATTTTTATGCATTGATGCGATGTAATTGCGAATTATGTTTTTTGTTGAAGTATACTATGGATTAAGTTTGTCGATTTTTGTGACTTATTTATTTATTAGATAGCTTTGAGATGCATGTTTCATGACAATTATTTTATTGCCTCAAGCTTATTGGCTATTTTGTTTGGTCTTTATTCATTTACAATATTATCGATGTTATGAATTATGATAATCTCTTTTTCGGTTCTTTTAGGGTCCTCTGCAAGTTCTTTGCTCATGGAGCATGCCTAAAAGGGGAGCATTGCGAATTTTCTCACGACTGGAAGGATCCGCCAAATAATGTAAGACGATTTAGTTCTATGTGTTCTCTGTAATATTGATAAAGTGATGCATTTGGTCTTCTCATAATTGGTTTTATTTTATTGGTTTATTATCATAGATATGCACTTACTATCAGAAAGGAGTCTGCTCTTATGGTAACCGATGCAGATATGAACATGTCAAACCTTCTCGACCTGAGTCATCCGCATCATCGTCCTCAACGGTTTCACTTCCTCCAACAGCTGAATCGAGTGTTGATGTAACTACAGTTCCTGGTTTGCTACCGGAGCTTTCTGCTTTGAGTAGACCTTATCTTCCTCCCAATAATCCAGCATGGAATTTGGAGTCTGGAGACTCTGGACATGATGATTCTTTAGAGGATATCGATTTTGGGGAGCTTAGGGATCTTAAACCAGCTGATCGTCCTATCTGTTCCTTTGCTGCTGCTGGTAATTGCCCTCGTGGGGGAAAATGTCCTCATGTTCATGGAGAGTTGTGTCCTACTTGTGGGAAATATTGCTTGCATCCTTTCAGACCTGAAGAAAGAGAAGAGCATATTAAAACATGTGAGAAAAAGCAAAAGTACCTTGAGTCTCTAAGACGCAGCCAAGAAATAGAATGTAGTGTGTGCCTGGATCGTGTATTATCAAAGCCCACAGCAGCTGAACGAAAGTTTGGGTTGCTGTCAGAATGTGATCATCCATTCTGTATATCCTGTATCAGGAACTGGCGTAATAGTTCCGCTACCTCTGGAGTGGATGTCAATACTGCATTGAGGACTTGTCCAATTTGCCGTAAGCTATCATACTTTGTCATTCCAAGTGTCATTTGGTATTATACACCAGAAGAGAAAATGGAAATTGTTGATAGCTACAAGGGGAAACTCAGGTATGTTTCTAGCTATTGACTCATGCTATCCACTATATCTTCAATTGAATTCTTGATTTTCTTCAGTAAATTGTTCAACATACATATATTTTGACATATAGTGAGAATAAGAGGTTTATTTATTTCAGTTGCTTCATATCATAGGAATATAGAATCTTTACCCGGTAAAGAAAAAAAATCATAAGAATCTGGAAAGACTTTGAGAAAGTTGATTTTGGATACTGTTACGTCTTGTGATTTATGAAAAATAATTATAGATTTAAGTTATAAGTCAATGATTTAGATATCTCCATAACCAAAAGTTTGTGAAAATTTAAGTTTTTCATAGAATGTAAATTGTATGTAATGATTTGGAAACATAGATGGTAGGTTGTAGTTCTTAACAAATGGGAAGATAAACAGGTAATCTATTTCCAATCAATCCTTGTCGTGGAGATAATTTATTATGAAGACCTTGAGAATTTTGATGGGACATTATAAAGTCATATAGAGATTTTTGATAGTTAAAGAATTCTTACATGAGGGTTTATTAGTCTGGGTTTTGGGAATAATTTTATGTTTCCTTTTCTACAGGTCAATCGATTGCAAGCACTTCAACTTTGGTAATGGGAACTGCCCTTTTGGAACTAGTTGCTTTTACAAGGTAAATTTAACTGTTAAGTGTCAATATGAACTGCAATTGCTTAATTATAGATTTCGTCTTTTTCTTAAGTTGTACGAAGCTGGTTATATTGAGATCTTGTAGAAACTTGAGCATCTTTGATTCTGTTAAATATGCTTTGCTTGCTGAAGGCTATGCAACTACAGCAGCTCTTCATTTTCTGGGCTGCGTTTTCTATTTTCTGTTAAGCGTTGAATGTCTGTGTTTGTTATCTTGTCTTCCTGAAGTCTACGCTGTTAGCACCAGCAAATAAACAAGTGTTGCTTGTAGGGGAAGGGAAAGTATTTGAACTGTATGATGGTTAATTGATATCAGAATATTTCTGGAAATAAAAATATGAAAAATCAACAAGTAAATACTTCTAAACGTGAAATCCGGAAGTACATATCATCTGATAATCGAAACTATGATTAGTATAGATAACTTTCAAGATATTAAGGAAAAGAGAAGAGCATATATGTACCAAGCTTTCTGGTATAATATGCAAGACGGCTATCTTTGCTAAAAGTAACTATTAAATATTTATGCAGAATTATTGAGTATTAGATCTTCATGCATTTGCGTTAGTTTAGAGTGTGAAGGTTGAAGATCATCACTTGGATTTGATGATGTCCTAGAAATACTATTAAAATGGATATTTTGAATACTGTGTCTTCTCTGTTCGAAGTAATGTGCACCTTTTTTATGTGATGTACTTGCATAGTTCGTAGAGGAGAGAGTTGGCTTTCTGACTCCTTTAATGGATGCAATTTTGTGTTGTGTTCCAGCATATGGTCAAGCCAGGCTCATACATGTGGAAGTATCACAGGCCACCTCCGTGCAGGCCACCTGCACACAGATCCAATTTTGTTGATATGGATTCTTTCCTTGATGCATTCGAGCACTTAATTAGGGACGATGAGCCGGATATGTTTGATGTTGATTTTGATACTGATAATGACGTTAGAATGTCTTTGGATTTGGAGATGGCTTTGTTACTTACACAACTGGATTGTGAATCAAGTGACTCAAGTGATTATGAGGACTATCCCTTTTAAACTATTAGATCTAGCCATGCTACCTACAGCCAGTCGATTCTGTGTTGGACTTTTGTTGTAGCTATTTTGGCTTTTTGGTTGCCTATTACTTATTGAACCTCGGAAAAAGATGAAACTTGTGATTTCTTGACAAAGTCATTTGGTTTTTAGTATGTGTAAATGTTTATTATAATGAAACCTAGTTTAATATGGTTTTGATTTCTTTTTTCCATTGACGTTCAGTGGTTTTGTGGAACATTCTGGAAAAGTTCTCTATTGGTTGACATGGATTTTAGAGAGCTGAAAGTAGGATGTTATTCTGTTGGCTGATTGGAATAAATATTTTCTTACGAAGCTGATTTTGTTATTGATGTGCATGCCAGTATTATTTTATCCTTGCAAAGATGGGCTGTTTCTGATGGCACATCCTTTTGTTTTAATGCTCTTATTTTGAAACAATATTTTATTGTGTATGATTCTATAATGTGTGTTCCTATTAATCTGTAAATTATTGTGTTCCGGTTAACTTTAGACTGTAATTAGGTTTGTGTTTTTGGGTGTTCCATCTTTGCAGCATGCATACAGAGATGGTCGTTTGGAGGAGGTAGTTCTGCGTCACCTTGGCGCTGAAGATGGAGACGCTGTGATAGCTAAAGATATCAGGTCTTACTATGTACTATTAATTATTAGCAGCAGTATTTTTCATTGGTCTATTAAAAGAAATCTGACTGACAGATTTGGGTTGCATTCAGGTTGTCTGACTTTCTTAGTAATATGAACATAAGGTGAAGGAGCTCTTTAAGTAATCCAGTGTAAGTTTCAAGAATCATCTCTACTTTGGGCTTTTCTACAATTTATGATTTATAACTCATGCATACATGCACATCCATGTGAGCTACACATATTTACATGTGCATCAGGCTCTGATCCCACTTAATTACATATTTTGATATGACTCGATACGGATACTGTTGTTTAAATGGAACTTGGTTCTCTAGTTCTTTCCCTGTCTTCCCCTGGGAAAACAGAAGTGTCCTCTCGTTGTGATGGGTTGATGTTCGGCATATAATGTTGTGATTTAGATTTTCTAAGCATGGTGACTGGATGATTTGAATGGTTCCCAATTATGATGGCATCATATGCCTCAATATGAGTACTCTCTTACGATAGTGAAGCATCATTGGCTTGTCGCTTGCTCATCTAAACCCCATATTCATGTATACAGGATGTCCAATAATGTCAAGATATATTTGCTTCTTTGTTGTGGGAGTTCTCTTCTTTTGCGAGTTTCGTACACTAGTTTTTTGTGAGGTAAGGTGCTATTATCCTAGATCTTATGTCTTTATCCTGCAGTAACGTATATCAGTTGGATTCAAATTGTTGTAATCAGAAACTCAAATGCTTCCCTGTCCAAATCCATGTGTTATGAGCTCATTAACATTTCTAATCACAGTACACTGTTTTTGTTGAGTTGAAACTTACCGATTTAAAATGGTAACTGACAAATAAAACCAAATAAATCAATAATTGTGTAAATGATAGTATGAATATTATAAGGATGCCGATACTGTTTGTGTTCTGCTCAATTTTTTTTCTTCGAGTTTTCGTAATTTGAGTGTTGTTTTTAAACCCGTTGAAATTTTGCCAAATGCAGGATTGTTTGCCAGATAGGGGTTCTTACTACAGAAAGCAGGAGGATGCTGGGTTTGCTAATAAAAACGCATTTATTATTTTTCCGAACTAAATAAGACTGATTGATGGATGATATATATATATTTGAGGGTTTCAATAATTCCAATACTTGCCCAGAAACAAGTATTGAGTCGGTCGCTCGCAGATCGCAGTTTTTCTAACCCAATTGGCCTCTCTGTCCCCAAAAATGAGAAACTGAGAATTGTATATATTTAGAAACTGTGATTTATTACAACAAATAGTGTGGAGTGGAAGGATATATGGATGTGGATTACACTTTCTCATTCTTGATCTTTTGAATACAATGCATATTGCAGATTCATTTTTGTATAATAATTTGTCAATTTCTTCTAGCACGCGTTTTTTTTTTCACCGTAAATGAAGTTGAGATAATTATCTGATGCAGAATCTTACACTTTTATTTATTTATTTATTTAAGTTATGAAGTAAAATAAAAGGGAAGCTGTTTTCACAGTGAAGTAGAGGTTAGAGATGTTGAGGCCCAAGAAGGATAAATTATTTGTTAGGTCATGTTTGTATGTTTGCTTCTATATTGATTTTTGTTGGTTGAACAACTGCTTTCATTCCAATGACTTTACTTAACATGAAAGCTCATCAAAGCTGGAAGCGTCTTATTTTATTATTTAAAAAAAAAGTAATAGAACAGTTCTGCTACGTGTCATGATCTCAATTTGGAGTTTAATAAGATTTCTTGGATTCGTATAATCATATTCAATTGGTGAAAACTAGGAGATGAATGTAAACTACCTAGTGTTTGTTTAATGTTTATGGCCACATCAAGAAAAATTCTTTGATATTTTTCATTGACAAAACTGGCTTAGTATGTGATAGAATGTTCTCCTTCTAACGTTGTTTTGTTACCTCAGTGCACTGATAAATATTTATCAATACGTTATCTATAGACTATTAGATTCAATTGTTTTGAATCTATAATCTACGTATAATATATTGATGTGTTTATTGGGATAAATAATCATGCATGCAACCTTGGTAATTGTGGTTGATCTTAACCAAACAATTTAATTGCAAATATATGAAATCAGTAGCTGGTAAGTTAAGAAAAGACAGACTTGGAAGAAAAAAAGGAGCAATGGATAGATGTGATATTTGCTGATGAGAAGTCAACATCCGTGAAGAAAGAGGAAAAGCTATTTTCGTTTTCATGATTTGGCAATTATTTTATCTGATGTGGCAGTTCTTGTAATGAGTTTGTATTTATAATGATGTGGCGAAATTCCATTAGTTAGGGACAACATGTCATCCTTTGCGTCTGAGGTACTGAAGTTTGTAGATAACTTTCACACAAGAGTCAAGACCCTACTAAAAACTTATATCGTCTAATATTTATTGCAAAACATATACATATGACACAGGGACGGACCCATATAGAGATCAGACTGGGGCTCGCACCCCACCTCAAATTTTTTTATAAAAAATCATTTATATATTTATATATATATCACAAATAACACATCATGACATATGTTGTTTTACAGCACTGCTGGTTTATTGTCTTCATTTTATTGTTTTAGTCACTGGTTCAATTCTCACCATAAGCAAAACAAATACTTTTTAATCTCTATTTTTATTTTACACTCGTTTCCAATTCCTTTATCAAATTTCCATTTTCTTCTACAACAAATAATCTATTCTTCTACAACAAATATCCATTTTCTTTTTCCCCTCATTGTTAAATTCTTTAACTATCCTTAATTTGTGGTTTACTTAATTCAATTCTATTATATAGTAAATTATCTTATCTATTATTATTTTGAAATTTTCCTATTTCTAATATTTTTAGTTTGACATACATAACATATCCAATCAATAAACCCTAAAATCTCAAATTTAAATTTATTATATTAATATAGTCCATCTATTATTATGATTCATTTTATTTTATCCTTTATATTTTTCTTTATTTTATTATTCTAATTTATTTAGAATCAATAATTAGAAAAATAAAAAATTCAAAAACATTTCTAGTAATATTTATTAATCAATTATTTTTGTATAAATTTAAAGTGAATTCATTATAAATACAAAACAAAATATTTTATTATAAAACTATATTTTAATTTTTTTACGAATAAACACTATAATTTTTCAGTTTACATGTTGTTTTTCTTGTTATTGTTTATTTTTTTAATATTTTGTTACTTGTTTTTAGTTCTTTTAAATGTAAAATTATTTAATTCATTTCGAATAAGTATTCTATTTTTTTTATTAAAAATTCATTATACCATCATTTTTTATATAAAAAAACACATTTTATTATGATTTTAAATTTTCATTAAATTTTTTTAAATAATTGTTTTTTGTTCAAGTACCCCACATCATTAAAATTTCTGGGTCCGCCACTAATATGACATATCTACCAATAATTGGTCCTAAAATCTCTTGCTGATTGAAGAACAATCAATGCTTAGATTTTTCAAAGCATTACTATTTTCTACTACTACTAAAAAAATTAATATATATAATAACTATATGTACCCTTTATTTTAAAAATAGAAATTGTTTTTAAGAGTAATTATCAATTAATCAAAGTTTTATAGCTGGTTTTATAATATACATATCCTTGTTTATTGCTTCAAAATTGACACCAGATTGCTCCAACAAATTTGAGTACTTAAATTTAATAAATTTATAAAGAACATAAATCGAAATTAAAGAGAGATACACATATATATAAACAGATAAATCTCTTTTATTCCATCGGATAAAACGAACAAATATGTATAAGAACAGTATACAATGATGAATTGATACAAATAATAATACTAAAATATCCTCTCAAACTCAGATCAATAATCCATCGAAAAAAATAACTCTCAAAACAAAGTATACATAACAATAATACAGATACGAATGATATATAAATGTCCCACCAAATATATTTATAAAAACAGAAGCAACCCAACCCAAGAAAGATCTCAACCGTCCATTAATTGTAAATATATATGTATTGATCAATAAAGATCATCTAGTGCTTCAACAAGGCAAGCATGGACACGAACAAAGAAGAGCAGATGACAGCACCAGACATGCTCAAAGAGTATCCATCTCCGATGCTGGGAGCCGGAGCCGGAGTAATATCTTGAGCTGAAACACTCAAAACAGCGGCAGCTGAAAACACAGCCATTATTGTTGCCAAGACCAAAGCATATGATGATGATGATGATGCCATTTTTCACAACACAAAAAAAACCAAAAAGCTTAAGAAACAGAGATTTTTTTTGGGATTAATGTAGAGAGAGAAAGTGTTTGTGTTTGTGTTTGTGATTTGTTGTAATTAGAGAGTGTTTAAGAGGGTATTTATACAAGGTGGTGGCGGTGGGTGGAATATAGCGCGTTGGATTGGACCCAGACACAACGTGGACAGCTGGTGGTGGGAACTGGCGACATTATAGAGAGAGAGATCAAAAATGACACGTTAATGATATTTTTTCAAATAGTTTTAGTTTAACTTAATTAAAAATCAAAGAAAGAAAATAACGGCTGCTGTTTTTGTTTGGTCAAGTGAACTTTGTTGTCGTGTTGATCATTTTTTTTTGGCATTTTGAAATTGGGAGTAGGCATCTTTTGACTAATTGGCTTTGTTTGAGTTAAACCGTTAACCTAACTATTACTTGGTCGATAGTGACATCCACACTGACAGGCTTTTCGAAATTGACATCCAGACCTGGTCGGGATCCGTTGAGGGATCTTTTTCAAATACTAATATATGGATGAAACGAGGTTGGTTCAATAGTAAAATCTCTCACGTACACGTGTATTATGAGAATACGGATTTGAGTCTTCTCTTTTTACTAAAAAAAAAACTTATAATTTATGTAATTATGTAATATTTGTATTACAACTATTACTACAAGATAATTAAGACTTGTCAAGATTAGACAATAGATATACAGTCAAGATATCTAATCCTATAAATAGGAAAAAAACTCTTTACACGTACTTTAAAAATATACGTAATGAAATTCACACCACTAAACACCAATATAGAAGGAAGGTCTAATAGCTAAGACGTGACTTGCAAATATCTAATACTTTTCATACTTGCTATGGTAAAGGTCGGTTAGCTAATCTCATAGCACAAATATTATTGGAACACGTAAAATTGTTTTTAACAGAACGATTCAAGGTTCAAATTCTACTTTACTATTGAAAATTTCATACACACTTCTAGCCTTGCCCCATGTGCCTTGTCCATAACAAGTTTGGATGTCTAATGGCTTAGCTTGATTTTTATATAATATTATTGTTTTTTTTTTTTTTTTTTTCTTTTCATTCTTTAAGCTCGATTCTGCACTCAAAAGCCTTGAAAGTCAAGCTTGGCCCACCCAACCTTAGGGCTTATATGTAGGTTTGCCCTTAATTTGAGGACCGGGCTTGGGTCACTAAGCCCAAACTAACCTTAAAGTCCTTGGAGTCCTTGGTAGGGCATAGTTTTGGATAGGCCTAGGACTTCCAATACTAATGGGCTTGTACCTTTATGGAATGTTCTGGGCCAATATAATCTTATTTGGGCCTTTATTGGGCTTCCTTACCAGTCTCAACTTTATCAATGATTTATTCTACCACCAACTACACTAATGTATATATTAGCCCACCACTACAACAATGGAGTATGGTATGGAGCCACTTCATTTCAAAAAAAAAAAAGGGGTGTGGAGCCACTAGCCCACTAAGTTAGGTAGCCAATATGGATTTTACCTTTTTTTTTAATATTAAAGTAATGGATCAACCATCCACGCAGTTTTCTACCCTACCATTAGTTTTGGATGGAAATTGATGTTCTGACATCTGCAAGTTGCGAATTTACATTGTTGCCCTTAGAATCTTTTAATTATTATATATTTTAGGTTTTGCTTTACTAATATGACCCCTGTTTCTATTTTCAATTTTCTTAAAACTAGAATCCAAAAAAGGGAAAAAAAAATAATCTAAACAAAATATTGAAAATCCATTTAAAAAAGTAACATATTTCTAGATCTAGCACCACCGTTCATCTCAATCACCAAACCCTAACCAGTGGGCTAACCCTCAAATCTAAACACCTCACCAACAGCCACCCCAAACCCATCAACCACACCGCGCGCTGGCTCAAATCCGATCAAACCCATCTACCACAACAACCTACCGTTGCCTCACATCCAACAACCACCACCCTAAAACTAAACCAAACCTCTTCTAAAAAACCAAAACGCAACCCACAGTGGCGTCGAGATGAGGTTGAACTTGAAAACATGGAGAGTCCCTTCCTTCGAATTGGGATTGCATTTCGAACGGGTGTTTGAAGAACGTATTATCGACAAATCACTGACCCACTGTGTTGTTGGCTTTTTGAGGAAAAAAAATGATGCATGCTTAATGTACCAAGATTTTCTTGTCTACAAATACATAACTAGAATCTTGAATTATTGAAATAGTACTGACAAACAAAATAATGTTGTCTTTAATCCTGTGTTATTCCCTTATCACTTTCATGTAGTCTACTTTAAAAACAATAGTATTATATATTTATATGGTATGAGTGAATGACATATTTATAATGGAACAGTGCATTCCAAAATATACAATCACTACCATAATTAGAATTTATATAAAATTAAAATACATCATATCATTGTCGAATCACTTTCCAATTTTTATGGAAAGGAAATTATTAAACTATATCGCTTTCCTTTTATAAAAATAAAATAGTTGTTAATCTATATCCTATATTCTAAAGGTATTGGTTAACACTACCATTAATAATATAAATATATGATTTGGATAGTGCAAATATAAAGAAGGATATCACTAATCAAATTTATTTATCGTTGCCAAAAAAAAAAAATCAACTTTATTTCTCATGTCGTACACATTTATTTTAGTACCTTGAAACCGTGATTGAAGACAGAAATAAAAGCATCCATATGAAGTTTAGGCAGAGTCAATCCAACTTCAATTCCACCTTCAAAATCTCTACTTTCAACGAGTGAAATCCCTCTCTTTTTATCAATTGAAATTTCCTCTATTTTCTTAGGCCTACCCCACCCAAAATCAGTCTTATAGAGACCCACTTTCGGCGACCCGGAAACCATAACATGATTATCTGACCCGAAAAAAACCTCCCAATCCGAAACCCACTTCTCTGCTCCATCAAACAATGCCTTATCCAACCCTTTGACTGTGTTTCCTATTGCATTTGCCGCCACAACCATCCCATCCTCTCCTACCAACTCCTCCATGACCACTACGGACCGACCGAACCCAATGCAGTTTCCGAAATACGAAGCAGGCACTGGGTAGTCCAAACGGTTAATCCCACCAGCATTGAACCCGAAACAACTCGGATCCTTACCAAAATAGTTCCCGTTTTGAAAAAATGTTCTCACCAAACAAACCCACACAAAAGAACAAGTTAGTACATAAGGTGATAAATGTACGGGTAGAGCTTGATTTTTTTTCAAGCATTGAGTGACGATCCATTTTTTGATCCGATCCATTTGGGTCAAATCAAAAACAAAAGTGGCCCGAACCATACCCGAAAACTCTGTTTCGGTCTCTGAACCTATAGTCAACTTTTCTTTTTCTTCAACAGAAAAAGAGGATTTGCAGTTCCTTTGAAACCATTGCTTCAAGAAAATCTCTTCAAGCCCATCTCGGTCAACAATCACCGTCCGATCAAAAGTAGGCAATGTCTTGATCAACAGAGAATTATCAGAGTCTCTACACAACGACGACCAAGTCTTGATGAAGTTATCGAACGTCCTCCCATCAGCTGCGACGTGGTGGTACGCGAATCCCAAGCAAAAACCAGAGCCGGAAAAAATGGTGACTTGTACCGAGAGAAGAGGAAGGTCACGTTGATCGTGACCGGAGACGCTTGTTTTCAACTCGGGCACGAGGGGGTGGAACTCGGAGACACTTCGGGGGTGATACTGAGTCAGGGTGTGGAATTCGCCGTCGTCTGCGGCGGAGGACTCGGCGACGGTGAGCGAAACGTAGTCGTTTTGGGAGCAGGTGAAGTGGGGTTTGTGGGGTTTTGGCGGGAGAGAGAGATTGGCTGAGAAGGGGAAGAAGAGTTGGAGAGTGAGAGAGAGAGAGTTTTTGAGGGTTGGGAGAGATTTGGAGAGGAAGTGAGAGGTTGAGTGGTGGTATTCGTAGAAGAAGAGCGTTTGGTTTGGTGAGAAGAACAGCCATGGAAGGTCGAAGAATGTTAAGGGAATGGAGGTTGTCAGCGGAGGTGGTGGTGGTGAGGAGGTGGTTGGCGGTGGAGAGATTTTGCAGTGCTCAAGAACTTTGATTGTGGAGTGTATAGCCATGGAAGAAGACAAAGAGAGAGAGTCAGAGAGAGATGGTTGGAAAATTTGTAATGTTTTATGCAACACATGCGAATATATAACGACTAAACGAGAGAGGGTCGATGATGATGAAATGCCTTGTGTGTGTATATTTTCATATGATTAATCATTGCATGTGTAGTTATGTTTTGATAGAAGGTCTCTTAAATTTTGTGAGACATTGTACTGCAACTCACTGTGGTACCTATGAAAACTATTGGTTGCATTTGATTTCCACCAGCTAATGTGGGGTAATGTGTCATCAATATTAACTGAAAATGAGAGGAATAAAATAATCATATTTATAAAAACCTTTACAATATTATAAATAAATAAATATAAATTTTTTATTTAAATTTGGAATCTCTTTATTTTATAGTGTTTTTATTGTTAAATTGTATGATATGTGGTCATCATATTCGATCAATTATATATATATATATATATATATATATAATGTGATATGGTCACAATTGCGTGGGGTGCACATGCGGGAAGACCGGATCAAGAATAATATAGTAAAATCGTATGATATGTGGTCATCATATTCGATCAATTAATTTATATATATATATATATATATATAGAGAGAGAGAGAGAGAGAGAGAGAGAGAGAGAGAGAGAGAGAGAGACGTACCATAGAGGGGTATGCTTGGTGGGCTCAGGCCTACGGCCTATCTTAGTCTACCTTTTAAAAAAAAGGTTAATTGCAATAACATACCTTAATGTTTGGTAATATCATAGTAATATTGAACTTTTCCTTTAATTACAGAAAAGTACGTTGACTGACATTTGACAAATAGTTGATCTATACTAAATGATGAAATGACCAAATTAACCTCCCTTCAATATTTTATCTGATATTATAATATTATTTTTTTAAATATATATTAAAAAAATTAATTAAAATTGAAAAATAAGAAAGTTGCCTAAAAACAATAGAAATATAAATAAAAATATTAATTAATTAAAAATAGAAAAATAAGAAAGTTGTCTAAAAAACAATAGAAAATTAAAAAATTAACAACAATATCCTGCCTTAAAAAGAAAAAAACAATATCCAAATTTTTTATTAAAAAAAAAAGAATATACAATAAAAAAAGAAAAAGAAAAACGACAACAACAATATCTACATTTTAGGAAAAAAAAAAACTTTGGTGGATCCTTTTTAACAAAAAAAAAAAAACAGGGTGAACAATAATCATCATCTTTCTTCACTATTTTCTTCTATTTCTTAAACTGAATTAGTATTGAGAGCAACATATTTGCTCAAAGAATGAATAAAAAATCTTTTTTTTAATCTTTTTTTGGCTTTGAATAACAACAAACAAATGTATTTAAAATAAACAACAAACGAATGACTTTTGGGGTTTGAAGAGCAATAAACGAACAACTCTTTTTTCTTTAACTGGATTAGAAGCAATGGATGAAGGAGGATGAGAGATAGTCGGGTGATGTAGCGGAGGAAGAGGGAGGAAGACGGCTGAATGATTGCAGCGGTGGAGGGAGAGGGACGATCGATTGAAACAGTGGCAACGAAGGAAGAGGTAGAGAGACGATTGGATGAAGCGGTAGAGAAAAAAGGTGCAAGAGAGATGAGATTGGAGGATTTCCTCCATTTTTCAACCACATCTTCATTGAAGATCTTGTTCAACTAGATCTAGTGAGATTGCACCATTTTGGTGTGATCTCAAATGCACTTTCTTTTTAATTTTTTATAATTTACAATTTATTTTTAAAAATTTTAAAAAAATTCAATATATATTATTTATATAATAAATAAG